>BLBF01000036.1:8605096-8626473 GCA_015471245.1 Laticauda colubrina | reverse complement strand
TATATTCTATTTTACATTCTATTTTATATTCTATTCTATTCTATATTCTGTTCTATATTCTATGCTATTTTATATTCTATTCTATATTCTGTTCTGTTCTGTTCTATTCTATATTCTACCCCACCCTACCCTACTCTACTCTACTCATTTCAAATCTCTGCTTCTCGTTGGCTCTTTGGCTTCTCTTTGTGTCTTTGGTTTCACACATCACGGACTTAAATTCTGATTAGCAAAATGCAGTTATTGTGCTGATACAACCTGCTGTGCTCAAACAAACAAACAAAATAATTCCAAACCCCTTCGTTTAACAGAATATCCTGTTGTGCGCTATATGCCGCATGATCCCAGGTCTGAACATAGCAGGTTTAAGTCAGTCATTCTGGTACTCCCCCTTGTTAATGAGTGATTGTTTAAGCATTGCCTCAAGGTGGGTAAGATCACTTAAACTTTCTTGCAGTAAATCAAATGATGTGGCAATTTGGGAATTTGATGTGAGTTCAAGAAAAAATTGGCAGCACTTCAACATGGCCGGTGTCTTGTTTCCTTTACACAAGATCTAGTTGCTCTCTGGTTAAAGGTGCAGCATGTGTTTTAATAAAGAAGATTCAGCATAGTTAATTAAGACAGAACATGGCAGTAAGAATGCTAATAAACGATCTGGCATTGGCTGCTGCTTTGTTTCCTGGTCCATATTTTTCTAAATTTTCGCTTTAATTGGTTAATTTTGAATAATGCATGCTACTTCAGTCCTTACAGTTTATGCTTATCGTTTGCTAGACTAAGCAGTAATTTTCCCTATTTTGTTTTACTAAGAGACTAATCTATTCTTTTTCAGAACTCCACAGAAAAATTATCTCAAGATGTTGCAATCTCATTTGGAAAACGGAAGCCCATGCCTTCATACAGACATACAATTCAAAAGATTCTTTAAGTCAGCAAATCAAGCTCCAAATTTCCTAGAACCAGAAATTGTCCATATAGCACCTCTTAAGTATCACATTTTTTAAGTTTTGGTGAACTACAGCTCACTTCCATTTTTAATTTTCAAAGGTGTTACCAATGTCTTGCTGATTTTTTGACTATCTTGGACTGATATGACTCTTTTCGTACAATGTCACTTAGTTAAGATATCCAGTTAAAGCATGCCTGTCAGAAGGGATTATGCATTATGTGTCCAAAATACCTAACTTTATTATTTTATGTTTATTTTATTTTATTTGGAAATTTATATTGTCGCCTATTCACCTATTCAAGGTGGCTTACAATAAATAGTATTATATACATATATATACAATACAGAACACAATACAGAAGCCTGATGATGGCAGATGAGATTCTGCCGAAACGTTGCTACAACTTTAAAAGCACAACTATGATGACGTGGGAAATCATAGTAGATACCCGAACAAAGCTGAATACCATACATGTAAGTACCCGCGAAAACTTAAGAAAATATATATATAATATTAAACGTATAAAAACAGTAAAACTAATAAAAGGGAGAATAATAAATTAATAAAATAACATAATAAATAAACCCCACCCCAGAGACAACACATTCTCCATATTATTCCAATGAGAATCTGTTTTTATTCATCTTGTATGAAACTGTTCGTTGTTCTTGCTGTCCAAGATATTGTCAACAATTTCTTCCAGTGTAAAGAGATTGATTTTTCTTTGCTCAGTCTTTCTGATGGCTCAGTTTTCACAGCCATAGGTTGTAACAGGGAAGACCATGGCCTTTATGGTAGTGTGATATATCTGCATCTTTGTGGACTTTGGAACCCAGGAAAATAGACCCTATATTATCAATTCTACTATTTGCCCGATTTGCATTATGGTGGCACTAGCAACCAATACATTTTTAGGATGTTTGATTTTGAGCAACAGATTGGCTTTTGCACATCTATCTTTTCTTCTGAAAGAAATTTGTTATTTCTTCCTCATTTCTATGAGTTCTTTTCTACCTAAATTATTTCTTCTATCTCCCTACCATATCTGGTGATATATTCTATATATAATTTAAATAGATTGGTGACAATACGCGTTGGCATCCTCCTTTCCAATTTTTGAACCCAATAGTTGTTTCACATTCCATTCTAAATGTTGGTGGCTAATCTGTGTTCTGTCCAGCAAAAGTTGTCCTTGTATTCCCAGGAAAAATGTTCTTCCTTTACATCCGGTCTAAAGCATCCTTTCCTTTGAATACACAACTTTATTTATTTTTTCTGCCCTGAAACATTTTAATTATATTTTTCCTTATACACACACCTAGCTTCTTCTATTGTCTCCCCCATATGTCATACACATGTGGAGAATTCTTGGCTTTTTTTTAATTAGCATTACTAGATCTGGATCATATAAACTCTTGACATATTTTTTCCCTCTTGTTTGCTGCTATCTAGTGGTTGCACAGAATACAGAATACAGCCTGGATATCCAAGTAGCTTTAGTATCCTGTTTCTCATAATTAAATGGGAGACTTGTGGGGGTGGGGGGTGGGGGGAGGGAAAGGTCAAGGCTAGCATCTATCCAACTATTGGCCATATGTTGCCATGGCATGAGTCCTCCCCTCCAGTCAGTGGACACTGCTCTGACTTGAGTTTCAAAAGAGAAGAGACAGCTGTTTCCATAAAGGCATCTACCTATGCAATGCCTGTCCTGTAGTTCAGAAAGCACTGTTAAGACATCAGGTGGACTACTAATACACACTGGTGTACACATTTACAGGAAGACTGACAAATCTGTTCTTAAATATGGGTTCAACTGTCTGTCAAAATATTGGAAGAGCGGTTTGGAAAAAAAAGGATGGGAAAGGAATGTGTCCCAAACAATCACTTTACAAGTTTTCTACTGCTTTGCACAAGAATAGATTCCATGTAACCCTTTTTATCCTGACTTTATAACTTGGGGATGGGGTGGGGGAACAAGACTGGCTGCTCCATTGCCAGGGCAGAAGCATTTGTTTATGGAGGCAATCTTCTCCTTCCTTATATTTGCTGGTTGAACCATCTTCCGTCTATGAAGACCTGTCTGTAAGGAAAGGGATAGCTTCGCTCATTAGAAATAGGGAAGAGATTTGTGCAGGTTATATCCTAAATGGATGTACTATAGGTTTTTTTGCTTTTTCTGATGAGAAAAGCTTTTGTATGTGTGTAGTTCCTACCAATGTTATTGCATTGATGATGATGTTGCCATTTGATACAATCAAGATCAAGGGAGGTACTAATACCACACCTAGAGCACTGCATCCAGTTCTGTTCACCACATTATAAAAAAGATGTTTAGGCTCTAGAAAAAGTATAGAGAAGAGCAACCAGCATGATTAGGGGACTGGAGGCTAAAACATACAACTAACGATTGCAGGAACTGGGGTTGGCTAGTCTAGTGAAGAAAAGGACCAGGGGAGACATGATACAGTCTTCCAATATTTGAGGGGCTGCCACAGAGAGGAAGGGATCAAGCTATCTTCTAAAGCTCCTATAGGCCAGACAAGGAATAATGGATGGAAACTGAACAAGGAGAGATTCAACCTGGAAATAAGGAGAAACTTTCTGACAGTGAGAACAATCAACCAATGGAACATCTTGCCCTTGGAAGTTGTGGGAGTGCCATCATTTGAGACGATCTCAAGAAGAGATTGGACTGCCATTTTTCAGAAATGGCATAGGGTCTCCCTCTTAGGTGGGGGGTTGGACAATATGACCTACAAGGTCCCTTCCAACTCTCATTATCTGTTATCTGTTATTTGGATTATTATTCCAGCAACATCCTCCAAGGGCTACTTTCAGGCTGAACCAGTTATGGCCTCTCATTGCCAGGATTAATATTTCCTTACAGCATTTCTCAATTTAGGTAGATGGAAATGGAGTTTAAACTTAGATATCTTCTCTTTAGGTCTGGGGGGGCAAGTCACAGACATAGTGGTGGAATCAGGTTGAAGCAAGAGGAAGATCACTTTATGGGCCTCACAATCCCTTCATTGTTTGGTGACCTAGAACTATTTCCAATCTAGCAATCATCCATATAAAGAAAGACAAAAGTCTGGCATGTCATAAGAGTAGAAAAAGTTTAATATTTGATGACACATTGCCCAGTTTATATTAGTATAATTCTACTCTTTGGAATGATTTTAAAAACATATTCCAGATAAGTCTTTTATTGCAAAACAGTCTTGTCTCCTTTGTGGAACTGTACGGTGATTAGATTTACCCTGGTTTTTGTTGATCTAACTCTATGCATTAAAGAGGAAAAGACAAACTGTTTACACATGGATTTTGATTGGTAGCACTTGAAACTTATTCTGGCTGCCCACCAAATCTCTAGTGGCTGCCTTGGGAATTTCCCATCCCTTCAGCAAGGGAGAAAACACAGACCCATATCATTTTACCTATTTTGTATCTCGGTATTATTTTGCCAGTGAAGCAGAAATACATTTGAACTCATTTAGGCTTGCTATGCTTCTAAAAATAAGTGTGAAAGAAAAGGAAACTGAATACCTGAATTTGGTACTGGACAATCCAACAATACAAAAGTTGAGAACAATTTCTTAAGAGCAGAAAATACTGAAACAAAAATGATCCCACACCAAGTGCTTATTTTAAAAGATCAGGAAGACATCGAGCCAAACTAAGATTTTTAAAAACATTTCCTCCTAGTGCTATACTTTTAAAAATCTGGAAGGTGACAAGCAGGTGTTCATCTCTTGTCTTGATCCAATGTTGGTAGCAACTGATTTGAACATATGACCAAAATTCTTGGTTGGGGAGTGTGGGGGACACAGCCAGCTGCCACTGTTTGTTTCTTTCAGCTGTAATTTACACCCCACACTTAACTGCTGACACAACTTACCAGTATTAAGTTTGGTTAATGATACAGTTCATTCACTAATAGAACTTAAGCCCCTGTCACACTGCACCAACGGATGCAAAGAGGATGTAAAACGTTAAAAAAAGCTTGCCATCCGTTGGAAAACGCGATGCATCCGTTGTGTACTCACTGCATACGTTTTTCATACTCTCTATCCGTCCAGCATCCGTCTACTGTGATTTCATCCGCTCAAAAAGTTTTGAGCTGCACAAAACTTTTTGAGCGGATGAAGTATCCAACGCGTCCGTTATACATCCGCTACACATATGGGGAACATCCATTATACGTCCGTCGTCATCTGTTACGTGTCCGCTATATCCGCGAGGCATCCGCTGCGCATCCATGCAACTCAAATCCGCTCCAGCGGAAAATGGACACGGAGGAAGAGAAACGGGCAGATGCAGATCGGATATAAAGCATTAAAACGGAAAAAATGTTCGTATAGGGGACGTATCTCGGATATTTAGGATGCCTGGAGGATGCAGAAGGATACCTAGCGGAAAACCGATATTTCCCATAAAAAGGGGGAGGAAATCACCTGGATCTCACTTTCAGTCCAGCAGCCCTGGTGTGCAGACCTCTTCAGCCTTTCTCTTGCTCTTCCACATCATCCATTCTTCTCCACCATGGATCATCGCACGCTCCTTTTGTTAGCCGCCATCATTCAACACCAGAACCAAGCCCTCTTCAGGCTCTTTCACTTTTTCTATGGGAAGAAAAGGAAGTGGCCAAGAAGTGTCTGGGTCCAACAATGGATCGGGAGAAGCACGGAGTTTGGACTCCATGACAAGCTGATGGTGGAGCTGAGGAACGAAGACCCTCGTGCATTCCAGAACTTCATGAGGATGCCGCCAGCCATGTTTGACGAAGTTGTGGAGTGTCTGAGACCCAGGTTGACCAAGGAGAGCACCAACTTCCATCCCAGCCTGGACCCTGGACTGAAGGTGGCACTGACTGCGCCACCTGACCTCCGGGACCAGTGTCCCTCCACTGAACAAGGCTGGAGGAAACTTGCAGAACAGTGGTATCAGAGGTGGAACTTCCCCCACACCGTTGGAGCCATAGATGGGAAGCACGTGGCCTGCAAAGCTCCAGTCAGATCAGGGTCCACTTATTTCAGCTACAAGGGCTTCTTCAGCATCATCCTCTTCGCCATGGTCAATGCTGACTACAAGTTCATGTACATCGATGCTTCAGGCAACGGGTCAGCTTCAGATGCCCAGGTATACAACGCCAGTCACCTCAAGGAGGGGCTGGAACGCAACCTCATCATGGGCTTTCCAGATCCAGACCCCCTGCCCAACAACACACAAGATGTGCCCTACTTCATCATGGGGGATGACGCCTTCTCCCTCAGAACCTACCTCATGAAGCCCTACACCTCCAGATGCCTCACCCGTGAAGAGAAGATCTTCAATTACAGGCTGTCCAGGGCAAGGCGGGTGATGGAGAACGCCTTTGGCATCCTGGCCAACAGGTTCCAGGTACTTCTCACCACCATGCAGCATCGCCCACAGGCCGTGAGGAGGATCGTGGAAGCTTGCTGCATCCTGCACAATCTCATGCGCACCCACTACCCAGTGTTGCAGAACAGGCTTATGGACTGTCAACAAGGGATTGGGGACATGGAGCCTGGTGAATGGAGGCAAGGGCGAAACCTGATCGACACTGTGGATGTACCAGGCCCCAACAGAGCTTCACGTGAAGGGAAGAAGCAGTGCAACCTCCTGAAACACTGGTGAAACTCCCCAGCTGGAGCAATGGAGTGGCAAGACAGGATGGTAGATGCTTAATGGATGCTTCCTTCAGCCTGTCTCATCACACTGATGAGATTGTGCCATGTATGTTGATTGTGCCATGTATGCCATGTATGTTGAGTGGCCTTACAATGAATAGGGCATTAATAAAGAGTTGTCTTTATGTTGAAATGTGTAGATCAATGATTAAATTGTTATTGATAATAAAGGGCCATAGGTGTGGCACCTGGGAGGGTGGACCATAAAGTCCCACTATGCTTGCTTATCTATCCCACAGCTATTACCCATCCCACAGCTATTACCCATCCCACCGGTATCTCTGCCCATCCCATAAGCATGCAAAGGCTTAACCATTTTCTAAAACTTTCCACCAAGACTTTATTAAGTAAAAGAAATGACCCAAATGACCCAAACCTTTATTTATAACAGTAAAGTGTAGGACTTTATTTAAAAAGCAAAAGGAACCAAGAAATGTGTCCCAAGCAATGATAAAGTCAACAGGTAACAAATCAGTCTCTGGCAATGTTCTCAGTCACTCTGAGGCATGTCCATGGTCTCAGGTGTAAAGGGGACAGGGACTGTGGAGGTGGCAGTGGCTGGAGTGCTGGTCTGAGGTGCCATTGGGGTGCCTGGCCCCGAGAGGACAACAGGAGATGGTGTGTTCAGGAAGCTCTCAGAAAGCTGGCTCAGCCCAGTGAGGTTGAGAGGCCCTTCATCCAGGACCTGGGATGTCAGGCACAGGACCGATGACAGATGTTCTGAGACCGGGCTTGGCTGTGGGGTGGAGGAAGGAGGAGTGTAGTGGGGATGTCTGGTGTGTAGCTGGGTGAGGTGAGGCGTCTGTGGCATGCGAGGAAACATCTGTGGCATCGGTGGCATATGGCGTCTGTGGCATCAGTGGCATCAGTGGCATCTGTGGTGTTGGTGGCATTGGTGGCATCAGTGGCACCTGTGGCGTGCGAGGAACCTGTGCCTGGACTGGGAAGGGCTGCCTGTGTTGAGGGAAGTCCTGGTAGCCGTAGCCTTGGCAGGAGAGGGGCTGTTGAAAGCCTTGGAAGGGCTGTGACATTGCCTGGGGTGGAGGAGCAGACCTGGAGTGGGTGGGAGCAGGTTCAGCTGGGCCTGGAGGGTGGTGCAGCAGCGCCGTGATCCTCTCCTTCATCATCTGGTACTGGGGCTCAGGCATGTCCATGAGGATCTGGGTCACGTAGGTGAGGAAGGGCTTGCGGTTTGAGGATGGCATTTCGAAGTGTACCAGCTGAGAGAGGAGATCTGCGCTGTTCTTGATGGTGTCCCTGATCTCCAGCAGGACAGTGTGGCTCTGTCCCTCCGGTCTGCCTCTCTGCCTGCTTTCTGTGGAGGTGGAGATGAGGGTGGGTGTGGGTTTGGTCCCTGGTGGTCGCTGCTTCTTCTTGCTCCATGTGTGTGAGAGAATCCTCCACGTCCTCCGGCATAGAGTGTGCAGCTGTCAGGGGGGTCTCTGTCGCGGGGCGCTCTGTGTACACCTGCCTGGTCACAGTCGCTGTCTCCTGGCCAGAAGAGGACTGGCTGTCTGTGGGCTGCCTGAGAGTGAGGGTAGACAGAGGGGCTGCTCCTCGGTGGCGGACCTCACCCTCCAGGAAGCTGCACTTTTCCATGACATAGGTCTCCCGGTCAGTGAGCTTGACCGTGGCCTGGCCAGACCTCTTCAGGTGCAGCTTTCCGTACCAGGTGTGCATATGCTTCCACCACCCGAGGAGGACTTCTGAAGTGTAGCCCAGGCTCTCCGCTTTCTGTCTCCAAGCCGCCTGCTTTCACTTGATGTCTCGATAGAGCCTGTAGCCCTTCCTCCACATATACTCGTTCTCCCTCAGCCACTCCAGCACCTCCTCCTCATGCTCCTCTGCGATGGAGTACTGCTTCCTCTCTCCCTTCTCCTTCTCCTTGCCTTGCCTCTTCCTCCCTCTGGCAGGGCCTTCAGCATCAGGACTTTCAGGGCTTTGGGGCTGGTCCACCACAGCAGCAGCAGGAGAAGCAGCACCAGCACCAGCAGCAGGAGAAGCACCAGCAGCAGCAGGAGCAGCACCAGCAGCAGAAGAAGCAGCATCAGCACCATCAGCAGAAGAAGCAGCACCACCAGCAGCAGAGTCAGCGCCAGGGGGTGGGATGGTGGATCTATCCCTCTTGCCAGGGCTGGCAGAAGATGGCACAGGCTTCCTCTTCTTCCCCTTGGTCTCTGATGAAGATGTCTGTGGCAGCAGGTCTTTCCTCTGAATGGTGACCTGCTTGCGAGCTGCCTCCTTTTATATCCATGGGGCTGACGCAATGCATCCTCCCCGCATGAGCAGTGATCTGCTAGGCATCCGCTACGCATCCGTTCTCATCTGCTACGCATCTGCTACGCATCCGCTCTTTCTGCTACGCCTCCGCTTTGCTATGCTCCCCCGGAAGCCCTTCAGACGTGCCATCCACTTCCATCCGCTTTCATCCGATAGGCTTCCATTGAGCATCCGTTTTACATCCGCGATACGTCCTCCCCCCATCTGTTCTTTTCCGTTCTCTTTATGCAAATTTGGGGCACTTTTGAGAGCAGATAACAACAGATGGAAAATTTGCTCGTCCGCTGTGTCCTTTTTACATATGTTTTGCATCTGTCGGGTGATGTGACCTGGCCTTAAATCTATTTGGGATTTTGTTAGGTTATAATTTACATACTGTACCAAATCAGAAAATGAGGTAGATTCATTAATGGTATTCATATAAATGTACTGCATGTAGTCCTTAACGTACAACCATACGTTTAGTGACTGTTCAAAGTCGCAATGGCACTGAAAAAGATGACTTAAGACTGTTTTTCACACATATGCCCGTTGCATTGCAGCATCCTCAGGGTCATATGATCAAAATTAAAACACTTGGCAACTGATTCACATTTATGACAGTGGCAGCAGTGTCCTGGGATCATTGTAATCCCTTTTTGCTACTTTCTGACAAGCAAAGTCAACAGGGGAAGCCAGCTTCACTAAACAACATTGTTACTAACTGCAGTGATTTCTGAACAATAGTGGCAAGTGATATTGTAATATGGGGCAAAATTCACTTCACAGCTCTCTTGCTTAGCAACAATAATCTGGGGCTCAGGTGTGCTCCTAAACCAAGGACTACCTGTATATGCTGAGCGGTGGCATGGGGTACACAAAACGAAACCAAATTGGCAATCAAGTTTTGTCTGAAATGGTTGAGTTTCCTGCCTGAGCAGGAGGTTGGACTAGAACAGGGGTCTCCAACCTTGGCAACTTTAAGCCTGGAGGACTTCAATGTCCAGAAATCCCCCAGCTGGGGATTTCTGGGAGTTGAAGTCCTCCAGGCTTAAAGTTGCCAAGGTTGGAGACCCGGGGAATTCTGGGAGCTGAAGTCCTCCAGGCTTAAAGTTTCCAAGGTTGAAGACCTGGGGATTTCTGGGAGCTGAAGTCCTCCAGGCTTAAAGTTGTAGACCTGGGGAATTCTGGGAGCTGAAGTCCTCCAGGCTTAAAGTTTCCAAGGTTGGAGACCCTGGAAATTCTGGGAGCTGAAGTCCTCCAGGCTTAAAGTTTCCAAGGTTGGAGACCTGAGGAATTCTGGGAACTGAAGTCCTCCAGGCTTAAAGTTGCCAAGGTTGGAGACCCCTGGACTAGAAGACCTCCAACTTCCAACTCCCTTCCAACTCTGTTATTCTGGAAATCTGTTGAAGCCAACCTTTTTTTCTTTTTTTTCCCCACAATTTCTCCCAAACCAGCAGGGAGCCCAGCACATTCTATACATCATATAATATGCTTCTATATTTTATTACACAGGTTCAACCAGGACTTTTAAAACATAGCTCCGCCACCATTAAGATCGGCCTCCCAGGCTCTGACCAACGTCCTGCGGTTTGGAGTAGTGGGATCACAATTCTCAGGATTCCCGCCAGCGTTTGCCGACGGAATTATGGGGGTACGCGGAGGAGAGCAGACTGGGAGGAAGGCAGGTGGGAGTGCCGGGAAGAAGCGACCTCTAATTTCCCAGAATTCCGGAAAGAACCATGACCCGCTTCTATAGGAGGGTTGCCGAAGGAATGGCATTCCTCATTCTGGGGCTCCGCGTCCCTTGGGACGGCGGGGCGGTCAGAAAGCCGGGTCTCTGTGAGTCACCCCTTCCTCCCAGGCACGGGCGCGTTTGGCTCAGCCGTGGCTTTTCGGGCGCTTTTCTGCTTGCTCATGAAACGCTGCCCGTTAGCCTGGGTGAGTCAGCAAGGCGCGGGCTATCGACGGCCAAGGAAGCGAGCTGGGGAAATGCGGAAGAAAAGAAACCCGTTTGTCATACTCAACGGGGAAAGGCTTAGCTTGCTAGCAGAGGGGGAAAAAAAACAAAACAAAATTGGATTTTGCGCTGGTTTTGGGACTTTCAGGGCCTTCCAGAGTTGGAAGGGACCTTGGAGGTCTTCTAGTCCAACCCCCTGCCGGGGCAGGAAATCTTGTACCACTTCAGACAAATGGTTGTCCAACAAGGCAAGTTGTCTCACTGATTAATTCTTCTGTCAGGAAATTTCTCCTTGGTTCTAGGTTGGTTCTTCTCCTTGATTAGTTTCCATCCATGGCTTCTTGTCCTTCAGGGGCTTTGGAGAATAGCTTGGCTTCTTTGTGGCAGCCCCTGAGATATCGGAATACTGTTATTATGTCACCCCCCCTAGTCCTTCTTTTCATCAGACTAGACATACCCAGTTCCTGCAACCTTTTCTTCATGTGTTTTAGCCTCCAGTCCCCGAATCATCTTTGTTGCTCTTCTTTGCACTCTTTCTATACTGGAGTCTCAACATCTTTTTTTTACATCGTGGCGACCAAAATGTTTGCCTGTTCCTCGATTACACCTTCTGTTAAAAAAAAAAGAAGAAGGTGATTTTTCCTTTCTATCTGGTCCCTTCCACCACCACCCTGGTCTGTTGCTGTTTCCAATCTGGAGCGTTTCTCAGCGATGCCCTCGTCTCAAACTTTCCCTAAAAGGCGTCTGTTTTGAGGGCCCGTTCATTGCGCATTAGCAACTTGCTTCGCGGATGAAGCATGCTGCGTAAATGTTGCCCGTTCATAATCAGGCTCAGTATTAAAGATGTCTTTAATTCCGTGCAGAAAATGAATGCAAACCTTGAGCCTTCCCGTCCTCTCTCCTTTTGTTCAGGAACTGGGAAGGGAACCCCCGCAACGGAGGCAGGGAGGGAGAAAAACGCAATTTACCATCTCTCAACAGGGTCGGAAGATAGGATATTTAAGAGTGGCAATATGAGAGCAACTTGGAGAGTGCGAATATAAAAAAAACACATGCGTAATAGGAAACCAGCAGAAATGTTTAGGCTAGGTACAGGAGTTCAGTCAAAAGATATAAATATTTGGTTATCCGTCTGAGACCTTGAAAGTTGTACCTTAGTGGGATTCCAGCACCATCTGATTCCTTATGAATCCTTTGCCTTCTGTAAATTTCACAGGTAACGTTTCTTGGATTGCACCATTTAACATTCATTCATCATCTTCCTCACAAAAAAAAAAATGCAAACTTCCAGGGAAGGAAGGCAGTCTGAATCAGGAGCTGAGTTTACTAGATATATTGAGCTCACATTAAAAGAGCTTGTGTTCATATTAGGTGTCCTACATATTACAAATAATCAGATTTATAGGCAGACATGTTGTCCTGTAGATATACATGGAAAGAGTGGCTGGTATCCCACAGCACACCAAACCATAATGCCTATTTTAACCTAGCTTAGTCCAAGATAGCCATGGCATCCATTTACAACTGCATGCTGCTCTAGATTTTATAGTTTCCCTCTGCCTTGACTGGCCAATGTGACCCTGTGCTTTATTAGGGTGGATGAGTGGATACATCATTTCATTGATGGCAGAAGAGTGCCAATGGTAACTGTGCTGTGTCCGACAGGGGAGGAAGACCTTGAAGCTGACCTAACCAAAGCCACCTAGGAGCTTCAATGTTGCCACACTGGAGCTGAGGGATAGGGAAGGGGAATTTGAGATAGCTGGGACTTTTAGTCAAAGTAAAATACTTTCACTTGGGAACCAAGGACCATCTCACACCTGGTCAGAGGAAGGACTAGTGATGTCACCAGGCAACCAGATGGAGCTATGATTGGACCATGTGACTGATTGTTTTGAGAAAGTAACAAACTTTTACTTTTAATTAGGTGAAAACAGCAGGAACCTTCAGAGTCGGTTTTCACCAGATCTGTGCTAATATGATATTTCCAATAAAGCTATTCTTTGAGGAATCTACCTGCCCCTGAGTTTTGCTTGCTATAGATGTATTACTCAGAACCCGGACACACAACCAGAAAATGCAAAACAAAAGACGCATCACTCAGCTCCTGGAAACCTGCTAGTAACGACCAGAGATTGTGCCCATCCTTTGTTGTTATTGTTGTTATTGCTTCTCTCCAGAAGCTCTAATATTGGCTAGATTCATACAGAATGCTCAAGTAAAGTGAGATGAAGTTGGGTAGGTTGTTGCAGGAATTCAGCTACAGTATTGTCATTATGTGCTGTGTGAATCACCAATCTACATTAAGTCCACTAGAGAGATGTAGTATCCCTTATGAGTATAGGAACTGTAATTTGTAAATGTGTTGTATGAACACAACCTCCAGAACAACAGAAAGGCTATTTTCACACATGCCAGAGGAATGAAAACTGCATCTTCAAAAACAAAGGAAAATCCAGGTTGCTTAGTTACTGGCTACATTCTCACAGCAAATTTAATCAAATCAAGGAAAGTTTTAAAATACGTACTTGTACAACCTGCTAAGCTTTTTTAAACAACATGATGTATGCACCAGGGCTGTTTGTTTCCTTTAGAGCTCAGTGGATCAAAGAAAGTAAGTGCAGAAAATGAGGTCATTGAATAACCAAGTTAAACATGGTGTGTGAAAACAATAGTCAGCTGAACACCTTAAGTGATAATGACTCACTTCCAGATGTTGAGGTTGACTGGAGGTGATTGTGAGGAAACAGGTGAAAGGGGGAAGCTTTCCAGTGAGTCATCAGAGCTGCTGTTGCATTCCAAAAGGCTTGTGGTGCACTGCTGCATCTAAAAGAATCCCTTGAAGATGAATTTGTATAAAGTAATCCGAAAAGGGGATAAGTGAATGCAGCTGGGTGGAGTGCAGTAAATGCCAGGAATCTCATTATTCTGAGATTTTGTAATCTTGGTTTCCAACTCTCAGAACTCAAGATTGTCTGGAAATAACTGTCTTGTTAAACAACTTGATAAACTTTTGTCTGGAATTTCCAACTTTGAAAGTTAAAATTAACTATTTGGGTGCCAGAATTTGGAACACTGCTCTTTTGTTAGACTAAAAATCTGACAAAAACTTGCTGCTTTGGTGCAAAAATTCAATTATATTATTGTTGACATACAAGCCTACTTACATTTTTATATACTGTATTGATTTAGTTTGTGTTTATACAATATGCTTAACCCGGTTACTGAATCAGTCCAAGTTTGAGGCTTGTGCAATTCTTCAAAATGTAACCTAGGTACCATTAACTCACATCAGGGTTAATCAAGGTTAAATTTAAACAGTTTAGCATGTTTTGTAAAAATAGCAGCTAGGTTTATAAGCAATCTAGTTAAAATTGTATGAATGCAGCTGTTGCATTTTCAGATAAGGAAAAGAGCAAGATTTGTTTCTGTAGCTGTGCATGGTTTGGAGAAAGCGGGCAGAAAACTATTTTCGGTCTTCATAGAGATAATCCTCGTTTTATGACCACAATTGGCTCCAGACTTTCTTTTGCTAAGGAAGCTTGTTGTTAAGTTAATTGTGCCTGATTTTAATATTCTTTTTTGCCATGGTTCTTAAGCGAATCACTGCAATTGTCAAGTGAATCATGTGACCATTAAGCAAATCCAGCTCCCCTCATAGACTTTTGCTGGGGAGGTTGCAAATGATGAATACATGATCCTGGGATGCTGCAAACATGGTAAATATGTGACAGTTACTAAAGCCCATGTCACACTGCATCAACGGATGCCAAGAGGATGTAAAAAGGACAAAAAAGCTTGCCATCCGTTGGAAAACGCGATGCATCCATTGTGTACTCACTGCCTATGTTTTTCATACTCTATATCCGTCCAGCATCCGTCTACTGTGATTTCATCTGCTCAAAAAGTTTTGAGCTGCACAAAACTTTTTGAGCGGATGAACTTTCCGCCGCGTACGATCTACATCCACGACACATACGGGCAACAAACGTTCGACGTCCGTTGTCATCCATTACACGTATCCTCTCGGCATCCTCTGTGCATCCGCGCAACTCACATCCGCTCCAGCAGAAAGCGGAAAGAGGGACGAAGCGAAAGGTACGTGGAACGTCAACACAGCGTTTGTAGCACAGACATAGAAAGGATGAAACCGGATGCAGCTCGGATATAAAGCATTAAAATGGAAAAAACGTTCGTATAGGGGACGTATCTCGGATATTTAGGATGTCTGGAGGATGTCTAGAGTATGTGGAAGGACACCTAGCGGAAAACCGATATTTCCTATAAAAAGGGGGAGGAAATCACCTGGATCTCACTATCAGTCCAGCAGCCCTGGAGTAAAGACCTCTTCAGCCTTGCTCTTGCTCTTCCACATCATCCATTGATCATCGCACACTCCTTTTGGTAGCCGCCATCATTCAACACCAGAACCAAGCCCTCTTCAGATTGTTTCACCTTTTCTACGCAAGGAGAAGGAGATGTCCAAGAGCTGTCTGGGTCCGAAGATGGATCAGGAGAAGAGTGGAGTTTGGACTGTATGACAAGCTGATGGTGGAGCTGAGGAATGAAGACCCTCGTGCATTCCAGCACTTCATGAGGATGCCACCAGCCATGTTTGACGAAGTTGTGGAGCGTCTGAGACCTCGGTTGACCAAGCCAAGCACCTACTTCCGTCCCAGCCTGGACCCTGGACTGAAGGTGGCACTGATTCTGCGCCACCTGGCCTCTGGGACAACGTACAGAAACATGCAGTATGCCTGGAGGGTGTCACACAACACCATCAGCATTGTGGTCAGAGAAGTGGTGCAGGCCATCATCGAAGAATATGTGGAGGAGCTCCTCCAGTGTCCCACCACTGAACATTGCTGGAGGAAAGTTGCAGAGCAGTGGTATCAGAGGTGGAACTTTCCCCACACTGTTGGAGCCATAGATGGGAAGCACGTGGCCTGCAAAGCTCTAGCCAACTCAGGGTCCACTTATTTCAACTACAAGAGCTTCTTCAGCATCATCCTCTTTGCCATGGTTGATGCTGACGACAAGTTCATGTACATCGATGCTTCAGGCAATAGGTCAGCTTCAGATGCCCAGATATACAACGCCAGTCACCTCAAGGATGGGCTGGAATGCAACCTCATCATGGGCTTCCCAGATCCAGGCCCCCTGCCCAATGACACACAAGATGTGCCCTACTTCATCGTGGGGGATGATGCCTTCTCCCTCAGAACCTACCTCATGAAGCCCTACACTTCAAGATACCTCACCCGTGAAGAGAGGATCTTCAACTACAGGTTGTCCAGGGCAAGACGGGTGGTGGAGAACGAATCCTGCGTTTGGCATCCTGGCCAACAGGTTCCAGGTACTTCTCACCACCATGCAGCATTGCCCAGAGACGGTGAGGAGGATCATGGAAGCTTGCTGCATCCTGCACAATCTCATGCGCACCTGCTACCCAGTGTTGCAGAACAGGCTTGTGGACCACCAACAAGGGAATGGGGACATGGAGCCTGGTGAATGGAGGCAAGGGCGAAACCTGATTGACACTGTGGATGTACCAGGCCCCAACAGAGCTTCACGTGAAGGGAAGAAGCAGCGCAACCTCCTGAAACACTGGTGCAACTCCCCAGCTGGAGCAGTGGAGTGGCAAGACAGGATGGTAGATGCTTAATGGATGCTTCCTTCAGCCTGTCTCATCACACTGATGAGATTGTGCCATGTATGTTGAGTGGCCTTACAATGAATAGGGCATTAATAAAGAGTTGTGTTTATGTTGAAATGTGTGGATCAATTATTAAATTGTTATTGATAATAAAGGGCCATATGTGTGGCAGCTGGGAGGGTGGACCATACAGTCCCACTATGCTTGCACTGGAGGCTTTTCTATCCCACAGCTATTACCCATCCCACAGGTATCCCTGCCCATCCCGCAGCTATTACCCATCCCACAGGTATCCCTGCCCATACCATAAGCATGCAAAGGCTTAACCATTTTCTAAAACTTTTCACCAAGACTTTATTTACTAAAAGAACTGAACCAAGTGTGCGAAGCAAAGAAAACCTTTATTTATAACAGTAAAGTGTAGGACTTTATTTAAAAAGCAAAAGGAACCAAGAAATGTGTCCCAAGCAATGATAAAGTCAACAGGTAACAACTCAGTCTCTGGCAATGTTCTCAGTCACTCTGAGGCATGTCCATGGTCTCAGATGTAAAGGGGACAGGGACTGTGGAGGACAACAGGAGGTGGTGTGTTCAGGAAGCTCTCAGAAAACTGGCTCAGCCCAGTGAGGTTGAGAGGCCCTTCATCCAGGACCTGGGATGTCAGGCACAGGACCGATGACAGATGTTCTGTGGCCGGGCTTGGCAGTGAGGTGGAGGAAGGAGGAGTGTAGTAGGGATGTCTGGTGTGTAGCTGGGTGAGGTGAGGCGTCTGTGGCATGCGAGGAAACATCTGTGGCATCGGCGGCATATGGCGTCTGTGGCATCGGTGGCATCAGTGGCATCTGTGGTGTTGGTGGCATCTGTGGCACCTGTGGCATTGGTGGCATCAGTGGCACCTGTGGCGTGCGAGGAACCTGTACCTGGACTGGGAAGGGCTGCCTGTGTTGAGGGAAGTCCTGGTAGCCATAGCCTTGGTAGGAGAGGGGCTGTTGAAAGCCTTGGAAGGGCTGTGACATCGCCTGGGGTGGAGGAGCAGACCTGGAGTGGGTGGGAGCAGGTTCAGCTGGGCCTGGAGGGTGGTGCAGCAGCGCTGTGATCCTCTCCTTCATCACCTGGTACTGGGGCTCGGGCATGTCCATGAGGATCTGGGTCACGTAGGTGAGGAAGGGCTTGCGGTTTGAGGATGGCATTTCGAAGTGTACCAGCTGAGAGAGGAGATCTGCGCTGTTCTTGATGGTGTCCCTGATCTCCAGCAGGACAGTGTGGCTCTGTTTCTCCGGTCTGCCTCTCTGTCTGCTTTCTGTGGAGGTGGAGCTGAGCGTGGGTGTGGGTTGGTTCCTGGTGGTTGCTGCTTCTTCTTGCTCCTTGTATGTGAGAGAATCCTCCACGTCCTCCGGCATAGGGTGTGCAGCTGTCGGGGCGTCTCTGTCACGGGGCGCTCTGTGTACACCTGCCCGGACATAGTCGCTGTCTCCTGGCCAGAAGAGGACTGGCTGTCTATGGGCTGCCTGAGAGTGAGGGTAGACAGAGGGGCTGCTCCTCAGTGGCAGACCTCACCCTCCAGGAAGCTGCACTTTGTCATTCTTCTCTCGTGTTGCTACACTTTTCCCAGCCACTGTTGAACACAGGCTCTGGCACATGGGGTGTAATCGTGGAGATCATGTAATGTACAAGGTTGTGGTAGCAGGGTACAGTTTAATAGGTGTTCCATTGTCTGGGGAGCCTCCCCGCAGTCGCATTCTGTGGATCCATCATGGTTGTGTCTCCATTTCTGCATCAGGGCTTTGCACCTCCCAACTCCAGTTCTAAGGCGATTCAGGCAGCGCCAATTTTGCCATGGCTCACTGGCACCTGTTGGGAGGGATTCCTTTGGCTCAAAAAAGAGGTTATGGGGTTTCTCCTGTAGATGTAGACTTTGCCATGACATAGGTCTCCTGGTCGGTGAGCTTGACCGCGGCCTGGCCAGACTTCTTCAGGTGCAGCTTCCCATACCAGGTGTGCATATGCTTCCACCATCCGAGGAGGACATCTGAAGTGTACCCCAAGCTCTCCGCCTTCTGTCTCCAAGCTGCCTGCTTTCGCTTGGTGTCTTGACAGAGCCTGTAGCCCTTCCTCCACATATACTCGTTCTCCCTCAGCCACTCCAGCACCTCCTCCTCATGCTCCTCTACGATGGAGTACTGCTTCCTCTCTCCCTTCTCCTTCTCCTTGCCTTGCCTCTTCCTCCCTCTGGCAGGGCCTTCAGCATCAGAGCTTTCAGGGCTTTGGGGCTGGTCCACCACAGCAGCAGCAGGAGAAGCAGCAGGAGAAGCAGCACCAGCAGCAGCAGCAGGAGAAGCAGCAGCAGCAGGAGGAGCAGCACCATCAGCAGAAGAAGCAGCACCAGCACCATCAGCAGAAGAAGCAGCACCACCAGCAGCAGAGTCAGCGCCAGGGGGTGGGATGGTGGATCTATCCCTCTTGCCAGGGCTGGCAGAAGATGGCACAGGCTTCCTCTTCTTCTCCATGGTCTCTGATGAAGATGTCTGTGGCAGCAGGTCTTTCCTCTGAATGGTGACCTGCTTGCGAGCTGCCTCCTTTTATATCCATGGGGCTGACGCAATGTTTCCTCCCCGCATGAGCAGTGATCCGCTATGCATCTGCTACGCATCCGCTCTGCATCTGCTACGCATCCGCATCATCCGCTCTGCATCCGCTCTGCATTTGCTACGCATCCGCTTCATCCACTACGCATCCGCTCTTTCCGCTACACGTCCGCTTTGCTATGCTCCCCCGGAAGCCCTTTGGACATGCCATCCGCTTCCATCCGCTAGGCTTCCGTTGAGCATCCGTTTTAAATCCGCGATACGTCCTCCCCCCGTCCGTTCTTTTCCGTTCTCTTTATGTAAATTTGGGGCACTTTTGAGAGCGGATAACAACGGATGGAAAATTTGCTCGTCCGCTATGTCCTTTTTACATACGTTTTGCATCCGTCGGGCGATGTGACCTGGCCTTAAGTGCCTGAATTTTGACCACCAGACTCCGGAAATTCTGTGACAGTTGTAAGTACCAGAATTGACTGTAAGCAGTGGTGGTATTCAGCCGGTTCACACCAGATCAGGCAAACCAGTAGCAAGAATTTGGAGTGGGTCACTGAACAGGTAGTAAGTTCTGGCTGGCCACGTCCCCCATCTGGTCACCCTCCCACCTGATGCTCACTCACCCTGCGCACCTGACATTCACCTAAGGTATTTCTTTCTTTCTTTTCCCTCCCGACAATCAGCTGTAGATAAGATCGGCTGTGTCAGTATTCCCCTTGCAGAGGCCCAGGAAGGCAAAAAATGGAGGGAGGAGCTCAGCCCCCACTCTATTTTTTGCCTTCCAGAGCCTCAGAGGAGCCTTAGGGGAGCAAAAATGCCCACCCAGAGGCTCCTCCAAGGCTGCATGCCCCTCCCATGCTCTGTTCCTTTTCTTCCAGAGCCCCAGAGGAGCTTTAGGGGAGCAAAAATGCCCCCCAGAGGCTCCTCTGTGGCTAGGAAGCTCCTAAAAATGGGTGGGGGCTGCAAAAAAGCCACACCTACCCAGTCACATGGCCACGCCCACCAAGCCACGCCCACGGAACCAGTACTAAAAGTTTTTGAATCTCACTACTGGTTGTAGGTCAATATTTTAGTGACTTACAACCAGTTCTGTGGTTGTAAGTGAAACCCCAAGGCTGTGTGCTATCTCCACTTCTCTTCTCCCTATATACCAATGACTGCATCTCAAACAATCCATTTGTTAAAATATTGAAGTTTGCAGATGATACAACAGTGATTGGTCTCATTCGAGACAACGATGAATCCGCATACAGACAGAAGGTTGTACAACTTGCCTTGTGGTGCAACCGGAACAATCTGGAATTGAACACACACAAAACCGTAGAAATGGTAGTAGACTTTAGGAGAAACCCTCCCATACTACCATCTCTTACAATACTAGACAACACAGTATCAACAGTAGAGACCTTCAAATTTCTAGGTTCTATCATATCTCAACACCTAAAATGGACACTTAACATCAAAAACATCATCAAAAAAGCACAGCAAAGAATGTTCTTTCTGCGCCAACTCAGAAAGCTCAAACTGCCCAAGGAGCTGCTGATCCAATGATTCCAGAGGAATTATTGAGTCTGTCATCTGCACCTCTGTAACTCTCTGGTTTGCTTCTGCAACCCAACAGGACAAACACAGACTTCAGAGGCTAATTAGGACTGCAGAAAAAACAATTACTACCAACCTCCCTTTCATTGAGGACCTTTATACTGCACGTGTCAAAAAGATGGCTGTGAAAATATTTACAGACCCTTCACACCCTGGACATAAACTGTTTCAACTCCTACCCTTAAAATGATGCTATAGAGCACTACACACTAGAACTAGACACAAGAACATCACTTGAATGCCATCACTCTGCTAAACAAATATTTCCCTCAACACTGTCAAACTATTTACTAAGTCTGCATTACTATTAATCCTCCCATCCTTCCTTTCACCCATCTCCTCCCACTTATGTCTTTATGACTGTAACTTTGTTGCTTGTATCCTTATGATTTTTATTGACTGTTTCCTTGTATGATTTGATTGCTTATTGTAGCCTAGGACTATTATTAAGTGTTATACCTCATGATTCTTGACTCTTGACAAATGTATCTTTTCTTTTATGTACACTGAGAGCATTTGCACCAAGACAAGTTCCTTGTGTGTCCAATCACACTTGGTCAATGAAGTATTCTATTCTATTCTACTCTATTCTACGCTGCTCTACACTACTCTATTCCTATTCCTATTCCTATTCCTATTCCTATTCCTATTCCTATT
>BLBF01000036.1:8476003-8569859 GCA_015471245.1 Laticauda colubrina | reverse complement strand
TATCTATCTATCTATCTATCTATCTATCTATCTATCTATCTATCTATCATTCTATCTATCAATCTATCTATCTATTATGTGTCTATATATTGTCTATCTGTATCTCTATCTATGTCTGTCTGCCTATCTATCATCTGTCTATCTGTATCTCTATTTCTATCTCTATGTCTGTCTATCTGTCTGTCTATCTCTATCATCTGTTTGTCTGTCTATATCATCTATCTAATCAAACTTAATAACCCATCTCTCTCATAGAGGAGCTTTGGGTGGTGATGACCAAATGGACACCTGCATCTGATGGGAACAACAGCTCTCTCATATGCAGTTCTTGAAATATGTTTAAAAATGTCATACAGATCACATTTCCCCTCTTGCCATCTTAATAGATGTCACTTTGCTATAAGACAAAATTCTAGGGATAAAGAAAACCGCAAAATAGGAGCTGGGTGAGTAAATCTTGTTAGAAGAGCATTGAATCTATTTTAAGTCATTATACTAGGTGTCAAAACAAATTTTAAATAACTAGAAGACAAAAAAAGGAAACAAATCACAGTTCCCAAACCTATTCCAGTCTTGTGATGTTAGATGATTCTGGAAGGTTCCAATGAGATTTAAATGTGGTCAGTGAGATGATGAATGGTCAACCTCAGGAAATAGAGGTCTCAAAGTCATTGTATAGAAAAGGCTGATATTTTATAATTGAGCTAAGCTAAATATTGACACCTTTAACATCTCTTACAGTGGGCTTTGAGTCAACGATCTGCTGCCTAAGTTACACCAAGAGAAAAATTTCGAAGCATCGCGTGAAAAGTTTTTTCTCCACCACTGGGACATGCAACCTGCCATCTCTAGTGTAAGTCTGGGAATTGGACGAAAGCGTAGGAAAAGGTGTCCTTTCCAGCTCCTTTAATGAATTAAAGTCTGAATGTACAGTAGAGAGATACTCTGCCCGGGTAAGGATTGAAACTTTAACGGTGTGCATACCCTACTGCAGTGTTTCCCAACCTTGGGGATTTTATGATATGTGGTCTTCAACTCCCAGAATTCCCTAGCGAGCATGGCTGAATGAGAAGTTCTGGGAGTTGAAGTCCACACATTTTAAAGTTTCAAGGTTGAGGAACACTGTCCTACTGTAGTATAATATTATAAAATCCATTCATTACTCTGTAGCTAACAAATATGATATCACTTAGGACTCAGCATGCTTTTCTAAACCCAGTCAATTGTTGTTATTTTTTAAAACAAATTATATATTTAAAGAAATTGTAGCTTAGTGTGCTATGTGAACCCAGCTGGTGAAAATATAGCTTAAATTGGAAAAAATTATCTTACTTTCTGATAGGTTCATCCTAAGGAATAATATGCCAGTCTGTGTTAATCCAAGAGAAGAATGGGTCATGGATATTGTAAGATCTTTCAAAGAAGAATGAAGATCCTAACTGCTGAGCTTCTGCCATGTTGCCATATCTTGATGTCAATAGAGAAACTCCATCTGGGAAACAACTACATTAGAAACTCAGCTGTGCCTTTATCACTCTGCTCATATATTCTGGCAATGAACAAAGTCCCTGCCAGGAGATTCCAAGGAACTCCTTTCTTAGCTAAATCTTCCAACTTTAGATCCTATTGTTCCCAAAATTAGTTTGAAAATTACTCTGCTTTATCTGGATTGTCACCTAAAATGTTTGAAAGCTATACTCTTGAATGTAAAGAACCTACCCCTCCTGTCCTTAAACAAAAGACCTCTTACTTGGAATTCTAATGGTGCTGCTAAACTAAATGTGTTATTTAACTATTGAAATTTACACCAGTTCAAGGCTATACTATATTATATGGAAAGTCCCAGAACATCTCTCTGAACTGTAACTCCCAGAATGCTGTGTGGGATATCATGAAAAGAAAGATGGAAATTTAAGTTTGTTATAAAGATTTCACTAAACATAGATTGAAATGGAGAGCAGAGATTTCACAAGCTAGAGGTTTGTGAAAACTATTTTTGAATCCAGTTCTGCACTTGTTTCTTTGTGTTTATTTATATATTGATGTCACGGGTATTTCACATCCATATCTGAAACTGAATATGTGATATTTCTATTTATATTGTATTTCTATTGATACATAGTTGTTAAAAGCTGTGTTCACAACAGTATTTATTAGCATTTACATCCCAGAAAGATGTTGCTTGATACTTTCCAAAATAAAAATGAAATTTAATTTAGTTTTGTTCCCATCTCTTTTGCTGAGCTTGTCTTTATACTATGAGTCCCAAAATTATATGGTTTGCACCCGAAGAAAAAGTTCAGGGAAAGAGAGTTGGTCCAATGCTATAACATTAGACATGGGGTAGAACAACAAATGCAATTGCAGGTTCAAATTCAATGTTAGAGTTTCTTTTAGCCAAATAATTACCTGGAAATGTTCCGTGATGGTTAACAAGATTTTTAGGTTGTCATTAATGGTAATTAAAAAGAATCCTGTTGCACTTGTTTCTCATTCTGAAGACAAAAATATACAATGAACAGTTGCAGGAACTGGGCATGGCTAATCTAGGGAAGAGAAGGACCAGGGGAGACATGATATTTGAAGGGTGGCCAAAAAGAGGAAGGGATCAAGCTATTTTCCAGGACAACCTGAAGGCCAGACAAGGAATAATGGATGGGAACTGAACAAGGAGAGATTCAACCTAGAAATAAAGATAAATTTTCTGACAGTGAGAACAATCAACCAATGGAATAGCTTGCATTTGGAAGCTGTGGGAGTTTCATGACTTGAGACTTTCAAGAAGAGATTGGATTGCCATTTGTCAGAAATGGTGTAGGGTCTCCCGCTTGGGCAGGAAGTTGGACTAGATGACGTACAAGGTCCCTTCCAACTCTGTTAATCTGTAATCTGGTTCCATCTATAAAATATTCTGACTCTTTGTTGACTTCCGACTCTCTCTGTTGCAGTAAAATAAAACATTAACATCAAACCTCAACTTTTATTTTTACATAATATAAACTCGCCATTTCTATAACAACAAATCAATCTAATCAGTAAAACCCAAAATCAAAGTTTTATTTTTTTCCACCTCAAGCACAAAATCCAAAAGCAGTCTCCATGTAGCAACAAAAGTATTTATATTATTTTCTTTGATCAAAATGGTCAATTTAGCCATCTCTGTCAACTTCATCACCATCTGAAGCCAATTGTCCATGGTGGGAATTGAATATTCTTCCATTTTTGTGCATATAGTAGTCTTGCTGCCATCAACATACCATATTTTTTTGCTCCATAAGACTCACCTGACCATAAGATGCACTCCCGTTTTTGGCCTCTGTGTGTCCTGTTTTTGGCCTCCACTTGTGCCATTTTCGGCCTCTGTGCATCCTGTTTTCAGCATCCTTTGCTGAGGTCAAAAATGGGGTGCACGGAAGCCAAAAATGGGATGTAGAGGCTGAAAATAGGGCGCACAGAGGCCAAAAGCAGCCAACCGGTGTGGACTGGTGGGTGGGCGGGGCTTTGGCAATATTTACTTCATAAGATGCACAGACATTTCGACCCAAATGACAAAAAAGTGCATCTTATCGAGTGAAAAATACAGTATATAAAATCAAAGTTCTATTTTTTTCCCTAAGTCTTTTTCCAGTAAATGCAAAAGAAAAGTTTCTGGTTTCATTTTTTTTCTTCCTTTCCTCCCCAGTGTATCTTACTATTTGCTTTTGTATTTTTGTATTTTTTTTCTATAATCTAATAAATATCGAAACCCCAGGAAAAAAATTTCTGACTCTTCCAGAAACAGTCAGGGTCTGCTTCTTTGACCTGCTACAATCTTTTCCAGTGGTCAAATCCAGATTTTCAATGAAACTCAATAAACAGAAGCCTCGATGCTCTCCACTCTTGTAAGATTCAAACACAGCTATGATGGAAGCTGAGGGAATTTAAAAATCCCTTCCAGGATGTTCTAGGTTCTCCCAGGAGCCATATTAATATAGCAGACATTAGACATAAATTTTATTCCCTTTATTTATATATTCATGACTTTTTTAAATCTAGTTGCCAATCATAACATTGATCAGATTTCCAACAAACTAATAAAAGAGTGCAAAAGCAAATTGGCAAATACTTTTTAAATTAAAAAAAACCCACTTGTATTTACTTTATATGTAACACAATTGCATGACACATACAATATAAATTGTATTTATATTCAGCTTGTTCTGCCAAGATTTCTTGATGTCATCATTGCAAAGTTTTTGGCAATATGTGTGTATGAGACTGTTCGGGGAAACTGGGTTTACTCAACATATTTAATGAGATTAGTTAAAAATTCAAATAGCTGCATTTGCATAAGCAGATGTTTTGGTTAGTTTTAACCTTAGTCAGTTGTTCTGTTGCTGGATGTGTTGCTCAAAGTCAACCTCTTTAACACATTCTTTGCTCAGTATTTATAAAGAGCAATGGATCATTTCCTAACCAAACCACAGAAAACTACAATGATCTAATACATATCGATTTTACAGAAGACGATGTGAAAAAACAATCTAAAACCATCTCTATCTATTGGACTGGACGGAATATGTGCCTACTTCTTAAAAAAGCTATCCACTGCCATAGCCAACCTCTAAGCATAATCTATGAAAAATCTTTCAGGACCAGCTCTTTGCCAAAACTATGATCACAAGCCACGGTCATCCTCATCTTCAAAAAGGGAGACCCCAGCCTAGTTGAAAATTACAGACCAATCTCTTTATGCTGTATCACCTGTAAAGTCATGGAATCAATTATTAACCAATCCATTATCCTCTACTTAGAGACAAACAATCTACTTTCCAATAAACAATTTGGTTTCAGGAAAAAACTATTCTGTAATCTGCAACTCTTACACTGCAGAAACATATGGACTACACAACTTGATCAGGGGCAAAACAATAGACGCAATCTACATAGACTTCTGTAAAGCTTTTGATTCAGTGGTACACAACAAACTACTCTAAAACTAAAATCTTATGGTATCTCTGGACACCTGCATAACTGGATAGAAGCATTCCTGTCAAACAGACAACAAATGGTCAAAATTGGGAGTGTCCTATCAAATACTGTACCTGTCAATAGTGGTGTCCCCCAAGGCGGTGTTCAAGGACCAACTCTCTTCATACTCTACATAAATGACCTCTGTGATCATATTAAGAGTAACTGCATTCTCTTCGCTGATGATGTAAAGCTCTTCAATACCACAGACAATACTGCTACCCTTCAAAAAGATCTTGACAATGTATCAGAATGGTCAAACAAATGGCAACTTCAAATCTCAACAAATAAATGCTCTGTCTTACATATTGGCAAAAAAAATCAGTAAATAAAATACAAACTGAATAGTCAGGACCTTGTTGATGATCCAAACTCTGTTAAGGAACTTGGAGTACTCATCCCAAATGACCTAAGTGCTAAAGCCCACTGAAACTACAAAGCCAAAAAGGCATTAAGAGGTGTTAACCTAATCCTACGTATCTTTTTCTCCAAGAATATCACACTACTAACTAGAGCATACAAAACATTTTCTAGACCAATACTCAAATACAGCTCATCAGTCTGGAACCCACATTACGCATCTGATATTAGCACAGTTGAGAAAGTCCAGAAATATTTCACAAGAAGAGTTCTCCACTCCTCTATTTGTTGTAGAATACCTTATGCCATCAGACTTGAAATTCTAGACTTAGAAAACCTTGAATTACGCTGTCATCAGTCCTATCAAAGTATGGTGTATAAAATCATACATTGCAATGACTTACCAGTCAATGAATATTTCAGCTTCAGCCATAACAACACAAGAGCACACAATAGATACAAACTCAAGATTAATTGCACCAAACTTGATTGCAGGAAATACGACTTCAGCAACCGAGTGATCAATGTCTGGAATACTCTACCTGGCTCTGTGGTTTCTTCCTCAAACCCCAAAAACTTTAACCTTAGACTATTGATCTCACCCCTTTCCTAAGAGGTCTGTAGGGGGTGTGCACAAGCGCACCAACATGCTTACCGTCCCTGTCCTATTGTTTCTTTTATTTTTCTTATATGTACCCATTTCATGTATTCATAACTATGCATATACTTATACCTATTATCTTGTAAGCGATTGACAAATCAAAATAAAAAATAAAAGCCTACATGGTTGTTTAATTTATCAGTGTATTGTGTAAACACAGAACTTCCATTAATTTGGTTAATTATATGTTTCTCTGAGTATCTTGGGAACTCCATCTGAATTACATGCTCTATGGCGGGCTGCACTGCCGTACTTATCAGACAACAATCCAAGGAAGCTATTTTGACATGGTGCTTCTCAACTGGCTTGGCCCCGTTCAGAAAACATAAAAGATTTTCTCATTTTTCTAAGCTCCTAAATATTTCCCAGATGCTTGATTCTGACTATAGTGTTTCTTTCTATGATTAGAAACAGGCTCTTCCCCTTCCAAAGAGGCTTCTGTAATGCCTGATTGACCCTTCTTGGTAGAGTTAGTGCCCTGAATCACTTCTTTAAGCTCTTCTTATAGCTCTGTTAACACAACATGCTTCCCTTGATTATTGAATGAACCCATGTTCTGAGAGTGCACAGTATATTTAATCATAAATCAAAAGGGTTTCATTTTTGCACATCACATAGTCTCATAAAAATAAGATTAGCACCTGCCAAAGTTAGTATTTTTTTAAGTCTAGCACTTTGATTTTTGGCTGATATAATTACGAGGGCTGTGAACATGCAGCCTATGGTTTTATGATTCCATTCTATGATTCCAATTCTATGATTTCAAATAGATTGCTTTTGTTTGTATTTTCCCCATTTCTGCCCACTGCTGCTGTTTTTTTTTCCTTGTATGAAAACCCCAGGAAGGTGGAGAAATACCAGCACAATGTCTTTGAACTGGTAGCATTAGGAGCTGTCAATGTGAAAATAACCAGAATTGTAAAGAGATGGGGAAGGAATATAAATTATTATCTACACCACAGGCTCCCACTGTTCGGTAGTCCTTGACTTACAATCAATCATTTAGTTTAGACCGTTCAAAGTTACAAGACCACTGAAAAAAGTGACTTATGACTATTTTCACAGTGACTTGTGACTATTTTTCACACAGCCATTGCAGCATCTCCATGATCTGATGTCCAAAATTCAGGTGCTTGATAACTGGCATGTATTTATAGTTGCACTGACCAGGGTGTGTGTGTGTCACATAACTCAAGGTTAACCGCACCAAACTTGATTGCAGGAAATACGACTTCAACAAGAGTGGTCAACGTCTGGAATACTCTACCTGACTATGTGGTTTCTTCCTCAAACCCCAAAAACTTTAACCTTAGACTGTCTACTATTGACCTCACCCCTTTCCTAAGAGGTCTGTAGGGGGCGTGTAACAGTGCACGAACATGCCTACCATCCCTGTCTTATTGTTTCTTTTTATTTTTCTTATATATATCCATTTCATGTATTCATAACTGTGTTTATTCTTATACTTATTATCTTGTAAGTCATTGACAAATCAAATAAAAAAAAAAAAATAAAAATAATAGCAATAGATATTACACTTATAAACCACTCCATACTGCTTTACATCCCTTTCTAAATGGTGTTACAAGTCAGCATACTGCCCCCAACAATCTGGGCCCTCATTTTGCCAACCTCAGAATCATCATTTGTAATCGCCTTCCCAGCCAGCTTCTGACAAGCAAAGGCAATAGGGGAAGCCTGGTTTGTTTAACGACAGCATGATCCACTTAACAGCTGCACTGATTTGCTTAGCAACTGTGGCAAAAAGGTTGTAAAATTGAGCAACATTCTCTTAACAATCACCTTGCTTAGCAACAGAAATGTTGGGTTTGGTTGTGGTTGTAAGTGGAGGATTTCCTGTATCTTCTTTCATTTGGTCAAGAGTACAGGGTGCCCACCTATTACCAGTTTGTGCAGTTCCCGGGTTCCTTCTGCTATTCCCCAAGACACTTAATTTTAGCTACAAAGTCTGGGGCTGAAGTGCAGATGAAAACTGAAGACGAGTAAGTTGACCTAAGCATACTTAAAACCAGAAACTCTGATTTTTTTTTAAATTGAAACCAATCCTTCCATAAACAGTAGGTGACATCATGCTGATGGCATCCTCTGCAAAACCTCAGTTGCTGGAACCAAAAACCAAAAATGAAGTGTGCAAAAACCCCACTGACCACAAAATGTTTTCTGGCTTCTTTTTTAAAGGGGTAACTTACAGCCTACTCTCCCCATTTCTGTTCATCCAAGATGCAGTGAACTGAATTTCGTATCTGCTTCCTCTTCCTTAACCATGAAGCAGGCAGCCCACCTCCTCATTCCTCCCCATTCATCCCTTTTTGACAAATCACCAGGCATTGTTACATTACTGGGAAATTCCAGGCAGGATCTTAAAAAGCTTAATCAGCCTGGCATGCATTTAGACTAATGAAAGAAATTCAGCTGCTGTGTTTAGAGATATTTTTCTTTTAATTCCTTTTGTCTCTTCCTTCTTGTTTTTCTTGTGGTCTCTTGTGGTCTACCCAAGAGCCATGAAAAAGAGAAGCTTATCCTATATGTGATTTGTTCTCAGACAGAGATAGATATGACAATAGAAATCCTTTACTGAATTGTGCAAAACATTATAATTGAAATACATGTTGTGGTTATGAAGCCTGCTAAATGGAATTATTGACCAGAGGTTGCCTGGTAAGGCAATTCTTCTGTCCTCCCACCTAACTGAAAATTAATGGGAAGGCTTGGTAGATTTTTCTTGAACCTTTTCCCATTTCCAGAATTCAAAAGTTGCTTTGCAGATTCATTAACAATTCGTTCTGTCCTCTTCTCAAAAGGAGTACACAAAGAACACTTCCTTCCAAAGGAAGTCTTTTCAAAATAAAAAAATTATAAGTAGATCACTGGAGAACAGCTTAATGCTGGGAATGACTGAGGGCAAAAAAAGAAGGGGATGACAAAGGATGAGGTGGGTGGATGGAGTCACTGAAGCAGTAGGCGTGAGCTTAAATGGACTCCAGAAGATGGTAAATGACAGGAAGGCCTGAAGGAACATTGTCCATGGGGTCACGATGGGTTGGACACGACTTTGCAACTAACAACAACAACAAAACAATACATTAATTCACAGCATTATTGCTACTTGTTCTTTTAATCTGAGAAAAGCATAAAAGTTTTCAGCTGTTTTTCCTTCCATCCTTTCAGACTGCAGTGTGGATACCCTCAATGACAAATAGGCAGCAATACAAAGTCTAATATCTACATAAATGAATAAATAAAATACAATTCCCTTGGGAAAAAATTGAGGATTTTACTTAAATGGATTCACAGGAAATCATGGCAAGACAGATGATATCTGGGGTGTAGTTTGGCTGCTGTTTATCTTTGGGGAGAAAAATGCGACCTGGTGTAGACTTACTTCCAAGGGGTCAAAAGTTTTAACTCTTTAAAACAGGATCCAGTCTGGGTTGGTCACTGGGACCAGAGGCTAAATACTCCACACTTTCTGGAGCTTGTCCATAGGGAACTTTTCACCAGTATTGGAATCTTCTATGCATCTTCTATGCACAGTATTTATGTTGTACCTTTAATTCTGAAAAAGCCTACTGTTAGGCTACTTATGACCTGGATTTGAAATCTGATGGTTAGGATACTCCCTCCTCTGACTGAACTTCAGGTATAAAGATAACCAGGCTGCATTTATAGCTCTTTGCAATGTCCCTGTGGCCCCATGATTATGTTTTACAATAGTTTCGATGAAAACCAACATTTACTACTGAGGTTTGGCAAATATGCCCATAGGAAACCATTGATTCATTTAACAGCTGAGGTGTTTGTTTGATAACCATGATATTCGCCACAGAAAAGGCTCATAAAACTGGGCCTGAAAATGATGCCAAGAAAATTTCTGGGACTTGTCCAGGCCATCACCAGCTGTCAACAATGACCTGAAGGTATGAACAGATGCACACATTGAAAAGGTCTCCCAATTCCTAGTTGACATACAATATTTAAAACAGAATTATACATCATCCTGGCATAAACAGTGAATCCAGAGAGAATTGGGCAATTGAGATGTCTTTTAAAATTCATTGTCTTAGTGATAACCCCAAGTCAATTAGTTAATAAGCAGCTTAGGAATCTCACATTAAGGAAGGTATTGTCTGCTAAGATATTTTAGTATAATATTTGGATGGACCACCACTAGAAAATCCCAGACATAATCTAGCAATGGCTAACCATTTCCATATTATTGCCCCTTTGCAAACACCATCCCCACCACCCTACATGGGCTTCTCTGATAGAGACGGAGTCAAGCTGAATTTAAGGAGAACATGTCTTTTCATCTGATTCTTCCCTAGCATCCTAAAATGTTTTGATTGGGGGAAGCAAAGGATGAGAAAAGTGCAATAGACTTAGTGACTGACAGGTTTGCCAACCAATCAGAGTGACTTTGATGATCAGATCATCATCACCTCTCCAACAAGTTCTTGGAGTGAGGAATATGTAAGAGTTTCACTGTATATTGACCTCTTTTTCATTTGCCATCACTGAAAATTGTAAGAAAAACTTTAGGATCTGTGTTATTAAGGTAGCTCTCCACTCACAACAGTTCGTTTAGTGACCGTTAACAATTACATCACTGAAAAAAGGGACTTATGATCATTTTTCACGCAATTGTTGTAGCATTTCCATGGCCATGTAATTAAAATTCATATGTCACAGTGATCATTTTTTGCAACCTTTTGATAAGCAAAGTCAATGGACAAGCCAGATTCACTTAACAACCTTATTACTAATTTAACAACTGCAGTGATTCACTCAACAACTGTGGCAAAAAAGGTCATAAGATGTGACAAAACTCACTTAAGAAATCTCACTTAGCAACAAAAATTTTGGGCTCAACTATGATCTTAAGGACTAACTGTAAAGGGAAATATTGCTCTCTCTCCTTCTCTCCCTCCCTCCTTTTACTGTACATTTCCTACTGTAAGATGTTGTTGCCCTATACATTTTATTAAATCCTATCTCCAAAAAAGAAAGTTGAGACACCTGAAAAAATAGATTTTAAAGACTTGCAAGATTAGAAAGTAAAAAAAAATACTAGAAGAAACAATGCATCTATTTTTATAAAGTTGCCAAAAGAAACCACACATATATAATCAAAGATGATTTCTGGGAGCCAAGTGGCTGTGGGACAACTTACCGCAGGACTAATATCAAATGGTGGAATAGAATCATTTTTTTAAAAAGGCTGTAAAAGGAGGAACAAAATAAAATGTGAATGACAGAAATTAAAATAATTTTTAAATTATGTAAAATACTTAAATTGAATTTTTGAATTTGCCTCTTAGCAAGTTGTCCCACAGTGCATTGGCCATGGCGAGTTGGTTGTGGTGAGTTGCCCCATTCTGATTTCTATGAAACTACAAGGGCTATCCACAAAATAGATTATGTTTTGCGATAGAAAAAAAACAGTGTAGGAAAAAAAAATATTATATACACTTGAAAGTGACGCTTAAATACTACTTTTCAACATATTCACCAAACAAATTGAGGCACTTATCATTGTGGTGAACAAGCTTTGTAATTCCATTGTCATAAAATTCAGCTGCCTGAGATTTGAGCCAGTCAGTCATGCCCGCCCGCAGTTCCGCGTCATCGTCAAAGCGCTGTGTTCCAAGCCAGGTCTTCATCCCCGGAAACAAGTGGTAGTCGCTCGGTGCAAGATCGGGGCTGTAGGGCGAATGAGGAAAAATCTCCCACTTGAAAGCATTCAGGACTTCTCGAGTGCGATTTGCTGTGTGTGTTCGGGCATTGTCATGCAAAAACAAAATTTTTGAGCTTAACTTTCCTCTACGTTTGTTCTGAATTGCTTTTCTTAGTTTTTGCAAAGTTTCACAATACCTCACAGAGTTTATTGTTGCACCATATTCTAGAAAATCGATAAGAAGCACACCTTGCCTATCCCAAAAAACAGTCACCATAATCTTCCTTGCAGAGAACGTTTGCAAACATTTTCTTGGTTTTTTGGGGGAATTTGTGTGCCCCCACTCCATAGACTGCAATTTGGTCTCGCTGTTCACATGTTTGACCCAAATTTTGTCTCCAGTTACGATTTGATCAAGAAATCTTTTGTGTAACAATTTCATGCAACAAACTGCATGAAATTTGTGGAAAACTAAGCAAAAGTTCTGTTACTGTGAAACAACGGTTTTCACGAATCTTGTCATCGACTTTCGCAATCAGTTCATCAGTCACAATGCTCGGACGTCCACTCCGCTGTTCATCATGAACGTTAGTTCATCCATTTTTAAACTTAATGCACCATTGGCGCACTCCACTTTCAGTGATGATGTTGTCCCCATACACTTCACAGTTGCTGAAAAATTTCAATAGGTTTATGGTTTTTTGCCAACAAAAACCTTATCACTAATCGCATCTTACAACTCGCGGGATTTTCAATTGCAGCACACATTTCAAACGTTTGCTGTGAAATAACAGGCAATGATACAAACCTCCCATTAGCACAACTAGATGCAGACTAAGCGATGGATGCACAGACCAAAGATGGCCGCACTAGCTCCGTCCCTTCTTGCTGTAGATGAAAACATAATCTATTTTGTGGATAGCCCTCGTAGATGTAAGCCCTTGTGTTATGCTGTTCTTGCTCCTATCTTTTTATTTATGTTGTCCTGAAGAAGGGAATTTTCCTTTTTTTCTCAATTAATCTTTCATGACTCCAGGATTTGGATGAGTCATGCAAGCTTCCCTGACCAATATTCTAAGCTAAGGATCCAGCTGAAAGGTAGATTGAAAGGTTTTTAAAATGTTTTGTCAGAGAGCCTCAGCTAATCCAAACCAGCTGGTCAACTGAAACGGGAGATTCATTCTGAAGGGTTATTATAACACATATTTCAAAGAATGTAATTCACTTTTTGAGGTTAGCCTGAATCGCTGACAAAACCCACAACTTTTTAAATTTATTTAAACACTCCTCTGGAAAAGTTTATAGTGACCAACCTTAAACATTAACAGCAAATTCAGTAGTTTATCCTTCCTTTCCTTCCTTCTTTCCTTCTTTCTTCCCTTCTCTCATTTCTTCTTTTGTTTCCTTTCCTTTTTCTCTCCTCCCCTGCCTTCTCCTCTTTTTTCTTCACATGACTTTTACTGGCAAACAACAGCTAATGGTCAAGCCCCCAAATAATGGTCAAGCCTACAACTTTCGTTCAGTCACTCTTTCTCTATCCAATCTGCCTCACATAATTATTATGATAGGGCATAACAAAAGGAGGGAATGTAATGTATGTTGCTTTGAAGTCCTAGATGAAAAGGGAGATACAAATTTAATAAATAAATAATTTATATAACAGTAAAACTCTCTTGTTGGTTTATAACATTCAATTGGGCAAAATGGTGTGTCATAGGGCATCACTTTTTGAATCAATCCACCTTCAATTGCAGAATGCATGCAAAATCTGAGATCCATGACTTATGTGGATTTAAATTTGGCAAAACAGTGACCAATCCAGTGCTGTTGGGCAGGTTACTGTGCTGCCATGATCAGCCACAGCCACATAATGTGGATTTAAATTTGGCAAAACAGTGACCAGTCCAGTGTTGTTCAGCAGGTTACCGTGCTGCCATGATCAGCCACAGCCACAGCCACATAATCATCATTTCCAACACTCCCTTATCAGTTTCCTGCAAGGAAAATCAGTGGGGAAATCAACAGGAAGTCAGATCTTGTTCCTTTTTGCTCAACCATGTTCATTCTGTTTCTCTGTTTAGGTAAAGAAGCATTTCTGAAAGGATGACCCAATGGGTCACAGATTGTCTTGTAATCAATCACAATCAATCAACCTTTATTATCTTATATGTGTAAAATAAGATTGGCTGTGCCTCAAAATAATATTTGTCTTCTCCTAACACACAGCTAACTTGATCCATTCTATTACTGAGCTCTTGATATGCTTAATTTCTGTACACAGAACGTTAAGGCTACACAATCTGGGCCCCTACATTGCACATGATCAATAGATGGATGCAAAGAAATATAAGGAGAAAATTGCTATTACCATCAAGTAGGTTTGAGTGCAGTTCTGTGTTGTGGGATCTCAACTATTTCTGAAAGGGATGTCATAGGGTGGATAGGATCAAAGAGTCAGACACATTTGGGCAGATAACTGGCATTCATTCTCACTTCTGGAGAAGAGCTGGATGCCAGGGCTCCACAACTGAAAGATCCCTCAGCAGGAACTGACAAGTAGGTTGGGATTCAATTTTTTTTTAACTACTGGTCCTGTGGGTGTGGCTTGGTGGATGTAGAAGGGGAGAGTTACTGTAAAATCTCCATTCCCTCTCCACTCCTAGGGGAAGGTTACTGCAAAATCCCCATTCCCTCCCTACCCCACTAACCTGCCTTCTAGCTCCGTTCCCCTGTGCAGGACAACAAAAGAAGACCCAGAAAATCAGCTGGGACTCAGGAGGCAGAGAATAGGTGGGGGTGGGGCCAGTCAGAGGTAGTAGTTGCCCGACTCAAAATTTCTGCTACCGGTTCTCCAGAACCGGTCAGAACCTGCTGAATACCCAATGGTAGGGTTCAAATAATTTAACAACCAGTTCTCTGCCCTAATGATTTCTTCCAACAACCAGCTCACCAAACTGCTCTGAAAGTTAACAACCGGTTCTTACGAAGTGCTGCGAACTGACTGAATCCCACAACTGTGAATCCCACCTCTGGTTCAATGGTTTTAATTTTTGAAATCTAGTTCAGTATCGATTATCCCAGGGCTAGTTCTATTTACCACAAAATCCTTTTAAAATATTCTAAAGAGAATGTCTAGCCAGGAGGGAGATGGCCAAGCATGTACATAATTAGAGATGCTAATTTCAGAACATTATCCTTTTCTATAACCATATATTTTCTTATTCTCAAGTAGATGGGCAATCAAATTGGTGTTACTATATAAGTAAATCTTAAACTGTACAGAATGTTGTTGTGTTTTTAAATTAGGGCTGGCAATCAATTTGTGGGCTGAAATGCAAACATTAGAAATGTAACTTTTGTACTTTACAAGTGATGTAATACAATCAGATTGAGGAATGAGGGGAGGTTTTCCTCAAAAAATTCTTCAGCTTTATCACTGTTCCCCCAGCTCAAAAACCCAAATAATTTAATATGTTGTATTGCTGTATGTATGTGTACGTGTGTGTGTGTGTGTGTGTGTGTGTGTGTGTGTGTGTGTGGTGCAAACACGTACTTTCGTTTCAGTATTAACTCTTGGCACATACCTGAACAAGCCTCAGCAATTTTCTCTGCAAGATTTCAGAAATGCTTTGCCACTGCCATCTCCTTTGGGTGACTTGCCCAAGATCACTTAACTTTCTTTGTGCATAAGGTAGATCTAGAACTCATGGTCTCCCAATATCTAGCCTCTTGTCTTAACCACCACACCAACGGCAATAGCACTTAGCCTATATACCACTTCACAATGCTTTACAGTCCTCTCTAAGTGGTTATCCATAACAATCTGAGTCCTCATTTTACCAACCTTGGAAAGATGGAAGGCTGAGTGAATCTTGAGCTGGTCAGGATCGAACTCCTGGCTGTCAGCAGAATTAGACTACAATAATGCATTCTAACCACTGTGCCACCACCAAACTAATTCTCTTTATGACATTATATGAATTACATGATGATGTATATGACATTATTGTGGTTTATAAAACTTATTTATGTTGGTATATTACTAGTGAAGTTATAGGCCTGGGAAGAAAAGAGCTTCAAGTACAAAAGCAGTTTCCAAAAATTTCTTGAAAGAGGCTATTGTTTGCTGTGTGCAAGGATTAATGTTATTTTTCTTTTTTACACAATCATTCAACAATGTGAAGCAATGAAGTTCACTGATGCAGCTTAGGGCGCAAAAAACAAGCAACAGGAAGGAAAGACATCATTTCATCTCCTTCCTCTTCCTCTTTCCACCATCTGATTATAAGGAGCACCCAATCTTGCATTTTGATTTCGGACATCTATCTCATTTGGTTTGTTCAGCACAATATCACATGAGTGTCGGCAATTCTGCATTGCATATCAATTGAGTCACAATGAAGGAAAATTTTGCTCATCTATCAACTATCATCCTTAGCAAGAAGAGGGAAGGGTGGAATCAAGAAATAGTTTTGTGGTCGATATGGTTATACATACATACATACATACATACATACATACATATATATATATATAACACTTATTATACTTATTAAGCTTTCATCATATATGTGTATATTTGTATCTATATGTGTTTTTTAAAGTTTTTGCGGGTACTTACATGTGTGCTGTTCAGCTTCCTTCGGGTATTATCCCACGTCATTGTAGTTGTGATTTTAAAGTTGTAGCAACATTTCAGCAGAATCTCATCTGCCATCATCAGGTTTCTGTTACAGAATACCCGAAGGAAGCTGAATAGCACACATGTATCTATATATATCTATATCTATCTATCTATCTATCTATCTATCTATCTATCTATCTATCTATACACTTCCTCTCAAAAGGGCCTATTACGCGTGCAAGGGCTAAATTATATATATTACACTAGGCTTGTTGACCAGCAGTTCAGACCCAAGGGCCACATAACAGGGCATTCTGTGAACCTCAGTGTAGGGTCATGCTGGCCACATGACCATGAAAGTGTCTTCAGACAATGCTGGCTCCCTTGGCTAGGAAACAGAGATGAGCACTGCCCCTAGAGTCCAATACAACTGGATAGAGCAGGGGTGTCAAACTCAAGGCCCAGGGGCTGGATATGGCCCACAGGGAAACAGCAAAGGATGAGCCCACAGTGCCTCTGACAGTGAAAACAGAGCTTGTTTTTGACTGCAATGGCCCCGGGCTCCGTTTTCGCTGGCAGAGGGCGATCAAAACAAACTAAAAACAAAACAAAAGGACAAATGTTTCCCCTTTTGCATTTGAACAGATAAGAAGGGACAGGAAAGGAGAAAGGGAAAGACAAAGAAAAAGAAGGAAAGATAGTAAAAGAGCAAAGAAGGAAAAATAAGGAAAGAGGGGAAGGAAGGAGAAGGAAGAGGGAAGGAAAAAGAAGAAGAAAGGAAGGGAGGCGAGGGAGGGAGGGAGAAAGAAAGGAAAGAGCGTATAATGAGAGTGAAGGAGGGTCTCAGGGAAGTCCCGCATTAGCACTTGGTCACCACAGGTGCCCATGACACGAGTCCTGTGTCACGCCCACCATGGCCACACCCATGCCTGGTCACATCCACCAGCCCTCCTCAGCCCTCCGAGGTTAAACACAACCCTGATGCAGCTGTCAGTGAAATAGAGTTTGACAGCCCTGGGATAGAGGAAACTTTTAACTTTTAAAATTATTTATTTATTTCTTTGTTTGTTTACAGCATAAAATCTTACAGTATTATTGTAGGGGGTCTTTCCTAGTTTCGGTTTTTAATATTATAGTATTGCCTTTGTTTCTCATTTTCTGTTGTCTTTTGTTTTATTTTTAGTATATAGTCTTTAGCATTCCTTGAAGTCAGGTGTTAGGAATGATGGTAGAGGAATTCTGGGAGATGAAGTCCACAAATCATAAAGGGGCTATTGTTCCCCACCTCTGCTTGAAGTATATAATTTGCTACTGAATAGCTTGAAATGAAATTAGTAAATTCTGATTTTGGCACTTATTATTCCTAACTCTTTATAAAGTTCAATAAGAATTATATTTAAAAAGGCATTGTTTGTAACTGTAACAATGTGTTATGTAAGTGACCTGGGATTTGGGAAGATTTAGACCCATCCTAACTCGTCCTCCTCAACAATACCACACTTGACTGATCTATAAGTGTTCATGTTCAATGCCAATTCATTCAGCAGTCATAAACATACTGGTAATCTCTTGTGTAAACTCACAGCAACACTGTGTTCATGCCAGTGCTACCTACTTCTATATTTTTTTTCACTTTGGAAAAAAAATACTTGGCCTGGTATTATTCCAACTATCTATCATTGTGAAAAATAGATCATCTGATAGATATCTATCATTTGATAGGTAGAGATGACAGAGCACAAGTTTGGCAGCTTGTATTTGGATTGTTGGATTCTGGACCAACTGATATTTGCCAGTATTATCTTCCTTACAAAGTATATTGTAGTAGCCCAGATACTTGGCTAGAGAATTGACAGGAAAGTTTCCAAACAACATGAATAGTAGGGAAAGCATCAAAGTGTCCATCAGAGTGTTTTTTAAGGTTTTCTTTTTGCCTAAAGAGTATCCAATCTGCAATTGTTATACCTGTCAGTGTGTTTCCCTACTGGAGGAAGTGAAGAGAGGGAAGAGGAAAGAATTTTTATCCTGAAATGCAACAGAGAAGATGTGAATTTCCTACATAAGGAAAGCTGATGTTCTCCAGAAGAGACTGGGAAATCAAAATAGCACCAAAGGACAGTGGGTAAAAACATTGGCAGAGCAAATATATAAGATACAGTATTTGAAATGACAGTGGAACTGAAGAACCAATTTCCATACTCTCTCTTTAGAGAATGATGGATGGACAGCTGAAGGATATAGGTTATTGTAGAAGATACTTGGGCCCCAATGGATCAAGGAAATCCAAGAAACACATGGAGAAAGAAGAGGCGGTAGCTGTTTTTCTGTTAAGAGAACTGAAAAGGCTTTGTGCAAATCCAGTATGACACTGCATAAAGTGTGCTGCCTACCAAGTGTATAAGTTCTAAGTGCATGCCCACTGTAGAACATAATGAAGAAGTGACCAAGTCTATTCAAACCTACCAAATTATCCTTTCCTTTTTTGCCATGTGGAAATAAATGATACTCCTAGAAAAATTATGGTAACACTCTCTGGAGACTATAGGATCTTGGATCAAAACAGGAAGCAACTGAAAGCACAGGTAGTTTTAAAAATTCTTTCAATTGAGGGTTATAAGGCAAAAAGTCAACCAAGTTCCACAAGGCAAAAAGTGGTTGTGCAAAAGGTATCACCCCAAAAAGCTGGATTTTATGACCATCCCATCTATACGTTTATGAAGGACTACCAGGAAGAGAAGAGAAATGATTGGGAAGAAGGCTGTGCTGGCAGGAATCTCGCCAGACTCATCAGCAGAGTATTAGAACAAAAGGGGAAAGAAGGCAAAAACCCAGACCCACATATGCAGCCAAGAACTGAGGTCAAGAAAGCAGAACATTAAGGAAGAAGCATGAGGTCAGGATGGGGACTCTGAATTTTATTGGACTTTACAATAGAATGTCAACAGAAGGTACAGTACTCAGAACTTTATATGTTTCTAATCAGCCTACAGAGTCTGAGAAATAAATAGGAAGAGCTAAAATTTCTAATTCAGAAAGACAAATTGTATGTGATAAGCATCAATGAAAGTTGATGGAAAAATACTCATGGTTGGAATACAGCAAGGCAACGCAATGTTATTAATTTTTTTCAAAAGGAGAAGACTGAAGAAAAGGGAGGAAGGGATCTTCCACCATGCAAGAAGAAAAGAAATTTACACACAAAAAATCCAGGAATCTGAACATGGACCTCCTGTTGGAAGTATTTGGGTAAGGTTAAAAGGAGAGAGAAATAAAGCAGAATATATAGTTGAGGACTTTCCACATCAAATAACCAATGTTTTAGAGAGGGTTGCAATCGCAGTGGTTATCGTGGCATTTTGATATCCATACAAAAGCTCATCCCTGTTTCATTGATTCATAGATAGAATACTTTATTGGTCAAATGTGATTGGACACACAAGGAACTTGTCTTTGGTGCAAATGCTCTCAGTGTACATAAAAGAAAAGATACATTCGCCAAGAGTCAAGAATCATCAGGTACAATACTTAATAATAGTCATAGGGTACAATAAGCAATCAAATCATACTAGGAAACAGTCAATATCAATCATAAGGATGGGGTGACAGCCCATCCTGTGACAAAGTTACAGTCATACAGACACAAGTGGGAGGGGATGGGCAATAAGGAGTGATGAGAAGATTAATAGTAATAGTAACGCAGACTTTGTAAATAGTTGGTGCCAGTCTTGAAAATTTACACTAGAACATCTTGACTTCTGTAGAAATCTAACTCTGCTAAGAGTGAGTGGGTCAACAATTTCTTCTCTTCTCTTACTGATAACTTCATTTTCAGAAAATGGAAGACAGGACGGGGGGGGGGGGGGCATGTTAGCCTGAACACAATCCTCACCAAAAGGAAGGAAAAGCCATACATGCACATGGTCACCATAAGGTCATGAACTCCTCCACTCACTTGTTCTCATAAACATAGAAAATGAAGTTGCCCAAAGGCAAAAGAACTGTAACATCAATCTTGAGCATATAGAGAAGAATTCAGGAAGGATGCTACTGGGCAACCCAGCTGCCAGTCCACCAGAAGAATGACTAACTTGCCCTTATAGATTGCTTTGCCAAAATTGCTTATGCGGAGAAAAGTTCTTTCTAAAGAAACATTCTAAAGAAAAAAAAAATTATTTCTGGACATTACCAGTTGGTGATGTTGGGCAAGAATAGGAGTCTCTGACTCATTGCCTTGCTCTTTCCTCAGACAAGATAGGAAAAGTAGAAATTCCTTTCTGGGCTTCTGGATTTCCTCTTCAATGCTAACTCTTCAACTCTTAACATTTGATAGTTTTCCTTGCTATCTGATTCATGTTCCCTATGAGCCAAAAGTTGCTTGCCCAAAGGTTGGGCAATCCTTTTAATTAGTTGGGTGGAGAATGGGAAGTCCTATTCACCTGATAAAACTCTACATTCTAAAGAAACATTCTAAAGAAAATAAACAAAAATTAGTTGAGCTATTTCATCATGGATTAGAATTTACTTTTTTACTTCTCCTTCTGTTCTCAATATCAAATTTTTATTATTTTAACAGAGTCCAATGTATCTGTCCCCAGTAGATTGAGTTGGATGCAAACAGAAATCACTAGTCTCAGAGATGTCTCAATAGATGGAGAGATGGTTGATCTGTTGGATTCTATACAAGCTAGTGTGGTCTTTTTTCTATCAAGAAGAACCATGCTAACTAAAATTCATGTCAAGAGAAATTTTCTGCACCTTTCATATTATTATTGACCTTTGATGCATCTTTTCCCTGCTGGAATAGTGGCCAAGGGGAGTCCAACATGTCTTCTGAAAAGGAAAGACCTACTCTGGCCAATATTCAGTGCTCCTCTGGGATTTAATGTGTTTGATATTTCATCATTGGCATTATTTGCTTCTACAATTAAAAGAACATTTCAAGTTACTATTAATGATAATACTTGAAATTTTTAATGCTTCATATCATTTATTAATGACAAATTATATTACTCATTTAAGGAAGGGGACTGAAAAAGTCAGAAAACTTTTTATGTAGAAGGAAAAGAATGATGTGTTTGTACATTAGCCCAAGGAATAATGTGGTCTGTTTGGTTTTGCTTAATCAGTTATGTGAATCTAGTGATTGTGTTTGCTTACTTATGTTTTATAATTTACTGGTTTATTTAGATTATGACATTTTGTTCAACAAATCATGTCTTCATGTGCTCATAGGTGTGTTCATACGATGAGCTGTGAGAAGAATCTTGAGAAACAGGAAGAAGAGCTGCAGGCTAGACAGCAGTCAGGCAAAATATATCTTGGTCTACAGAAGAAATGGAGAATGGGAATGTCTCAGAGGAGACCCTCCCAAGTACTCTGGAAAGCAAAGGTGGGCAGGAAGACTTTCAGACTTGCAAAATTCTGCTACTGTAACCTTCCATAAAGGTAGTCTTAGTACTAATGGTTTTAGCTTCTTGTCTGGACTGCCTCAAAGGACTGGCAGTTCATGAAGTCACCCAGAGTTAAGCTGAACTCAAAGAACATCTTTTTGTTACCAAACCCAAAGGTTCTGGACCAGTGGGGGGATTCAAACATTTTTACTACTGGTTCTGTGGGCAAGACTTGGAGGGTGTGGCAGGGGAAGGTATCTCCATTCCCTCCCCAGCTGTCTAACCTGCTTTCCAGCTCCATTCTCCTGTGCAGGGCAACAAAAGAAGACCCAGCCAATCAGCATCCCAATCAGGAGGCAGAGAATAGGTGGAGGCGGGGCCAGTCAGAGTTGGTATTCCAAACTACTCCAAATTTCTGCTACCGGTTCCCCTGACCTGGTCAGAACCTGCTGAACTCCACCTCTGTTCTGGACAGGTGATTGCTGCTGTTCACTTGCACACTTTCCTGAAATATTGGAGAAGAAAGTTATGTATCTCTTGAAAGGTTTTTCCCCCCTCCAATGAAGAAATTCTTTCATAGGGAGCACTAGGTTCAATCATTGTGTTTCCCAACAGAGAAAACTGGTTTAGATTCAAAGCATGTAGTCATACATTATCCATAAAATAATTAATGTGTTCAAAGGAAGATCATTTTCATTGGAAATAAAAATCTGAACTTGACATATCAATACACACTAACACTGAATTATTTGTTTCATTTGTTTCTGAAAACAAGCTTGTACTGAGTCCAGTACATGTGTTTTGCATTTGTTTTTTGACAAGTAAGTTAGCAATTTCATGTTTTACAAATTCATGACGTTTTCCTGTAAGAGGGGTTTTGGTTTATGTAAAGCATATGAGCTATTTTTCTGTACAAATCCCAAATAACATATAAAATGGTGTATATTTTAATTCATATTTCTCCATGTTGCCTTAAGTACAAGTTTTGCCAGCAATTTCCTAAATACACCAAATAGAAATAAGAGAAACAAACACTTTAAACAACATTATTAGATTCAAAGCAATCCAAATGTAATTAAAACCACTTCAAAAACCTCTAGGAACTGGTCCTTTAAAAGTGGCAGAAAGAGATGTTTTTTGGAGAATGTATTTGGAAATGCCACATATGGAGAGAATCTTTCTGACTTTGCTCTCCACTACCCCCAATAGCCATGAATGAGCAAAATAACAAATAACACAAGGCAGTGAACACTTTCCTCTTCCTATTTTCCCCACAACAACTCTGTGAGGGGAATTGGGCAAAAAGAAAGCGAGTGGCCCAAAGTCGCCCAGCTGGTTTCTGGTTTCTTCTGTCTGTTTTGTGGCTTTGATTGGCTGGCAATACTCTGTTCTTGTGTTGGAGGCTTTTAGTGCAGCTTGGCTCCGTGTGAAGGGACGGCTGCTCTTCATTAGCAAGCTGCTATTCATTAGCAAGCTGGGTTTCACCTGGGTGCCTGGTGGGGGGGTTGGGTTGGAGCTATCAGAGGGAGTCTGTTTTTGCCCAGGTGTTTGCCTGGCTTGTGGCATGGAGATCTTTCTATTTGAGAGTGCAGGCTTCCAAATGATTGACAGTCTGCTGGAATCATCTCTTCTATTCATGCTGTCAGGTCTTTTTTCAATCTCTATGGCTTCTCTGATGATTCTGTGGCTGGGGTTTTCTATAGTGGCTAGAAAACCCCAGCCACAGAATCATCAGAGAAGCCATAGAGATTGAAAAAAGACCTGACAGCATGAATAGAAGAGATGATTCCAGCAGACTGTCAATCATTTGGAAGCCTGCACTCTCAAATAGAAAGATCTCCATGCCACAAGCCAGGCAAACACCTGGGCAAAAACAGACTCCCTCTGATAGCTCCAACCTAACCCCCTCACCAGGCACCCAGGTGAAACCCAGCTTGCTAATGAATAGCAGCTTGCTAATGAAGAGCAGCCGTCCCTTCACACGGAGCCAAGCTGCAGTAAAGGCCTCCAACACAAGAACAGAGTATTGCCAGCCAATCAAAGCCACAAAACAGACAGAAGAAACCAGAAACACCAATCAATCAAATTCCAAGTCCAATGAACACATGTCCAGGCTCCCAACCAATGAAAATGGACCAGCCTCAAATTTAAAACCAGGAGCTGTAAGACCCATATCCATACAGAAGCCTGAGGATGGCAGATGAGATTCTGCTGAAACGTTGCTACAACTTTAACAGAACTACAATGACGTGGGATAATACCCGAAGGAAGCTTAGCATCAACTTCACATTGATAACAGATTTATTTGAAAAGGGAATATAAACACTTGTAAACCAACCTACCAAAAATTAATAATAATGCCACTCCTGAGTTCGTGAGGTTCTGCATTCATTGTCAGTCTTATGGAGTTGTGTGGGAAAATACTTTTTTAGTATTTCCTCTCCTTATGACCACAATTTAGCCCAAAATTTCTGTTGCTTATTGAGACAATTAAGTGCATTTTGTCCAATTTTATGATCTTTCTGGCCACAATTAAGTGAATCGCTGTAGTTGTTAAATTACTAACATAATTAAGGGCAGGGGTGGGATCCAATAGGGTTAACTACTGGTTTGATGATTTACGATGTGCTTCCCTGCACGCTGCATGAGTGTGTAAATCTTCATCAGCTTGCTGCCTGGACAGCTGAGCAGCACTGCGTGCAGGAAAGAAGCATTTAAAAAAGCACTTTTTTCCTGCTTTTTCAACTGCAGCTGTGCCTCACACAGCAGGTGAGGTTGAAAAAGCAGGAAATAAAGGTCAGGTAAAAGCCTGGGCAGGTAGGTGGGCCAAATAGCAGCAGACATAGAACTGGTTCTATGTCTGCTGCTCTTTAGAGTTTGCGGTTTTACAGAGCCAGACAGAACTGGTAGAATTCCACCCCTGGTTAAGGGAATCTAGATTTCCCATTGACTTTGTTTGTCACAAGGTTGCAAAAGGTAATCACAAAGGGTGCTGCAACTGTCATAAATATGAGTCAGTTGCCAAGCCTCTTAATTTTGATCACGTGACCTTGGGAATGCTGCAATGGTTGTATGAAAAATGCTCATTTTTTTTAGTTGTAACTTCAAACAGTCACTAAAGGATCTGTTGTAAGTTGAGGACTACCTGTATACAGTTGAGGCTCAGGTTTACATCAAAGGAGTTCAGCTGTGTTTCAAAGAAAATAGAATTATCCTTAAATAGTGGATTGATAGTTGGTTGACTCACTTGGGAGTCAGAAAGTAGCAATAATAACCTGCTTTATGCAGGTTATCATGATTCAGCTTAGCTTCTCAGGAGGAATGGTTGGCAGATTTCCACACAGCTGTTTTAGACTTTGTGGCTCCTCTTCAATATGAAAATACATTTGTTGTCCTGGGACTTGTGTTCAGAGAGTTAACCAATTATTAACTGGTTCTGAATATTCATAAAACAAAGGAGATCATTGCTGATTTTAGAAAGAGCCAGCATAGTCATTTTCCACTTGGCATAAAAGCTGCAGTTGTGGAGATGGTCAATAGTATTAAGTATGTGGGGGTTGTAGATAACTAACAATCCAACTTGGTCTCTTAATAGGTTATCTTTAATGAAGTGTGCAAACCAGGTTTTGCGTTTCCTACATTGGATGAGGAGAGCACAGCTTTCTCCTTCTTATCCTGGCCACTTCTTACAGAGGCACAATTGAGAGCGTTTTAACATATTACATCACTCTTTGATTTGGTGGCAGCAGTGCCTCAGATAGAAAGTCCATACAGAGAGTGGTATGGACAGCCGAGAAGATTATAGGAAGCTCGCTTCCCGTTATTCAGGATATTGCTTATAAGTGCTATGTGCTTAAAGCTCAAAGGATTGTCAGAGACCCCACACACCCACTTTACGATCTGTTTCTGTCGCTCCCCCCGGGAGGAGGTTTCAAAAGATCTGCAGCAGGACTACTAGATTCTGTAACAGTTTTGTTCCTTTTGCCATCCATCTTGTAAATTCACAGGATTCTTTTTTTCCCCACCATGTTGATGTATATATTCAAACTAGACTGTGTTATGTTTCTCTGTGTCATAAAAGTGTGTGTGTGTGTGTGTTTTATACGCATAATGGTTATCTGTTCAGAGCCGAATTCAACAAAATTTCATTTTAATGTATGTTGATTAATGGATGATTATTGATAAATGATTATTGTCACTTAAAATGACAGTAAAGTTTCTGTTTCTATTCCATTCTATTCCCTTCCCCAGGAACTGCAGGAAACTCTGCTTGTTCAGCTTCTCTGGTCTCTGCTGTGAAAGGCAGAGAAGATGCAGGAAGAGGATTGCAGTTCAGAGACCATCTGCTTATCTCAGGTGGACCTTTGGATGGATACCAGGGCCAAACTCGAGCTGAAGAGCAAGTTTCCCTTGAGAACTCATTTGAATTCCACAATTGTTCCCTCATTTCTTTGCAAGAAATCCCCAAAGCCTTGCACCATTTTCAGATCCTGAGGCCCTAACTGAGATTAATGTATATTTAAAAGTCTATAAACAATAAATGCTGCATATCCATCTATCACCTTATTTAAAAAGTGAGATATCTGAGTGAGGCTACACCTCCGAGGGACCCTGCTTGATTTCTTACTTCCTTGCTCCTCACCCTCTAACCCCTTGCCAGAAAAAGTTCTCCTGCTCTTCTAGCACCATCTTCTAGCACCCTGCCAGGAATGTTATTTCCAGAATCCCTGGCTCAGATGGCTTACCCGCCACCCACTTTGCAAAGTTAGAGGAAGGCTGCAAATTCCCTTTTTCTCTGGCAGCATTTGCTTCCTCTTTCATCCAGAGAACTGATTGTAGCAGATTTTTTTACTATTATGTCATCATTTCTCAGATATGATCTGTGGATTTTATTTCCAGCAAATCTCCACCCTCTCCACAACCAATCTATATAAACACGAGAAATTCTGCCTCTCAGTATGGATCTAAGGAGGTGCACAAGCTACCCCAACTACTATAGCTTATCTCATTTGATCCAAGAGCAAAGATGAACAGCTCCCTGGCTACCCTTGCCATCGTCCTGGTTGCTGCTATGTTCTTATCCCAAACTCAGGCTCAGTTTGGTAAGACTGCTTTTTCTTTTTTTCAGCATCCCACCTGCATTCTGAGGGTGGTTAGGTGGCTCATGGTTAAAAAGCTGGATTTGCCGGCTGAAAAGCCAGCAGCTTAGGTTCGAGACCCGAGCACCAAGTGATGGGTTGAGCTCCCACCCTTGCTGCAGCTGTTGCCAACCTACTGGTTTGAGAGCATGCAAATGCAAGTAAATAAATAGGTATCACTTTGGTGGGAAGGTTAATTGTGCTCTGTGATGTCATGTTGGCCACATGACTGCAGAAATGTCTTCAGACAGTGCTGGCTCAATAGCTTTGAAATGGAGATAAGTACTGCCCCTATAGTTGGCAATGACTAGCAGAGTAAAATCCTCAGGGGCTCCTTTACCTTTTACCTACATGCATAGTTATAACCCTTGCCATCTTGGAATGGGTTCTAGGTTTTGTCCAACCAACTCTCCTGAAAGTGCTGGTCATGCAACAAACAACAGGGATAGTTAGGGACAGCAAATGCTGCTCAGAGTGTAAGTACAACCCCATTTGAAAAGGGAAGCTCTGCAGAAGAATTAAACCATTTGCTTGAGCTGAATTCAAGATGAGAAGGAGAGCACAGCACCCTATCCCACCCTTCAGAAGATGTATGTGGAGAGAATGAACTCTTCCTTTCAGATTTCAAAAGAGGATAGGGTGTATGGATATATAACATTTGTCCTTTTTACTCTGAAATGTTTTTATAATCATCAGGGATTTGGGGGGAATACAGTATTGTATTAGTTGTATTGTATTGTATCAGTTGTATTAATGCATGCAGAAAAATTATTTTCCATATTGAACATTGTCTATTGAGTGGACAAAAGGAAAGTGGATTCCCTATGTAATAGAAATTCCTCTCCAAAATAAGCTTATTTTCCTCTAGTGCCAGGTAGAATTTTTAGGAGTTAGTGTTTTGGGGCTCACATAGTCACTATTTAGCTGCAATAGATACATATTAGTAAGAATCCATTCTATTGCAAAGGAAGGAAGAAAAGAAAGAAGGGTTTCTGCCTGAGTGAAACAATTCTTGCATTCTTAATTTCTGCACAAATCATTGTTGAATTTGCCTCTGAAATTTTCACAGCTAGAAGTAAAATACAAATCTCCACTTCTAGCTCTGCACCAGAGCACATTGTTTAAAAGACTTAGGGCCAGTCATTCTGCCATAGTTCAACCTATCTCTAGGGCTGTTTTTGTGGACAATATAAGAGGATGAAGCATTAGCTGTGTATTCTACCTTGAGTTGTACAAAATAAGGTTGGATATAAATCTCATAAAAATAATATGCTCCATGGTAAGGTCAGTCCAGGGAAAATCTGCCCATATTATATGAGGGGAATGGTAAATATTCTAAACTAGTAAGTAAGAAATTCAGGTTCAAGACTCAGTGATTGGGGAAACCATTAAAATAACACAAGTCTCTTTTCCTGTCTTTCAGAGGCCAAGCTCTGTTGTTTTAACTACGTAAAGAAGCCTATTCCACAAAGGAACGTGAGGTCCTTTGAACGCACAAGTGCCAGGTGTTCCATGCAAGCTGTCGTGTAAGTACTAAAACAAAATCTATCAACTCCTAAGTGACTCCTGAATATATTAAATGTGATGTTGGCTGCCCTTGAAACAGCTAGTATCTTTTGTGTGACCTTTATGGAAAAGTGCACCAGCCATAATCATTTCCCGATATTGATTTTATGTAAAATTAGTTGCGGTCCTCGTGGATAGGCATTCCTACCCAACATATCACAATGAGGCCAGAGAGTCAGGAAAAAAAATCTATTCGTTTTTTGCAATAAACATTAATAAAGAGGTTGGGGTTTCAATTGCAAGGCCCTTGGCTGCTATCTTGATTTATTTGTCAACCCCTCTGCAAATATTCTTATACCAAAATCTAAAGTTATCTCCCTCTTGAAAAGGCCTGTGTGCAGGTTTAATTCAACACTTTGATTCACAATTTTCAGACAAATCAGTCCTTTAGCATAAATAATGAAAGATTTAGTGGACATCTGTCCATGAACCCTCTTTCATGAAACCAACTGGGAATAGGAGTCTCTTGAGGGTGACTGATGGGAGAGGCTCTGCCCCCTTGAAAGCTAAGTGTGGTGCCAATTGTAGAGAATTGTTTTCTTTCTAGCTTATGATTAAAATATGCTTGTGTATGTTTCTTCTGCAGATTTATCACACATATGAATCGGCAGATGTGTGCAGATCCCAATGCGCAATGGGTCCAGGATCGTGTAAAATATTTGTCCCAAAACTGACAATGTCCCACCTCCTTCATATTACCTGGAGAAGCCCCAAGAAGTCAAAGCTTTTAAAATGCTTTGGATGTGGAAAAAAAGAACATGTGTGACTCTTATTCTGACCTTGCACACTCCTAACTTTAAACTTCATTGATGGAAGATGAAATAATATATATATGTAATAATGTTCATGTAATGTATTTAAATTATGGGCAAATATGTATTTTATATTATTATTTTTTAAAAGAAGAAGTTCATTTATCTAAAGGTTCTGAAAAATATTTGACGGAAACATAAGATATGAATAAATCTCAGGGTTACGAAATCCATACATGCCTCTGCTTGTCTATTTCTGACATCTTTTCCTAGATCTCCTTCAGATTACACAACAATTCTTAGTTCATTGAAAGATTGACTAGGACTGTCTGGGTTCTGCCTCTTCTCCTTCCCTGAGAGTGGGATCCTGCACCATCATTCGTAACATCCCTCCTTTCATAACAATCATAATTCATAACAGTCCCTCCAAGATTGATGCCAATCTTGCAAGGTAGACTTGACAGGAAACACAGTGAGTTGAACTAATTTTACTTTATTGTAAAGTTCCATTAACAAAATCTTGAAAATCTGAAAGGATCTTTCTGTCCCATCCCCTTATACAGTCTAAGGAACTAGGGATGGTCCCTCCTGAGTCTCTTGCCCTACTCACATTACTGCTGCAGGCTAAATTGCCTGTTATCTGCCTCTGTCTGCCCTGACTCCCAAGGTCATTCCCACAAAGACCATTATACCCTCCGTTTAAGGTGCTGCTGATGCACTGGAACTTATGAGACAGGGAAGTAGCAGCATGCAAAGTGGAGATACTCTGTATTCAGAGTAAAGCCTTCAAAAATAATGTGGAAGTAGGAGTGAAAGCTATTGAAACCATCCATTGGGGCTATTTCTTTTGTCTGTTCATTATATTCACATGAAGATGTGGCTCCATTCTAAAATGGCTCCACTCTTGTTGGTTTTCTCTTCATTTCCAGCACTCTTATTCTTAAAAAAAAAAACGCCTTATACTGCTGTTTATATGGTTGTATGCAGTAAGGATTTTGATGTGAGCAGGATGCTGCTTTAACATTGAAGACTTGCAGGTTTTCTCTGTCTGCAAGGAAGAGATAAGGGAAGGGGGAATGGTTGTTTATAAGTAATCAAGAGCTCACTTATCACAAACAGCATCTTAGCCCAGGTGACAAGAAACCTGGGAAGGAGTGTTTAAAGTTATTTAAAGTGACTGTACCTTAATTAACTCAGTTTAAATGATAAGAGGTCATTCCAAGTTTTGGCATGTAGCCAAGGCCAGCATTAAAGACACTTTGATGAAATCTATAGTTGATCTTGCACAGCTGTTTGGGGCTTGGCTGTCTTCCTGCACTATTAACATGAGTATCAACCATGTGGCATTGTAACGAATACAGGTGGGAGTTTCTGCAGATCTGGGATTTCCAACATGAAAGCATATGGTTATTGCCACCCCTTCTTCATGGATAGGAATTCTTTTCTTTTAAAATATGCCACTTAATCTGTGCACAATACTGTAATTTAAACACCATTGGACTGATCTGTGCAGATGTGAAACAGCTTGTGTGAACCTGAGGTCAGGTTCTGTTTTTATAATGCTTAAATCTGCCTGTGTTATTCTGTAGACTAGGCTCACATTACTATAATTACTAGGGTATTTTGAAACAGATCCTTTAATGATACTGTTATGGATATTTTATGGGACATTTGCTATCGACTTTTGGTTAACAGTCCACAATTTTCTCTTTCCTTCTTTTTCATTTTAACATATAATTTTTATTAAAACTTTTAAACAAAACAAAAAAGTAAATTAACAGAAAGTAACAGAGAAAAAAGAAATCAAAGAAAAAACAAAAAGGGCAAAGAAAGAAAAGTTAAAGATAGAAAAAGTTATAAGCACAGATATATTTTAACCTCTCTGTAAATTTACATCATGTTACAAAACTCTTCCTTTCCTGGACTGAGGAAAGGACAGGCCCGAAGTGACCCATTCTCAGGGAAGCAAGAAACTAGGTCTTTCTAGTCCAGCATTGCATAGACTGCTGTCATTCCAAGTGTACGCAGAAAAACACAGTGTCGCACTTATAATTTCCCCCAAAGGACACTTGTTCTTCCAAGCATATTTGGGCATCCTTGTGTTAAGATAACTTTTATTGACACTTTTCTGTGTAAACACTGGCACACATTGAAATTCTGATGCCCGCTCTCAAAAGTGGTGTGTGTGTGTGTGTGTGTGTGTGTGTGTGTACCGGTATACATACATATACATAATTGCAGTCTATTTTGAACACATAGAAGAGTTTAGAAATTATTAAATTTGTATTTAAATTAAATAAATAAGCAAGGTTAAAGTAATCAGTATTTGCTTCACCTGTTTTTTTTTTTCAAGAGCACTAAGGGGAATTCCTCTATCTCTTGTTTCTTTTCTGCATGACTCTTAAAAATCATTAGCCTTGCCACATGCTACTCAACTGATACAAAATAAATAAAAAAACCATGAGTCAAATGAGGTTATGGACGCAGCAGGAGAAAATATGCACAAAATAATTTATTAAGGAGAGGCAGACAGCCAGCACATCATCTAGCATCTCATTATGACTTCCAAATGACTAGCAGCAATCTTTGGAGTAGAAATTGATGATCCTGTTCTCACCCCATTGAAAATAAAATGATTATGTCATGCTGGCTTTTAGCAATCGCATTGTTAGATCTTCTTCAGCACGATTTGCCCCAATGTGGTCCTTCAGGATTCCCAATGATGCAGCTAACAATGGACTTGGAGGTTTCCTAGATTTAAAAACTTGGAATACTGATTCTGTGTAGTACATTAAAGCTAAACACTACATTTTCAAAAGAAAAAGAAAGTATAAATATATAATATAATTAGAACAACGATCCATACCCATTCAATTCTATCGTTAATATTAATATTCATTTAAATTTTAAACATTTAACACATTACTTTTCAAATAGGTATCATGCTTCTATGGGAACGCTTATAAATTTTCCATGATTACTTTCCCAATACTTCACTTCCATTTTAAAACATTTATGTCATTAAAATGTTCCCATTATTTTCTAAATTAATTCTCTCATTTAATTCATTACATTTATTTTATTCAGAAATGTTTCACTGAATCATACGTTGTTTCCAATCTTCTAATATTATTTCTAAATACAAATATAACAATACAATCATATGTATCTGCAGAATCCCTTTTTCAATTAAATTTTTACCCATTATCTCTAAATAATGTTTCTTTATATCTTGCTTCACACCCTTGTAGCTTCTCTTCTCTTCCCTCCTCCTTTGCTTCTTCTCTCTGCTCTTTTTACCCACCCTGTCTATCCACCTCAATTTCCCTTTTCTGTATTCCCTTTTTCTGTAGCTTTCTCACGTTATATCCACTTTTCACCTTATTTTTCCCTTTTTTGGTTGTTTTTTTAGGTCTCAAATTCTCCATTCTCTTTCCCCTCTTTCCCCTTTCTTCCCCAAGTAAAGTTACTTGTTCATTAAAAATGGCTTCTTCTTTGTCCCAATATTTTTGTTGTGTAGTCTTTCCTTGTAGTTTCTCGTAGGTAACAATCGCCATTTCTAAAAATTGAAAAACAGAACCAAGAGAACCCTTCCCTTCTTTTTCTTCTTCTTTATATTTTTTAAATTCTATTTTCAATTCATCCACAAGTGATGCCATTGGGTTTTTTTTTCTTCTTTTAAAACAACCACCTGAGTATTTTTAATCCTTCCGATATAATTCCAAGAGTCCCAAAGTCACCAAATAATCCAAATACACACAAGCTGTTTCCTTTTACACTTTCTTCCTTTTTTCACTTTCTCTTCCTGGGGTTAATATTTAGTTACAAAGTTCCAGTTGAAATGTATCTTTTAGCAATCCTGTTAAAATTTAACTTTAGATTCCAGGCTATCTCCTCCTTCCAAATCCTTTTCTTATTCTCTTCCTCTCCCTTCCCACTTACAGCAAAAGAAAATTTTCTTTCTCTTTTTTTTTTCTTTTTATATTCAGAAATTTTTATTATCCCCTTGGCATTAAATTTTCCAGTTTAAATACCCATTGATGCCAAAGCAGATTTTTCTGATTTCTCATTCATCTCTTCGCTGTCAATGTAAGGAAGGAGAGTGAAAAAAAAACAACTTTCTTTTTTCACTTTCATTCGCTGCTTCTGAGTCTTCTTTGGGAGCAATGTATCTTTTTTTTTTTTTTTTTTTAGGATTTAAATTCCAGGATACCTGAATTGTTTCTTCTTATCCCGGTCAGCCAAAACTTTCACTTCAGCACTTTCTTCCTCCTGCACGTTCTTTTCCAGATGAGGGCTTCTTTGAGGCGGCCATTTCTGACTGCCGCTCTGCCGCTCTGCCTCAGGAAAGGGAGTTTAGCCAGCTGGGGAAAAAAGATGCAGCTTTCCTCAACCCTCCTGGAGTCTCCCCCGTCTTTACCAACTTCTATGGGGTGGCTTAGCCCCAAAGCCAACTGGGTCAGGGCACTCCAGCAGTGAGCCCAGGCAGAAACCGCGCACAATCGCGGATTCCTGCCTGTCACCGAAGCCCTGCAAAATGGAAGTCCTCCTGCAGAATCTAAGCAGAATCTGAATAGAAGTTACATTTTATATTAAGTGTTATAATTTTAGGGGAAAGATATAAAGGCGTCATACTCCAAATAGTGACTACAGGAGGAATTTTGTTTAAGGAGAAAAGATAATAGATAGTTGAAATAGGACAGACAAATAATGATTTGAATGACAAATAATGACAGACAAATATAAATATAATGATCTGATTTGAGATGAAACAAATAAAAATAAAATTAAGAAAGTTAAAAGAGGGGAGAAACCATATAGAAAATGTAGAATGGTAAGAAGATATGGAATGGTATATAAAAATGAGCATGAATTTGAATTGGTGTCTGTACAAAGAGATGTAACCCAGGATCAGACTGCTTTCAGAAAAGTTTTCATGTTTTGTGTTGTGTTTGTCAATGTTTGTTTTTAAAAATCAATTATTATTTTTCTTCAAAAAAAATGTATTAAAATTGTAAGAATTGAGATTTGCGCTAAAGTTAATGTGGGCTTGAAGTTAATAATAGTATAATATGATAGGGAAAGTTGATTAATATAATGTAACTTTATATTCAAGAGGAAAAGATTATATATATCGTGCACAAGAATTATGTACTAATTGACACATTGTATGATTGAAAGATTTCATTGCTTTATGTTTGTATTTGTCTATGTTGTTAAAAATTTAAAAAACATTTAAAAAAAACAAGTTGGAATACTGCTTCCAGGGCAAAAGTGTTAGATTGAAAACTACTGTCAGGCCCTTGAGTAGTTGTACTGGTCAGTTAACAGATAACAGATAATCAGAGTTGGAAGCGATCTTGAGGGTCATCTAGTCCAATCCTCCACCCAAGCGGGAGACCCTACACCATTTCTGACAGATGGCAGTCCAATCTCTTCTTGAAAGTCTCAAGCGATGGTATTATAGACTTTTTAAATGGATCCTTCTCTTTTAATTTGATGCACAAATACAGTGCTACAGGTAATCCTCAAGTTACAACCATTCATTTAATGACCACTGTTCAAGGCCACAATGCCACTGAAAAAAGTGACTTAAAATCAGTTCACTAACTGTTGTAGCATCCCCATGGTCACATGATCAAAATTCAAGCACTTGTCAAATGTGAGTTCATGGCATTACCATTTACAAACTTCCCAAGTGGCTTCCGACAAGCAACACTAATGGGGAGAACTGGATTTGCTTAATGACCATGTGATTCGCTTAACAAATATAGCAAAAAGTACAACAAAAATATAGTATAAAAAAGTATAGCAAATATAACAATAAAGTATAGTAAAAAGTAAAAAAGTATAAATATAGTAAAAAAAGTATAGCAAATATAACAAAATGGTATGTCTCATTTAATGATTGCATTGCTTAGTAATACCCATTCTGATCCCAAATGTGGTTGTAAGTTCACGACTGGATGCATATGCATTGAAGAGGCAGTTTGGTGTGAATTCTAGTCCTGCTCCAAGTACAAAGCCATCTATGTCACCCAAGGCTTACTCTCAGCACTGGGAAGTAAGCAATGACAAATCACTTCCAAACTCAAATACAACAAACATCTCTCCTGAAGATGTCATTGAAATAACCAGTACCCAGATGGCCATGGGTACAAATACAATGACGGCTCTGTGGCCCCAAGATTTTGTAGTTGTTTGCAAAAATGAGTCCAGCAAACGCATATTCATTCATACAATAAATGCCATTGCAAAAACCAATCCCAACCACAAAAAACTTCACTCAAGACCAGACTTAACCATACTGCAAAGAATCTGCTCCTGTGAACTCTACACAGAACTCAAAAACTGTCTAGACAATGGAGAAAAGGACCTATACATTGACAACAGAGCTGATTGCATCAAAATAAAATCACACAACCCACAACTCCGCATTCAACCCCACCCCATCCAATCCAACATCACTCAAAACTTGGCATGCACGCCCCTAACTACCTCTATTCCAACCACAACTGGCCTTAAATTCAAGCTACTCAATGCAAGAAGCCTTGTAAATAAAATACCTGAGTTTCTCCTCTTACTAAATACAGCTAAATTCGACGTTATATTTATTTGTGAAACATGGCTCAACGCATCTCTCCCTGACTCCATTTACCACAGTAATACACTATCATGTTTACCAATCAGATTGTGAAATCCATAGAGGAGATGGTGTTGCTATCTTCTATAAAAAGTCCCTACATCTAAAAAACATCCAAATTACTCAGGAGCTTGCTGGTCCTGAGACTATCATCTATGAACTGTCTTTAAATATCACATTTTGGTTTTTACTTTTGGTTCTAATCAGAGCTCCTGATTATGACATCGAACATGCAAACAAGCTAAATACACTACTAACATGGGCAGCATCCTGCCCACATGCTTTTATCTTTCTTGATGACTTCAATCTACCTCATAATAACTGGACCCTTAACGAATGTACAACTGAACCCACACATGCAACCTTCTACAATGCAATAACAAATCTGGGACTAGAACAACTAGTTACCAACAACACTATACTTAACAACTGCCTCAATCTCATCTTCTTCAATAGTTTGAATTCAATTTATGGAATTCAAATTAAAGAACCCTTTTCCAACAGTTACCACAGCATGATTGACTTTTGTCTCAACATACGTCCACACAAAAATCATCACAATGACGGAATCCCCAATTATAACTTCAAAAAAGGCAACTATGATCTTATAAACAACGATCTCTCATCCCTTGATTGGCAATTTCTATTCTCTGGATGCAATACTGTAGAAGACCATTACAACATATTTTTACATGAACTCATAAGAGTCATCAAACTATATGTACCATTAACAACTCCCAAAACCAGAAAAAAACAAATCACCCAAAACAATAAGGAAGCTTCAATCCAAAAAGAAATACATTTGGTGGAAAAACAAATCTGGTCATGTTGCCAACTTCAAAAGCCGATAATTATGCTACCAGATAAAAACAGAACACACCAATTATCACATTAAACAAGAAGAAAACTTTCTATGCACCAATTCCACTCACGCTTTCTACAATTTTGTAAACAACAAACTAAAAGACTCAAGGTCCGTCCCACTTTTGAAAGGACCTAATGGTAAAGACTGCAATGATGACACTATTAAAACCAACCTCTTTAACACATTCTTTGGCTCAGTATTTGTAAAGAACAATGGATCATGCCCAGCATTTCCTAGTCGAACCACAGACAACTATAATGATCTAATACATATCGATTTTACAGAAGACAATGTTGAAAAAGCACTATGCAATCTAAAACCATCTCTATCTTTTGGACCGGATGGAATATGTGCTTACTTTTAAAAAAAGCTACCCACTGCCATAGCCCAATCTCTAAGCATAATCTTTGAAAAAGATTTCAGGACCAGCTCCTTGCCAAAACTATGGTCACAAGCCACAATCATCCCCATCTTCAAAAAGGGAGACCCCAGCCCAGTTGAAAATTACAGACCAATCTCCTTATGCTGCGTCACCTGTCATGGAATCAATTATTAACCAATCCATCATCCTCCACTTAGAAACAAACAGCCTACTCTCCAATAAACAATTTGGTTTCAGGAAAAAACTATCCTGTAATCTGCAACCCTAACACTGCAAAAATATATGGACTACACAACTCGATCAGGGCAAAGCAATAGATGCAATCTACATAGATTTCTGTAAAGCCTTTGATTCAATGGTACACAACAAACTACACCTAAAACTAAAATCTTATGGTATCTCTGGACATCTGCATAACTGGATAGAAGCATTCCTGTCAAACAGACAACAAATGGTCAAAACTGGGAGCGTCCTATCAAATTCTGTACCTGTCAACTGTGGTGTCCCCAAGGCATTGTTCTGGACCAACTCTTTTCATACTCTACATAAATGACCTCTGTGATCATATCAAGAGCAACTGCATTCTCTTCGCTGATGATGTACAGCTATTCAACACCACAGACAATATTGCTACCCTTCAAAAAGACCTTGATAATGTATCAGAATGGTCAAACAAATGGCAACTTCAAATCTCAACAAACGAATGCTCTGTCCTTCATATTGGCAAAAAAGATCAGAAAATAAAATACAGGCTGAATAGTCAAGACCTTGTTGATAATTCAAACTCTGTCAAGGATCTTGGAGTACTCAACTCAAATGACTTAAGTGCTAAAGGTCATTGTAACTACATAGCCAAAAAGGCGTTAAGAGTTGTTAACCTAATCTTATGTAGCTTTTTCTCTGGTAATATTACATTAATAACTAGAGCCTACAAAACATTTGCCAGACCAATACTTGAATACAGCTCATCAGTCTGGAAACCACATTACGTATTTGATATTAACACAGTTGAGAAAGTCCAGAAATATTTCACAAGAAGAGTTCTCCACTCCTCTACTTGTTGTAGAATACCTTATGCCACCAGACTTGAAATTCTAGACCTAGAAAACCTAGAACTATGCTGCCTTCAGTCCAATCTAAGTATAGTATATAAAATCATACATTGCAATGTCCTACCTGTCAATGAATACTTCAGTTTAACCATAACAACACAAGAGTAAACAATAGATACAAACTCAAGGTTAATCGCACCAAACTTGATTGCAGGAAATATGACTTCAGCAACAGGGTGGTCAATGTCTGGAATACTCCACATGACTCTGTGGGTTTTTTTTCCCCAAACCCCAAAAACTTTAATTTTAGACTGTCTACTATTGACCTCACCCCTTTCTAAGAGGTCTGTAGGGGGCGTGCATAAGCGCACCAACATGCCTACCATCCCTGTCCTATTGTTTTTTTTTGTATATATTTTTATTTTTCTTATATGTATCCATGTATTCATAACTATGTTTTTACTTATACCTATTATCTTGTAAGCAATTGACAAATAAAATAAATAAATGAATAAATATGTTACCAAAAGGGAACATGTTACATCTAGGCAATTATTAGGAGCAAAGATCTACTGAAAGAGAGACACACCTCTTTCCCACATAAGCTACTGTCTTATTTCCAAAACAGCCCTGTTCAATTTCTTGGGCTGGTGGTTCATCAAGAGACGAGTAATTAATAAGGGATAATCCCTTTCTACCTTGCTTGCTTCTTAAATATCTTTAAGTTATAAAATCAAACTGACAGAATAATGAATCACAACTTGCCTCCAGAAGTTGTAAATGCTCCAAACACTGGAAGCTTTTAAGAAGAGATTGGACAACCACTTGTTGGAAATGGTATTGGGCAGGGCAGACAAACTCGTGGCCCACTGGCTGGATGCGTCATGTGGTTACGCCCACACCCAGTTTAGCGAAGGGTTTGGGTTACATCATGCAACACTGTGACAATGCAAGTTTGACACCCCTGGTATATGTCAAGAGATGGGCTACACATACTGTAACAACCAGTTCTCCTAGTGCAGAACCGAAAATGTGACAGCGTGTGCATGCCCCCTTCATGCAGCTTGTGTGTGGCTGCAAAAAGGGATTCCCTGCACACAGCAGCTGCGGTGAGTAGTGTGGGCGAGGTGCGGAAAGCAGCTGGGCTGCATGGGTGGGGAGAATAAGCCAGATATGTAGGGATAGCACCTGGGTGGGTAGGTGGGCCCAGCTGGTGGTTGGAACGAACAGTACAGGCGAGCCGGCCCAAATTAGCAACAACCCATCACTGTACAGGGTTTCCTGATTCAACAGAGGTTGGATCAGAAGACTTCCAAGGTCCCTACCAACGCTGTTATTCTATTCTGTTGTTCTGTTCTGTTGTTCTGTTTTATTCCATTCATTCTATTTCTATTTTTCTTTTCTATTCTATATTCTGTTCTGTTCTGTTTATTGGAAACAGTAATGCCACTCTGCCATTCAATAAGCCAATGTTATTTTCCTTGATGCTGGAAACAGTAGGCTAAACCAACTTGTCAGAAATACAGGTAGTCCTTCATTTACAACAGTTCATTTAGTGACCGTTCAAAGTTGCAACAGCACCAAAGAAAGTGACTTATGACCGTTTTTCACAGTTACAACCGTTGCAGCATCCCCATGGTCCCATGGTCAAAATTCAGACACTTGGCAACTGACTCATATTTATGATGGGTGCTGCGTTTCAGGCTCACGTGAGCACTTTTTGCGAGCTTCGGACAAGCAAAGTCAGATTCGCTTAACGGGGTTACTAACTTAACTGCTGTGATTCACTTAATAACTGTGGCAAGAAAGGTCGTAAAATGTGGCAAAACTCACTTTACAAATCTTTCATTAGCAACAGAAAATTTGGGTTCACTTGTGGTCATAAGTTGAGGACTACTTGTAGTCAGTTAAAAATAATAATTATTATTTCTGTTATTTGCAATTTAAAATAAGTTGTGGGTTTATCACATTATATGGTTTGTTGAATAAACTGCAGTTGACAAGAATTTACATCACACATTTTTCAGTCTTGCGCTTAAAAGCAGCATTTTGTGTTCCTTCCGAGGAACATAAGGAGCAGATCGAATGAAGGCTAAAAACTGTATACTTTGAAAAGAATTTGGCAGTTTTAAGAATCAAAATGGGTGCTTAAAGCTCAGAGGCTGAGCACATCCATTTCCATTTTTAATTCGATGTAAAAAAACTCTAAAATGCCATTGAAAACCTGCCATTTTGTCATGGAATGTCGGTGCCCTGAGTATTTTCTATCCTGTTGCTAAGCCATAAAGCAAAGTTTATAAATCCCAATGAATTAATTCCCATAGCATGTAGGACACAATGAGTGAATATGGTTAACTTTAGCCTTGAAAGGCTGCTTAGCTAATTATTCCCTACTTATGATAGGCATTTCCTATTTATAAATTAGAGTCCAGATTCCTCCATCATCTGCAGGCTATTCCATAAAATGGAATACAGGTCATTCCTCCATTCCCCTGTTCATCCAAAACCATGCAAGGCAGAGGTGTCAAACTCAAGGGCTTAGATCTGGCCTGCGGGGCTGCCCTGGAAACAGTGAAGGACCGGCCTGTGGTACAGAAACAGAGTTAAGAAGGGCTGCATGTGGCCTTCCCAGGCCGCCGTTTTCAGGTGCAATGGCCTCCTGCAGCCCTCTGCCAGCTAAAACAGAGCTCCTTTTGCTGGCAGAGGGCTGCAGGAGGCCATCACAACTGAAAACAGAGCCTAGGGGAACATGCGCAACCCACCCAAGCTCCACTTTTGTTGGCAGAGGGCTGCAGGAAGCTGTCATGGCCAAAAATGGAGCCCAGGAGCCCCTTTTTGCTGGCAGAGCACTTGGGCCACAACAGGCGCCCTGACACAAGTGATGTCAAGCTGGCTACGCCCACCCTGGCCACTCCCACCCGGCCCCTGAGGTCAAACACAACCCTGATGCGGCCCTCAATGAAATCAAGGTTTACACTCCTGATGTAAGGGATTTGAAGGACATGTGGTAGCGGACAGTAAAGACTCAGCTTGATTTAGAAGTTACATCGCTTTATTTCTTCTTCTGCTTGTGTACAGTCATGGATTTGTAGAATGTATAGAGTAGGAATAGATACATTTATTTTTGTGCATGAACCAAAGATGCACCGTAGCACACGTGGAAACAGTAAGAAACATTAGTCTCAAACAAGAAGGTCTGTTGCTTTATTTCATCAGAGTGCTGTGTGTTAAAACAATTAATCAGAAACTGTGGGTTCGAGCAACAGAAAAATGCTCCCACATCGAAGAATTTAAAAAGATACATACCAAAAGGCAAAGAAAGTGCGATAGTTGACATTAAGTCATGTTATGTCAGAAGATTTTAAAAACCAGCTGAAAATAAAATTAATACCTTTTGGAAAAACATTAATACTTCCCCGCTCCCCAATCATCTTTTTAAGCTCCTCTGTAAGAAATTCATTCGCTGTACACTGCAAATGGTTATGTGATAAAAATATTCTGACAACCTCTCTCTCTCTGCTGCTGGAGTTTATCCAAAATTCAAAATACCACATTCTCATATGCAGACTCATAAAAAAACAAAATTTTAGTTCAAAGCTCACATTCTTTGGCATCTCAGTGTTAAAGTCATTCTGTGGAGGAGATGGGCAATCTACAAATCTGATATATAAATAATCATACAAATAAAAATATAAATATATGGCAGCTTTCAAATCTAAGCATTTTTTTTAATAAAACCTCCAAATACAATAAACATAACAAGGCCAATTTGGTGTGCTGCTTTGAGGCAGGGTAGAATTACTTACTTTTTGACATATTCCCTGTCTCTCTGACTGTTCCATAAAGATTTAGCTGGCTATCCATCATCATTCGACTTGATAATCCTCTGTATTGCTCATACTCGCTCTACATTTAGCAATTCGAAGTTTAATTTTTGAAGTTTTTCAGTGTTGCTAATTATGCCCTTCAACCATTCCATTGCTCTCTAAATCTCACCCTAAAGTGCTTTCCAAGAGCCACAGAGCCATACAAATCTTGACTTTGAAATCAACATCTTTAGGCCAATTTAGGGAAGCATAGCCTAGGAGTCTCAGGGCTGAGAACCTAAAATGCCTTAAAATTAGCTTATTTCTAGTACAGAGAACCAATCCAACTGATTAAATCACATTTGAAAGAGGTGATAACTAGATCTGAAATCAATATTCATAATTAACCCAGAAAACAAAAGCAAGTTTTTAATTTTGCCATTTCACCTCTAGATGGAGAACGATCAAAACTATTTTTATTTTGTTATTATGGATGTAAAGAGTGACATTGATAAGGCAAGAAGCCAGAGTTCCTGGAAGAATAACTATGTCACTATACCTCCCAAGGCTATAAGAAAACAGTCTAATATATATTGACTTGGAAAGGTGGCAGGAAAAAGAATGGAATCTTGTAAATAAGCATTGACTTCTCCATACTTCAAAAGGGGTATCTTTAGCTCAGTTGTGTCTACTGACTAAACCAAGATTTGTACAAATCTAATTAAGTATCTAGAAATGATTCAGCACACCTGGCCTCACCAATGAAAATCTCATCTCAAAAAATAAAAATATTAGCGCCTCAGATTATAATGATTTGGGCCTTTTTAAAATGAAGTCTAATAATCCAACAACTTCATGTCATCTTTCCAAGACAATATTTAAAAATATCAAATACAAGTATTAAATATTTTGTAGATAAGTATTAAACATTTTGAATAGCAAGTGATATCAAATATGGTGTACAAATGGTTTATATTCTGTCTTTCTGGGGAATTTGGTTCTTGGAAGTTTGCAGAAACCTTTAGAATTTGGAAATTCATCCACCGGTTTGTGATGAAGAAATTTAGGGACCAAATGTGTTACAGCTTTGTAACAGGGGTTGGAGAAACAATGTGTCTAGCATTTGCTGTCTGAAGGGTTCATTCTATTGGCAAATATAGACAATCATAATAATCAGTGCAAGTGATGGTAGCAGAAAAAATGTGAAATAGTTAATCTCTACCAGCTCTGAACTTTTATGAACTCAACTTTCAGCTTTCAAATGACCCTTAGTCAGTCTGCATTGCTACCTGATATTGTTACAAGAGAATGCCTTTGTAGAACATATTCACCACTCCCAATAATGGTTCTGATAATTGACAGGAGACACTGCAAAGCACAAATGTGCTTTGTGTGGAAAAAAGGCAAAATACTCACATCCAGTCCCATTTGAATATCATTTTCCATTCTTCTTTTCCCTCTCTCCCCACCTTGGTGCAACACAGAAGTTGCTGCATTCAATGATGTGGTTAACTCATGCAGTTTTCCACCCAATGAGGTCATAAAAATAGGAGTTGATCTGTAAATGCCAATGAGAAGAAACCTCTATCTTTGAAGAGGATTCAAAGACTACTTCAAAAAAAAGACACACCACAGAATATTTGGGTCAAGCAGCAGAAGCTACCAGCCCAACATTTCCTTTAGTGCTACTTAAATGTGAAAGCTGAGATTTGGATTAACAATGCTACTCATACCTGGAGCAGAATTGAAAGTCTTTTCACAATGCTACAACAGAACAGCCAAACCTTGAACAAAACATGAAATATAAAAGTTAACTTCTGTTATGCAAAGTTAGCAATGGCACTGATGTGAAACACTGTACACACGTGTATGCGCACACAAAGCACAACCATATACATGTCATCTTGTAACAGCACACATTATAACAAGCCACCATTGTTATTCACTGGATTTTTTTTTAAAAAAAGAACAAGTTCTTAAATATGAGGGAGCAGCATAAAGGGAACTGTTAACAAGGCATTTAAGAACATTAAGATTGTCCCAGTTCTGGATGGGGAGAAAGAAGATGACGTGTTGGTTAACTAGGATACTCCTTTCTATTTATCTTCAGAAAGAGATACACTGGTAGATGGAAGTAACTTTGGGGAATCCTCACAGATTGAATCCAAGACCCACAAAGCAATCAGTCCAAGTTAGGATCAGTCCGAACACACAAGTAGGTTCAAACATCCATTTATTCCAATACCAAGACTGCTGTTCCAAGATGATTCACAAGTGTTCCTTTTTCTTTACTGTAATATTTTAGAATTATCCAGATCTTCAGTTTTCCTATAAATTTCCCATCTGAATGCACTCGATGCTGTTTGCTTCTGACAAACAGAACAATCTTGTTTAAGCCATCTTTTGTACCTATGTTGTCTAGTTGCTTTTTCCAGTCTTCCATTTTTCCAGGTGAATTCTGAAGCATTAGAAGAACATGGTACTCTCCTGTAAAACTACAGTGAAAAGTAACAGGATGTGGATGCAGCCCACATGGGAATGGAAAATATCAGCCAACACAATTTCTGGTTTTAGTGCCAGCATTTCCATGTCTTAAAGCTTCAGGCCTAAAATGAGACTGACGACATGGAACTCTTTGGTAGAGATTCCTAAATTGTCATGTCTGAACATTCTTGTTTGTCCCATTTTTGGATAGCAAGGCTTATGTTGAGTTACATAAATAGCCTGGAAGTAGCTACTGAGGCAATAATTAAGTCAATGGAAGAGGAAGCATTATTAAATGTGAAGGTCTGACATGAATAAGAAAGGAGTGTTGTTTTTTTTAATAAACAGCACTTGAAGAATACCAGCAGATAATCCCAGGGCCAACAAATCTGCTAAAATCTCTCAGGTGCTGATAGATCTGACCTTACAAAACCATTTTTTGTAACACTTTATATTTAAATTGAGTTACAAACCTGTTTGCACACTTTATGGATTTGTCACACACGAAGATGCAATTATTCTATTCCATTCCTACAAGCATGGAGAACTACACCACATTCAAACATACAATTTGGGGAATATAGTCCCTTACTATAATTATGAGCAAAAGTTGATGTGTTTAACTCTGAATTACTTGGTGTAAAGGACTCTGCTACAACTCCCTGGGGTCTCTCTATTTTTCTCCAGATAGGGTGGGTAGCAAAATCTCTTAATAATGTCACCCATTTTGCTGACTGATGTACTGTTGCAAAATGATTGGGAATTCTTCTTCAACCTTAACTTGCTTCATTAACTAGATGTGATGTCAATTAAGTCATGTAGAAGCATTTATATTAGTCCAGGGGCCTGGACTAATAAGCAGGCCAAGGGAAAGTACCTCTGTTTCCCAAGATGTACCTTCAATTACTTGCAGAAGATGGCCTATGTCTTTTTTTTTAAAAAAATAGCAAATTTACCTGATAGATTAGATCTAATTTGGTTTTTAAGCCCATGTTATCTGATTGAATCTTGGTGTAAGGGATGCTTATTATTGACTGGGTTCACTAAAAATACTAAATGCAGCTTACAAAAACAACTACCTTGAGACATTACTATACCCAAAGAAAGAAACCATGTCAACATTATGGTCTAATTCTCACCACTTGTTAAACGAATGGCTGGATTTTCACAAAAGTCTGAATCACCAATTACTCATTTTAGCCTTACCTACCAGCTTGATATGCAGGATAATCAATCAAAACCATGTATTGCATGAACTTGAGCAATTCTGAGCAATTTAACAATTCTGAGCAATTCTGGCACATATGCTATTCCTACCTATGCAAGAACCAGAAAAAGACCAATAAAAAGAACGATTAAAGAGGCATCTTGATATGAAGGAGAACAAGAGATAAAATGAAGGAACACTGCAGTAAGAGATTCAAAGCTTTTTGAGTGGTGTGGTGAGATAAGAGTGCCCCCCCTCAAAAAAAAGAATACCTGCTCTTTCTGTCCTCAAAAATCAAAGTCAACAACTTGGAGGGTTGGTGTTTCAATTTCATTGCGCACTTCTTTTCTTTTGTCATCTTTGCTGTTCAGCATGTGAAAGATAAATGGACCAATGTGATGCACGCTTGCCTGGAAATAAGATTGTACTCCCATGTTGTCAAAATCATGAAGGTTAAATAGTATATTCAATCAGAAAATAGCTTCAGATTTATGGATATTCTCTTGGAAAACTAATGTGTAACTATGACAGAATAAGGAGACCATTTGAACACCTGAAGGAGCAAGAAATGTTATTAAATGAGTGTGATGCTCGGAATCAACCCAAATTTGAAACGTTAAAAATGTCCGCATCTGTCATATAAATACTTGGGATATTCCATCTGTACTTCAAGCAGACAACCTGAGTCTGGGAAGAATTGGGGAAGCAAATAGTTTGAAAATATAGTGTCCCATGGGGAAGAGAAGCCAAAAGGGGCTAAGAGGCTGGTGAGAAGTTAACACTGTTGGTGTCCAAGAATAAAGAGAAGAAGAAAATGTTTATCAGGCAGAGATAGAAATAGCAGTGTTAGGCTGCCAAACAGATGTAGATTCAAAAGTGATCCAAAAATCTCTGAAGAGCAGTTGCCACAGAAATCATTATGAAAAGAGAATAGTGCAACTGGTGCAGATGCCCATAGGGAGAAAAGGATTTGAAGATACAGGAAAAATCAAGATTGCATTAGCTATGAGACACTGTCTGACAGCTAAATTTAACAAAGCCCTTGATTAACTCTCTGAGGAAATTTTGTTGCTGCAGGTTAAGGAAGGTATACTGTTGTATTACCAGAAGCAAAATTGTTAAAGGCAAGGAAATAGTTATCTCAGGATTGTACAGCAATTAAGCCATGAAGCAATTTGCCATTTTTCATTCTCCTTTCATTATTGTAGGCACCATCTGTTTTCTAATATCCATATTTGATAAACTTCCAATGAAGAAAAAAACTCAATCTATTCATAAGGTTTTTGTGTGCTGTTAGCTTGTCTGGTCAATCCTAAGAACTAATGACAGGCATGTTTCGCCTATTAATTTCTGCTATGAAATATAGGCTGTCGTATTCTACTTCAATATTTAGTAGTACAATGTCATTTGCTATCTCCTGACTCATTCCCTTTGTCATGCTTCTATTGTACTTTTTCTCATGATGGGGTAATGCTTGACTGGGGTTGCTCAACTTCTACCGAGGTCAGGTGGATTGAGCCCAGAACAAAGTTTTCAGTCTCTTTCTCAAGAGTTGCAAGGAAGTTTCATTTACTCTGTGTTTTCTATAGTTACACTGTATTTAATGATGAGAAGAGGAGGAGAGAAACTTCCGAAAAGCAGGTATCCTATACATACATTTACCTTACAGGAACAAAATAAACTCATTTATTTTGAATCAGTTCACTAGTTTATTAATTCATTTTATATGAAAATTGATTAGTATGGAGATGTGACGTTTTTTGTCATGGGACCCCTTCATATGGAAAACCAATACCTTATCACTGAGTGTTTGGGATATTTTATTCAGAAATGGCAGATATCTTACAGCACTGGGAATATGGCACAGAAAAGTTCTCTCCTGAAGCTCAACAGTGTGTTCAATACAAAGGATAGGAAACTGTGAGAAGCAGGAGTGAAGGTTGCTTCATGATTGATGGTATTATGATGATGGTGGCAGAAGGATGCAGACAATCCCTTCAGTTTCTTTAGAAGTTATGGTTTTCTGCAAAAAGAGCAAAAAATGCTATTGTGTGGCCAGAGAAGATGGGTGCCATATCTAAAAAATAGTTGGCCTACATTAAATCCAGGGTTCAACTTTTTCACCACTGGTTTCCACGTTCATGTGTTGCCTCTATTGAAGTCTTTGATAAATAAGCAAAATTGAAACCTACTCTGGTGATAAGCCAGTGATAGAGCTGTCTGGATGAAAAGATATTGGGCTTAAGGCACCCAAGAGATTCCCCAGTGCACCGCTATGGGCTCCTCCCTTTGATTCTTATTTGCCCCAAGAACTGCAGATGTTGCTGCTGCCACATCAGAAGGCTGCCTTTTCGAGAAGCAGATGTGGTTGTCAGTGAGACCCTTTCTCACTGAGATAAGCTGGAGCTTTCCCGCTCTGCTTTATTGCACATTTTTGTTACGAAGTAAACATTAAGACACAAGCTCATTTTGCTATCCAGCATCACCCCCGCAAGAGATTGCAGTTGGTACAAATCATTTTCTCTACTTTCAATGTTTCATGAGTGGACACAAACAAGAGGAACAAACAGGAAAGTTCCCCTGGGGAGAAAGAAGCTGCCAGAGCTTTGTGAATTCCAATCCTCTCCATCACTTTGAACCATGAAGCTGCTAAGTGCAACTCAAAGAGCAAATGCCTACAAGCTCTTTGCAGGATGCCAGAGGCCTGGTGGTGCCATCCCAGCTCTTGTTATGGGACAGACTCAAACTTATGAACCCCCCCTCTCATCCACACCATGGAGGGCAGATGCCGGTCATGGTCTTTATCTGACTCGGGCTGGCTTTGGGCACGCTCCGGCTTGGGGGTCAAGGATGGTGGGTCAGGTTGCTGGACAGACATAGTTCTCCGGAGGTGATTCCTCTTGCGTAAGAAATCAGGTTGAGAATGAAGACCAAAGCTGCCTTTCCTTAGGATCATGCGGGAGCTGTTTTTCTTAGGCCGGGAACGGAGGCTGAACTCCAGGGAAGCCAAGTGGGCTGCATAACCTTCGCTGATAAACTGGAGGAGAGAAGAAAAACAAAGATGGCAAACGTTTAGCATCACCTGTAGTATGAGGGAGTAATGTACTGCAGAAACTTCACTGCTCTTCTCCCCAAACACCAACCCAACCAGACTAAAAGTCAATAAAGGACAAATGAATCAAAAATAGACCAATCAACTGGTTCTTTCCTTTCAGCCACCTGTAAGGATAAAGACAAAATTTGTGCCAAGGAATTGGCCAGGAAAGTGGATTCTCTAGTAGAGGGTAATGTTTGTTTTAGATTTGTAGTAAGAAATGCACAGAACACAGGGACTTTACAGCCTCTACAGAGGGATAAGTGGATGGGCAAGAAACATTAAGCTGGTTTTGGATTAGCTAGAGGAAAATGTGGAAACATAGTAGACTACCCGAATCTGTTTATATACTGAAAATGCTTAAATATTAGAATTGATCAATTGACCTAGTTGACTGCAAACCTGTTTAAAATGCAGGAACCATTAGCAAACATTAGCTTGCATAACCAAAGCCATATTTAGAGTGCACAACAGAATAAACTAGAAGCCATTGTGAAGAAGATAGGGCGCACCAAGCATTCTCTGGCCGGGAGGAGAATTAATACAACATGTGGGCTATACACAAGATTAGAAAAAAGCTCTCTTCAATTTACTGCCTTGTTGAATTGCTAGAGATAGAAGCAAGTTAGAAATAATTATGTGTGGTCAAAGGGTAGGCTGTTCCTTTCCTAAACCAATTACTGTTTGTTCTTAATAAAATAGGAAAGATGACAACAAATGAAATCAGCTTGATAAAATGACTATAAATTTTGTCTTCCACAGAGAACAATCATCCTGTGACCATAGATCAATAAAAAACAGCAGAATATTTTTCAGCTGTTTTGTTTGTTGGCTTAAATTAGGAAAAAGAGGATTTTTTTTGTGGAACAATTCAACACAGTCTTTAGCCATGTCACATGTCATCTCCAGACAGCAGCAGCTGCTGAATTTCTGCATGGGACTGATGAACAATTTGTTGTTAGAATTGCTAGAAGTTGTCTTCCCTTCTATGGAGTCTAAACTTTTATTTGCCCAATTTTCAAGTTCCTTTCCTAGTAACACATAAAAGATCAAATAAGGCAATTTTGTTTAAGCATGACTTTGAAACAGATATCTTTTCTTTATCCATTAAATATGTAAGGATTTATCCTGTCTATTAATTTTATTTTTAAAACTGCATCATTCATAAGCTATAAAATCCTTTGAGATAAACTTGGTTCTTGGACACATTCCTGTAAGATTTTGGGGTATAGGTTTTGAGATATAAAGATTGTGAGTATAAAATTGATTTACTTGATTAAGGGAAAACGTATATATATTATTATTCCTGATAGCTCTTAATGGATTTTTGCTGATTAGGACTGAATATTGAGATTTTATAATTAATATGTTGATAAGAGATGAGATATGGGAAGAAAAGATGTTTACCAAAATATCAGAGAAGGTAAGTTGCAGAAGTTTTCCATAATTGTCTGAAAGGTGGATGGGAGTAATTTTATATCTCTTTTAATTTTTTATAATGTATTTTCTTCTCTGAATTTTTCTTTTTTATATTATTCTTAATTTGTATCAGATCTCTATTTTTGCATTTTATTTGCAAATATTAAAAAAAGGATATCAATCGAGTCTGACCTTATTTAATGTTTAAAACAAATCAGGTACAAATCAGAGCAATGCAGTATAATTTTTAAAAAATTGCTGATGGCCATTGCAGGTTTTATTCTGGTAGCATAGAAAGTATAGATATAACACTTAAGTAGAGTAGATTAACAGCTTAGAAGCATTACATGGTAAAAGGATCTTAGATGTAGTCATTGACAACATGAGGCAGCTGTGTTAGACAGTTGGTAGAAGTGCTAACACACTTCTGGGCTACATTAGGGGAAATACTTAATTTTAAAAAGTAAAATTCTTATTCCCCTTTACACATGAAATGTCTATAATTCTGGCAGCCCATTTCTAGATGTATGTGCAATTTAGAGCAGGTTCCATGGAGGGTAACAAAGATGATGCTATAAGTTGAGAACATGCTCTATAATGCTCTCTTTAATGTTGTAAGCCACCCAGAGTTACCCCTCAGTGAGATGGGCAGCAAACAAATTTAATAAATAATGAAAAGACTGAAGAAACTTGAGAGATTCAGTTTGAATAAAACTGGGGAGATCCATCAGTTGCACAAAAGAGAGCCATGCTCTTTCGATTTAAGAAATGTTTTCCATAGGTTCAGAAATAATGGGCATAATACAGAGTGGTCAAATTATGACCTTTTGTTTAACAACTATTGAAAGTTCAATGACATGGAAAAAAGTGATTTATGACTGGTCTTTGCATTTACGACTGTCACAGTGCCTCATAGTCATATGATCAAAATTCAGGTGCTTGGCAATCGGCATGTATGTATAATGGTTGCAGTCATTTGCACCCTTCTCAAGGGGCTTCCAAATTTTGTACAATATCCCCAGAACCCTTCTTATTTCCCAGGGCCCTTAAATCTTCCACAAAAAGAAAAACAATTACCTGGCACAGAGTCTGATATTTCTTTGCTGGTCGTCCAACAATGTAAATCTGAGAGGGGGAAAGACCCAGGACATTATACACAGAAATGTCCTTCATGGAGCCATATGCAGCACAAATTTTGATGTGGCACTGAAGGAAGGGAGAAATGTCAAAGGTTAGCCAAGAAAATATGATACCAGTCAGCTTCCATTTTTAATGTCCCAATTTACCCATGTCATCAGTCTGGGTCACTAGCAATCATGAATTTAAACTATGAAGCATATGGATTGTTGTAGTCTTTGTTCACATGTTATGGCTGTTTCTGGCCATGAATCTGATCCAACAACTCAAGAAAATTAGTGTCTAATTAATCAAACTTCAAAGCTTCCCCATTCAATGCTCTTGAAAGAGCAAGGAGGATATTACCTCTTGCACAAGATTCCGGAGAAAAATGGTTTTCTGCCTTAAAGGATCATGGACAAGACCATCAGAGAAGAAAATCATTCCTTGAGGGAAGTTGTGCTGAGACAGCCAGGAGACAACACGTTGCTTCTGCATGTCGGGACGTCCTGTGATGTAGATAATCAGGTAGCCAAGATCTTGCCAATGTCTGTGTTAGAGAGAAGAGAAAAGCAACTGGGATCATTGAACAGCATATGACTATTCTGCCTCATAGAATATTAGAGGGGAGGGTGAGAATGGGAGAATAACAGAAGGTGAGAAGGTAACTCCAGAGGTGTCTATGGAGGCTTTCAATCATCCATGTCATGGCTGTCCCAAAGGTGCCTTTTCAAAAGGCAACTGGGGCTTCCTTGGTTTTTCTTTCAAGAGGTTTTGTTTCTCATCCAAGAAATTTTTTCAGTTCATACCTTCAAGGAAAAACAAAGAAAGTCAAGTTGCCTTTTGAAAAAGCACTTCTGGGGCAATCATGACCTGGATGATTGAAAATCCCTATAGACATTTATTCTGTCTGATAGAATCCCAGAGGGGAGAGTGAGAATGGGATAGTACCAAAAGGTAACAACAGAGGAAAAACAGATGGTTAGGAAGATGGAAGGGATGGAATTGCGCATGATGGAATGTGAAGTTGTGAACGTGAAGTTGTAAGGAGCTAAAGTCCCATGGTTATTAGCATGCCATAATAGTCAGAGCTAGGGGGAATAAAATTTGAATTTCTCTCTATTATTTAATACAGTCTTCTTAATAATAAGTTCCCCCTTTTATCAATTATCATTTGTTATCAATTATTTTCAAATTCAACTTTCTTTCTCATCCAGTGTTTCTCAGTCTTGGAAAACTTGGAAGACTGGTGACTTATCATTTGTAACCAGTCCTGGAGGAAACAGATTATTCTGCCAAAAGTTTTTCAGTTTGTGGCAATATAACAATGTGATAGATAAAATCCAATAAAATAATGGCACAACTGGCTTCAGCATAGGCTATGGGTTGGCTGGCTTGATGATCTTTGCTTGGGCAACAACAGAGGGTGTAATACAGATACAGATTAACAGAGTTGGAAGGTACCTTGTAGGTCATCTAGTCCGACTCCAAACCCACTCATCCCGCCCAAGCAGACCTACACCATTCCGGACTAATGGCTGTCCAGTCTTTTCTTGAAAGCTTCCAGTGGTGAAGCTCCCACAACTTCTGAAGGCAACTTCTGTTCCATTGATTGATTGTTCTCATTGTCAGAAAATTTCTCCTTATTTCCAGGTTCAATCTCTCCTTTGTGTTCTCACTTTGGCTATAGATAGTATCAATTTTGGTAGACTAGATTGCTGTTATTTAGAAATAGGAGTCACAGGTCAACAATGGTTCCCTCCTAGCTTGGTCAGAGTTTGGATAATGCTGCTGCTTGAACAGAGTTGCTCAGAGTTGTCTGTCAGTCAAGGGAGAGTCAGTGATTGCAAGTTAAGTCATGAGCAAGACCTTCCTTTTCTATGTGCAGTGGAAGATTGTATGCACTCCTAAAAGGGAAGCAGCTTGCAGTGTGAGGCTATTCTCATCCTTCTGATGAAAGCACTGACAGCCCATGGATGCACCACAGTTGTTAAACCGAATGGGAACTCTATTTGGTCTCCAAGGTTTACCAATATCTACATGAAACTGCTAAAAACCACATCAAAGATTTGGAGCGAGGTGACATTAGTATTTTGAGGACACTCTCTTTCAACTGTTACATCTTCAGGAAATGGTAAGGTTTCCCTGCAGAGCTGCCTGCCTATAGCCAGTAATGGGCTGAATGAGAGAAAAATGAACTAAAAACTGTATCTGGAGAAAATGAAAGAATCTATTTTAGGAGACTCATAATTCCAGAGAGATGGTAGTTCTGTCTGTTCTGAATGGGATTACATTCTCCCAAAAGGAGAAGGTAGGCAGTCTACAGCAGCTTCTACACAAATCTAATTTCTAGACTGAAGAGAGAGAGAGAGAGAGAGAGAGAGAGAGAGAGAGAGAGAGAGAGAGAGAGAGAGAGAGAGAGAGAGAGAGAGAGAGAGAGAGAGAGAGAGAGAGAGAGAGGGAGAGAGAGAGACTGCCTTAAAATTTTGTTTGAGACCTCAACTGTCCTCCTTTCTGGAAGAGGATGTCTTAAAAATGTGGTGCACACAGTGGTAAAATCCAGGTCTGACTACGTTAATGTATGTGGCATTGCCTGTGAGTCTTAGGCACCTGGAGGTTTTAATTGTTACATAACTAAACAGTCAGGTGAATCTAGGAAACAATACTAAGAGACCAGATTACACCTATGCTTTAAGTATTGCACTATCTGCCAATTTGTTTCCAGGCAAATTGCTGCCTTTAAAGCCCTATAATGCTTAACTCCAGACTGTTTGAGAAAACTCCTTTTATGTAACTCCAATCTGACTGAAAGCATCTGAGGAAAACTGCCTACAACAGGGAAACTTGACTAAACCTTCTCTGAGGGGCCTGACATCTTTACAAGCTTTAAAAAGGCCCTCGAGGCATTTTTTTTTCCATGCAGGCTTCTACCAGTTGCTTTTACAGTTAGTCCTTGGCTTACAACCACAATTGAGCCCAAAATTTATATTGCTGAGTGAGCCAGTTGTTAAGTGACTTTTGCTCCATTTTATGACCTTTCTTGCCACAGTCTTTAAGTGAATCAGGGGTTAGTAACACGGTTGTTAAGTGAACCTGGCTTCCTCATTGATTTTGCTAGTCAGAAGGTGGCAAAAAGTGATCACATGACCCCAGGACACTGCAAATATCATCAATATGAACCAGTTGCCAAGCATCCCAATTCTGATCATGTGACCATGCTGTAACAGTCAAAAGTTTCAATGCCATTGCAACTTTGGTCACTGAATGAATGGTTCTAATTCGAGGAATACCTGTACTTGTTAATATTATTAATTCTTCTTGTTTCATACATTTGTTTTCATTACTACTGTAATTATTCTTAAAGTTTTGATTTTAAATTTGTTTTATGCCACTGAGAGACCTATTAGGTTTTGGTTTAGCCTGGAATGTGAACGACTTGGTTTATCAAACATGGTTTATGGCTTAACATAGGAATGGTTTATGGCTAAGCAGACCTGGCCATTTCTTTGTGCTCCCACAAACGACTCCTCTAGACAAACTAGGCTCCCAGCCATTTGAGAGTGGAAATACATACAAGTTGTGGTGCACACTCTAAAACAATCAAAGTACAAAATTAAACATCTCCACAGCCGTATTATCAGTCAACACAGGACTGAAAAGCAGGGAAAAAAGCAGGAATTTCCCCTTCCTCGCACAAGGTGCTTCACTCCTGTTTTGACTACCTGGTGGCAGGAGAATCACATGAAAAAGTAGAGAGAGGGGCCAGGGGGCATATGATAGAGAGAGGAAACACAATTTTCTTCAAAAAGTTGAAGAAAAGTTCCATAGTTTAATATTTCACAGAACCTGGAAGTTTTGCCTGGGGACATTTCACAAGCACTCCTGCCACCAAGTGGTGAAAATGGAACAAGGTTATTCCCAAACAGATTATTTCCAAGGTGCCCCTGACAGGAATATGCCAATAGATATTTTCATTGAGGAATGATTATCACTTGACTACTTTATAAGTAGACAAAAGGGGCTCCCTTTACAGGGCAAGGTCAGGAATTCTGTCTGGAAGCCATCACCTATTTCCACTTGGATTGACTAATTTGCCCTTGCACAGATATATCTTATGCGACAGTTATGCTCTTTCCTCGCCCAGGAGGTAGTGCAGGCCTCACAACTGGACTACTGTTCTGCACTCTACTTTGGGCTGCCCTTGAAGACCAGATAAGCTACAACTGGCCAAGCACTACTTCAGCCTCAGTCACAATAATACACAGGCAAACAACCGATACAAACTCAAGGTAAACCGATACAAACTTAATTGCAGAAAATACGACTTCAGCAACAGAGTGGTCAACACCAGGAATGCCCTACCCAACTCCGTTGTTATAGCCTCAACCAGGGGTGGGATTCTACCAGTTCGCACCTATTTGCTAGAACCGGTTGTTAACATTCTAAGCAGTTCGGAGAACCGGATGTTAGAAAAAATTACTGGCCTAAACCTGTCAGGAAGGAAACATTCTGGTGTTGCTTACAGAAACTGCCTCTCCATTAACCCTTACTACATGCTTGGCAGGACTAGACTTCCTGTCTCAGGAACTTCTCTGGAGTTTTTTTTTCCTCCTTTGCTGGGACTTTGCTTGTGTGAAGTGACCATTCAAAATTACAATGACACTGAAAAAAGTGACTTATGACTGTTTTTCACACTTATGACTGTTGCAGCATCCCCACAGTCATGAGAGGCCAGGCGAGGAGATGCCTGCCTCGATGTGAGTGATATTGTGTTGGCCATGCACAGCAAGTCACATGACCACCAAGCCATGCCCACCAACTAAGCCACGCCCACAGAACCAATTGTTAAAAAATTTGAATCCCACCACTGGCCTCAACCCCTCACAAGCCTCAACCTCAAACTGTCTACCGTGGACCTCAAATACAGATAAATGAGGACAGTAAGACGGGGTGATTGGCACACTGGTGTGCTTATGCATGCCCCCTTTAAGGACCTCCTTAAAGGGAGCATTCCTAAGAGGTCCTTAAAGGGGCATGCATAAGCGCACCAGCATGCCTATCATCCCTGTCTTATTGTCTTCATTTATCTGTATTTACTCCCTTTGTTCTTGTTTATGTTCATACCTATACTTGTTATCTTGTACATGTATAACAAATAAAATAAATAAAATGCAGCAGTGCGAGCAATAATGAGTACTCCTCATTGTGCCCATGTATAACCACTAGCTCTCATCTGGCTTTTGGGTACGATTCATGGTTCTGATTGATACCTTTAAACCCCTTCATGGAATTGGACTTTTGTTATCTGAAGGATCACCTTTCTCTGGTACATTTGGGCTGAGATGGGTGCACTCCAGGTCCCTTCTATTAAAGGCTGCCATCTTGTGGGACCAAGGAAGTATGCCTTCTCTCTTGTGACCCCCACCCTCTAGAACAACATCCCCCTCCCCAAATACAGACAACACCCTCTCTCTTGGGGTTCTGAAAAGTCCTTAAAACCTGGCTGATGTTAGTGCATTGGGCGTGGTAGTATATACTGTTATGCCTTTTAATAATAGTTGTTCTAGCTGGCTTGTTTAAATTTAGTATTATTTTGTAAGCCACCCAGAATCTGCTGGAACAGGTGGCTATAATAAATTTAATAAAATAAGCAAAATTTGAAGCTTAATGGAATTATGAGGTGCTCTTTACCTGACAACATCAACTGCTCCGGCTCTGACTTTAGGGTCACTGCCCATGATGGAGACGCTGGCAGCAAAGGACCCATCAATGCTGAAGACGACACACTCCATTCCTCGAGGAAGGACAGTCAAGTAGCTTATGGCACTACTTTGATCTCCCCTGATGACCACAAAAGAACATAGAAAAAAGTTACAATAGAAAGCCATCATACCTCTTCAGATGGCCTTATGTAGAAGAAAAAAGACCTTCAGCTTTTCATATGGTGGTCACAGCTTACTTAAATGATACAGAAATTCCAAGAAAGGTGTTTGTCAGTCTTCAAGATTTCTTTCCTTTGCTTTGCATCTTCCGGCTGTCATAAGTAACGGGGGGAGGAGGGGTGAAATAGTTATGGGAAGCGAGCTGGAGGTTTGAGAGAATAAACTGTATAAGTTGGGGGGGAGTTTCTTGTTTATGCTTCTTTCTTATGCTATGCGCAAGCACACTTCTTTATCAAAATAGGTCAAGGTCAACAGACAGATGCCTCATCATAACCTGAAGATGCCCACATGACATTACATGCAAATTTTAATTGGATGGACAGTTTGAACTCTTGTGGGTGGGAACATTGCCATCACTTTGTATATGTGATTTACACGCTCATTTTCTCAGAATCAGAATTCCTTTGAAGCTACCACTTGATTTCCAGTAAAATATATCTTTTCTCGAATTAATGGAGTCTTAAGTGTTTCTTTCTTGGATTTTGAATGGAGCACCAGCTGACAGTGTTAGTAGAGAGGAAGAATATCAAAGTGCATCTTTCCTGGTGAACATCTAGCTTTGCATGTCCCATTACTGGGGAACAGCTATTGAGAGAGAGACATGCACATGGACTACGTCAGATGGCAGTGATCTGCCACCGTGTGCCACCATTCTGTCAGTGAATCAGCCCAAGGACATGTATACCTAAGGAAATTTTTACCACCAAATTCCAATAGCAACATTCTTCTTTCTGTGGTTCATGGTGATATTTATCTTTAACAGTAACCTCTGCCGAGTGATAAGGATTCTAAGAGAGTGTAATAAAAATGCTGCATTCATTACAACAGCAATGGGCAACTTGTGGCTCCAGAGCTACAAGAAGCCTCATTTAGTCCCTCTTCTGCAGATTTTGGACTGTAACTGTAAACTGGAGGCCAAAACTTCATGTCATGATTTGGTATGGTACAAAACAGATGAAAATTGGAGCATGATCCCTGAAATAAGTATATTATAATTGAAAATAAATGACTTCACAAGATCCAATATGGGTCAGTCATCAGGACCAGAGCTTTTGTCTTCTGAGCTTTCAGACTCGTGCTGGAGGACATCTTCAGGGAACATTTAAAAAGCCACATACAATAGGCACCATATAAATACTGCATACAAAACAGCCCCAAACACATACTCTTCTAGAGAGAAATTTCCTGAAGATGGGCTCCAGCAAGAGTCTGAAAACTTGGAAGACAAAACCTCTGGCCTGGTGACTGACACAGATTGGATCCTGCAACATTATTCTGGGACATGTATACAGTATTTGCCTTCATTTGTGATAAATAATTCCCCCCATCAACTTCCAGCCTCAAGCAATGTGTTGTAAAGGTAAAGGTAAAAGTTTCCCTCGCATATGCGTGCTAGTCGCTTCCAGCTCTAGGGAGCGGTGCTCATCTCTGTTACAAAGTCGAAGACCCAGCGCTGTCTGAAGTCATCTCCGTAGTTATGTGGCCAGTATGACTAAATGCCGAAGGCTCACGGAATGCTATTACCTTCCCACCAAAGTGGTCCCTATTTTTCTACTTGCATTTTTACATGCTTCTGAACTGTTAGGTTGGCAGAAGCTGGGACAAGTAATGGGAAGTAATCACTCTGTTATGCAATGCTAGGGATTTGAACCGCCGAACTGCTGACCTTTCTGATCGATAAGCTCAATGTCTTAGCCACTGAGCCACCTTCATGTGTTGTAGAAAACTCTAACTATAGAGTTTGATTTAACATTTTATGAGAGTAGGACATACTCCTCAATCTCTCAAAAATTTAAGGATGTATTTAGATTCTTCCAGACTTACCTGACTACCATTTTAATAGGATAGACGCCAACAGCAAGTCTTTTGTCTTTGGGGACGTTGTATGCGATTCTACCACTACTATTGGTGATTTCTGTATCAAAATAGACCCAACGTCCAGAGGAAGGTTCGGTTATGATGAAAATGTCAACCTGAAAAATGAAAGAGAACCTGTGGTAAAATTCTTTTATGGAATTAAAATGCAGTAATAGAGAAGTTCAGGTTAGGCAAACAAATTCCTGTCGACACACATACATAGTTAACACCAAAGTTCATGAGGGATATTATATTATTCTCTCAAATAAAAACTAATTTTGCAGCAGCTTAAAGCCTAGAACATTGTGGCCAAAGCTTTGAGGATTAGTAGCTATTTCAGCAGTATGACATCACTGACAATTTTAGTTGGTTTTAATAGAAGCACAAGAAAAGCTTGCTGCTCTGTACTGTTCAGTCTGCAGCTAAAGCATGTGTCCCATTCTAGATGCCACATTTTAAGAAAGACAGTGCCAGATGAGGACAATCCAGATGGTGAGAGGCCTTGAAACCAAGTCCAATGAGAATTAGCTGAAAGAACACAGCATGTTTTTCCTGAAGAAGAAACAATAAAGGGGAAATAATAGTAACTTTCAAATATCTGTAGGACTATCTCACAAAAGACAGAATAAAAATGTGAATCATCAGTTAAACATCTTGCAGTTCAAGCAATGAGTAGGGCATGTGCTTGGTTCCTCCTATAATTCTAGAATGGGTACTTTGCATGTGAAATTCACTCTCTAGCACTTTTAACTAAAATATTTCCAACAGGAAGATCAAAGGAAATAAATACATTGCTGCCTGAAACTCTATGGACTGTTTCTAAGCAAAGTTGACAACAGTGGGCACAAAGAACAATGATCTGATTCAGAACAAGAACAGCTTCCTGCAAGCATCCTCTCATACAAGGAAAGGCATAATTAAATGCTATAGAAATATTTGTCTGCAGAAAACTGCAAGCCATGGGATCAGAAGAAGCAATACAGATGAGGTACTGAGCTCATTTCTAGTTTATAAGTTTGGAATACAGTCAGCTGATATGAAAATGCAGAATAGAAAATGGTCTGATAAGCTACAGGGCTCTTCCCATGTTCTTAAGGGCTTACATGTCTTCAATGGCTTAACCAGGAAGGAGGGAGAGAGAGAAGGAGGACCTTGGAACATTACCTTTTCTCCTGTTAACGCCACCATGTCAAGTGGTCCATACATGAACCGGCCAACTAGCAACTGAGGGCCATCTTCTGCAACAATGACATCATTTGATCTGTGGTTTGAAGTTACATTCTGAAAGGGAAACAAGGAAGTGACTGGATCATCCCAACCACTATCCAACCTAGAAAAAAGGTATTTGTTTTTCAACATCTGAAAGAATAGACCCTTTAAGATTAGGAGAAACAACCCAAAGTCAGCCCTTACAGGTTGATATGTGTATGAGCCTTCTTGATCTTTTCCTTAACCTGTATGTGTGTGTTTGTGTCAATGCTTATTTAGCGTATGTAAATACATGGACTTATAGTGGTTCAAATGCTAATGTCCAGTCCACCCAGCCATTCAAGGACAGGATGGTCTATGTTGAAAAAAATCAGACATTGGGCCAGTGTAAGCTCTTGATGGATATTCAGACTCAATATGATGGATATTCATCTACTCGTTGCAGAATACCTTATGCCACCAGACTTGTAATTCTAGAACGAGAAATCTTGAACTATGCTGCCTTCGGTCCGATCTAAGTATAGTACATAAAATTATACATTGCAATGTCCTACCTGTCAATGAATACTTCAGCTTCAACCATAACAATACAAGAGCACACAATAGATACTAACTCAAGGTAAACCGCACCAAACTTGATTGCAGGAAATACGATTTCAACAACAGAGTGGTCAATGTTTGGAATACTCTACTTTATTCTGTGGTTTCTTCCCCAAACCCCAAAAACTTTAACCTTAGACTGTCTACTATTGCCCTCACCTCTTTCTTAAGAGGTCTGTAGGGGTCATGCATAAGCGCACCAACATGCCTACCATCCCTGTCCTATTGTTTCTTTTTATTTTTCTTATATGTATCCATTTCATGTATTCATAACTATGTTTATACTTATACCTGTTATCTTATAATCACTTGACAAAATAAAATAAATAAATAAAAAATAAATCTATGTAGCTGACTTTTAGTCAAGTTCCTGCAATTCGGCAAGATGTTAGAGTGGTTTGCCAGCCATTTCCTGGAGTGGTTTCCTCAGCCATTTACTGAGGGCGAGTAATCCAAGGATACTTAGTTAGCTTTTTGCCTAAGGTAGGACAAACTGATGGTTTCATGGCTAGCCTTGGACCTTCATCACTTCACCTAACTGAACCTCTTTTCTTAACTAGACCCTTGAAAAATTAAAATAAAATTCCACTGAGGTTTATGTGCATCAGTTTCAGGCTTAGACTGCTGCTTTTATATTTTAAACAAGACAGGCTGATTAGAAACCCTTCTAACTTTCTTACCATATATTCCATCATTGAAAAAGTACCTGGCCACAAAAAGTACTTCCATCATTTCCTATCTTTCAAATGCTGCTCCAAATGCTGTTGTTATTATTAAAATTTATTATAGATATTTACTCCCATAGACTAGTTGGACAAATAAAAAATAATAAAAGCAATTAAAAAGATATAACCCTTTCAAAGGCAGCCCTGTCTAAAAAAATCAAGTAGTAACAAATCAACCAAATCTGAAATGCATCAACCCATTTTGGTGGAGCGACCACTGCTGTTCTTGTTTTTTTAAAAAAAAAAACTGGTTTAAAATGGCTTTGTTTCCTTTGAAACATACTAAATTATAGAGGGATTAGCTAAAAGGCAATCCTGTACCCTTAGCTTGACTTGGGTTCTTTTGCGCAGCCATTTTTCTCGGGGATTTGAAGGGCTGAGAGTCACTGGATCCAAACTGTTGCTTTCCTTGACATTGATGGTTTCAAATCTCATCACCTGAAATGAAACATAAACATGGGAACTGTACTCAACATAGTCTTTCTGCCAAATGAGTTCAAAATAATGGCAAAAGTGAATCTTCATACACCACAGGTTTAGAACAGCTTACTGCTTGCAAGAAGTTCTTATCTACGGGGGAAATTTGCGTAATATTTTTTGGCATTTCGTTAGTTTAACTGCATTTTTACCTTCTCTCACATAGTACAATGAAAAGAAGGACTAGGGGAGACATGATAGCAGTGTTCCAGTATCTCAGGGGCTGCCACAAAGAAGAGGGAGTCAAGCTATTCTCCAAAGCACTTGAGGGCAGGACAAGAAGCAATGGGTGGAAACTAATCAAGGAGAGAAGCAACTTGGAACTAAGGAGAAATTTCCTGACAGAACAATTAACCAGTGGAACAACTTGCCTCCAGAAGTTGCAAATGCTCCAACACTGGAAGTTCTTAAGAAGAGATTGGACAATCATTTATCTGAAATGGTATAGGGTTTCCTCCCTAAGCAGGGGATTGGACAAGAAGATCTCCAAGGTCCCTTCCAACTCTGCTATTCTATTTTACACTGAATTATCAATTTTATCCACATAGCAACTGCACTAATTAAACGAGGCAGGAATTTGCTGCAAGGCCATCAGTTCAGTTTTGTGGCCAGTATGTACATTGCATTTGTGATCCACAGATATAGAAACAAGGAAGATATTGTTACCTGTCTCAGAATGAAAGCAACCACATCTGTTGACTCCCAGTAGCTGGCATGGAAGAGATGTGGCAAAGCCACTGTAGGAAAGGCTGTGAGGACATCTGGACAGTACAAAACATAATCTATTCGCTTGGCTCCCCACCATTTGGAAGTTACTGTGGAAAACAAACAGGGATTTCATTTGTCTGTTCCACATCACAGAAGCTCCCCAAATCCTACCTGAGAATAACATCAGCTGGAAGGAGCAGAGTGAACTCCTCAGAAATCCAGGGGCAAAAGCTAGGTGTAGCTGTTGACAAAGGCTTTTCTTGAGTTATCTCATCAAATTGCCAACAGTAAGCCAACCCAAAACAGCCAACAAGAAGAAAGCTACCAATAGCTAACTACTAGTCCAAAATGACTTTCTAGTGTTAAAATTAATTGCACTCACTGTTTGCTATGTTGCTGGACAATAAGCTCTCTGCTGACCCAGAGCTCTCACTGTTGCTGCTGTCCAGGCTCTCTCTTCGCACTTTCCCTTGTACAACATTGGGAAGTGTTAAAGACTCTTGTATGAAGAATGACTTTGCAGAATTATCTTCAGCAAACAGGCTGCTATGGTACTGGAGGGTATCAGCTATAAGGTGGGAAAGACCTGAATCAGATAAGGGAGACATTTTTCTACAAGTAGCTATTTCTGAGAAATAATATTAGGTGTATTGATTAGGGTAAGCATTTGGGCATGTAAGGACACTCTATGAAGCCATTTAGGTAATTTTCCCCTATCTTATTTGATATTTCAGCCATGTATATTTTCTAATGGGCATAGATGTCAGAGGGGAAAACCCAGGAAGGAAGAACCACACAGATTTCAGAAAGCCAAGCCCAATGAATACCGAATACAAAACATTCCTTTCCCTATCAAAACAATAACAAGTGGAGTTTGGTATCATAATTTTGGGATACATGACATATGAAACACAATCTTGGTGAAACACAAGAGCTGAAAGTAAAGGCGGGGGGGGGGGGGTAAAGGTTCATCCCAGATTCTAATAACTAACATATTATGGGAATTAAACTCCACATCTGGAAGACAATGAGTTTCTAATATGTATGAATGTATGTTGTCTAGAGGCAAGCATAGATGATAAGATGCATGGATTGAAAAAAAACCTATGATGTCATGTTCTGAGCAAATCATGAGATGGTGCATTGAAACTTGACAGACAGCACAAGCTGATTCTTGGCAGAATGTTATTATTCATTCATCTCTGTAAATATCATTTTACATAATTGTCTAGACATCTGAGGTGTACAGAAGTATTTAGTAGACAGGCTGCTACATGACTACAACAGGTTGTGAACTGTACAAGCCAAAGACATAAATACCTAAGAGGTGGGATCTTCCATCTCCTAAGGGATATCTCTGGTACCTTGGTACAATACAGGGAGGCAGAAGATGGAATTTATTCTCTAATAATGGCTCTAGTCTGGAGGCAGAAGGGTCAGCTGAGTGGAAAAGGCTGTAAACTTGGCTGCAGGCTGGATGTACTTGGCAGACTAGACACAGGGAGAAAGAATGACTCACAGTCAACACAAACTGTTTAGATATATCTTCAGAGTACAAAAAGAAAATACAAGGAGTAACAGACTTGTCATTAAATTTCAAAAGATATAAAATTCCCATGGAAGAAGAGTCAAGTGCTTTGGAAACAATGGAGTCCATTCTGAGCTATTTCCTGCTATTCTGCCTTCCAACCCATCTCTACAGTTAAGCATATATATGTTAATGAATAAATATACTTTTCACTTGATAAAAGATGATTCTGTGTTGTTTTCTCCTATAAGCAAAGCAATATTTTTTAAAAAATAGCTTTTGCATTCAATGGCTTTAGTAAACCATCACTGAATCAAATAGTTTCTTAAAGATTAAAAAATATTCTTTAAATCAGAGCCCAGAGTACCCAAACAAGCCACCTCCTGAAATGCTGGATTTCACAGGAAGTATGAATTGAGTGAATACAATTTGATGGGTGTAGTACTCAGAACACGTATCAAATAAAATTCCATACTTGGTACATTATTTGAACAAGGTGACTTTCCATTTATTGCACCTTTAATCATTCAGTTATATCAATGCTTCCTCTTCACAATATTGGAATGGCATGCAAGTGATGTTGCAATTCAGAAAACACATAATGGTCCCATTCAAATTCCAGTCCAACAAATGAAAAACCAGAATCTTTTTTTCCTTTCTGCACATAAGCTAGCTGGAGAGGACTTCAACCATATTTCTAATAAAACATTTAAGATGGAGTCACCATATCCCCTTTAATACAATCTTACATAGATGCTGTTGTCTAGCTCTAGTTTTTCTGTATTTTTAATTTGCTTCTTCCATTTTTCCTTCTTCACCCAGATAACTGGGTAAGAAATGAGAAGACACTTGAAGAATAGTACCATAATAATTGTGGGGCTGGGGTTGGGGAGAAGGACCCATGCAGTTAAGGAAATGCACATTCTTAGAGAAGGTAGGTAAGAAAGTATTGTTCTCCTTTTTCTATTCTTTGATTTGCATTTTTTATGGTTACAGAGCTAGTTCAACTCCTAGGGCAAGGGGATAAGACTTTGTCCTCTTTATGGCTTGCCTTTTTTTGAAGCAATGTAAATGGAAGGCATTTGAAAAGTTTATGCTTGTAATTCTTTCTACAGAGTTCCTAACAATCTTAATTAATTGCTTTCTGAACCACTGTTCTTTTTTTTCAGTAAAGGAATTGTTCTACCTCCCTCACATCCTGCTGATATTAACTACTTAGTCAACATGCTTTATTATGCTATATTCTTCTTTTAAATAATTGTTCATTTACACAACAACAAAATGAAAATATTGGATTTCTAAAAATGGAACTGCTAAGAGACCTGAATAAGCAAGGTGCTGAATCTCTGATAAAAGCAAGTTTTATGAACAAATAATCAGCAAGAAAATTAAGTTTGCAAGTTTCCTATCGACACTGTGAAACTGATAAAACTGGAGTTGTTCATAATAATGAAGATATACAAACATGATGAACCAGAAAAGGTTTATCAAAATGATCTATCATTCCCTAACGTCTCTTTTTTGTTCTGAAAACAAATTATTTCTAGCTTAGATTGGCTTTTCAAGGCAAAGTTGTCATTCCTCAACATTCACAAAAAGACAATTCCAGCACTTGCCTATCTGTGTTTCATCACTAGTCAAGCTGTTATAGCAAACTAAATAGGAAACTGAGCTTTGAAAATCAGATTAGAATTTCCCCAGAGACAAGCAAAAAAACAATCCAATGGTATTAATTGCTATAGTAAACCTGGCAATTTACACCAAATGTCTGCTCTACTAGACCTGATTAATAAATCAGATAAAACTTCAGTGTTTAAAGTACATATTGGTCCACTGATGAATAATTTCCACTGACAATGGATTGATTCTTGTTGTACAATTGAAATGGCCTCTTAAAATAGATATTCAACTTGAATGACACGAACCCACAAAATGGATTCTTTCAGAAATGTTGATACTGCATACAATGTTTCCAATGGTCTCAGCTGTCATTAAATAAAAATCGAGTCCAGGGGTGTCAAACTCAAGGCCCAGGGGCTAGATCTGGCATGCAGGGCTGCCCTGGAAACAGCAAAGGACCAACCCATGGTGCTTCTGCCAGTGAAAACGGAGCTTGGAAAGGCCACATGCAGCCGTCCTGAGCTCCATTTTCGCTTGCAGAGGGTTGCAGGAAGCCGTGGCAGCCAAAAACAGAGCCCACCAGCCTGTTTTCACTGGCAGAGTGCTCGGGCCACCACAGATGCCCCCGACATGAGTGATGTTGAGCTGGCTACACCCACCCTGGCCACGCCCACCCCAGCCCCCAAGGTCAAACACAACTCTGATGCGGCCCTCAATGAAATCGAGTTTGATACCCCTGATCTAATTTTTCACAAGTGTGAAAAGGTGGGAAGAAAAGCATCATCACGAGAAGGACCTTCACTCTTTTGAAGACTGATAAGACTTGTGGATTTTGAGATGTTAGATCTACTACTTTTTATGGAAAAATCTTTTCCAAAAATTATTTTAGAAAAACAGCACTGAACCTCCTATATTCTGCCCAAAGAGAAACCAACTCTGCCCCAAAGAGGTTTGTACTCTTCTGAGACAACCTTAGCAAACTCATTCTATTCGGGGAGATAAAAGTTTTGCCAAGAGTAGCTATCTGGGTTTCACTCACCTTCCAGACTGGGCAGGACTGTCCTCCGCATAGCCAGCACCAAACCAAGAGGTGAACCAAATAGGAAGAAATCAGACACTTCAAATTCAAATCGCCCCAAATTAACATCCAACGTGCTTGAAGTGTTTGTTGGGGGAAAGTCCGCATCTTCATTCAACATCGTTGAGTGGATGCTGGGAAAGAGAATAAGAAGAGTGAAATAACATGGCTCCATTCCACAATGATGATAAACTTGAGGCTGAAATCAACTAGACAAAGCCTACAGGTAGCCCTTGACTTACAACAGTTCACTTCATGACTGTTCAAAGTTACAACGACATTGAAAAAAGTGACTTATGACCATTTTTCACACTTATGACTGTTGCAGCATCCCCATGGTCATATAATTTGCATTCAGATTCTTGAAAACTGACTCACACTTATGACAGTTGCACTGTCCTAGGTTGCAACCTTCTGGCAAGCAAAGTCAGTGGAGATATCAGATTCGCTTAACAACAGTATTGCTAATTTAACAACTGCAGTGATTCACTTAACATATGTGACAAGAAAAATTGTAAAATGGGGCAAAATTCATTTGACAAATTTCTCACTTAGGCAGTAACATAAATTTTGGGCTCAATTGTGGTCATAAGTTGAGGACTACCTGTAATATTTTAAGGGTTGCAAATATATCGGTAAGTGAATATAAGTATAAAAGTAAGTATAAAAATGTGAATGGGTGCATTTCTGGACAAAATTTCAACACAGGAGGCAGAGAGAAGCAGGTTTATCACCAGGAGAACAATTTAGCTTCTGGGAGGGCTTTAGACTTTGGAAGCAAGCAAAAGATTTATGTTTTTGTTTATAAGGATGCACTTTTGTGAGAGTGTGTGATATCAGTTTGCTCCAAACCATCGGTCCTAAGGAAAGGACTATTTTTCTTTCCTTTATCTAATCTACTCCAAATAAACAAGAATGAAAGAAAACTTTACATTTGCAAATACAAAATTCAGCTTATGAATAAACTTAAAGCCAGAAACTAGAGTTTATGAATGCAGAACTATCAGCATTAAAAACCTATAGACTTTCTAAAACCTGTTTTTCCCTCAGCTACGAGGTTTGTGTCTTATGTACAATGTTTAAAAATATGCAATATCATGATATGCTATCTGAGAAGTAATTGGAAAGCCTATTTTCATGTTGCTGCCTCATATATTGCAGGGACTCCAGAGTACACCTGTTTGTTTTTCAAAAGCTCTCTTTGGCAACCTGAGTGAGAAGGTAGATAAATACCATGCCCAGCCATACAGCCCACCTGACATTATCTACTCATTGCTTAGTTTACACTAAGTCTTCCTCCTGCTTGCTTGAGCTAACACTTTCTTCACACAAGGCTTTTAGTTACCTGGATAGGAAAGCATGATGGTTGGTTATACTGTCACAGTCATAGTTGGAGCAGTCACTTTGTTTCCGAGGCAATGGTTGTCTGGACTCTTCATTCTCTATTATTCCTGAGATATCAATATTACTTTTGCTGAGGCGCTTGAGATCTTCTAGATTTGAATCTTCAGCCGAAACAGGTTTATCCTATAGAAAATTTATATGTCGGTTTATCTTAAAGGGGAAAATTACTACGATGATACACACGAAGGGGCTGTAGTGTTGATATAGTTTTCATTCCCAAAGTTTACTGCAATCATCAACATGAAGTTAGTTTTTAAAGCTAACATAAATCTGTGGCAAAATTCAGGAGAAAAACAATGACAGCACAACAGATTCCAGAATAACAGAACTGGAAGGGACATTGGAGGTCACTAGTCCAACCCACTGCTCAAGCAGGAGACCTGCTACTATTTCAGACATCTGTCCAGTCTCTTCTTAAAAGCTTCTAGTGATGCAACACCCACAACTTTTGAAGGCAAGCTGTTCCATTGGCTTATTATTCACACTGTCAGGATATTTCTCCTTAGTTCTAGGTGGGTCTTTTCCTTGATTAGTTTCCATCCATTGTTTCTTGTCTTGCCTTCAGGTACTTTGGAAAATAGATTGGTCCCCTCTTCTTTCAGGCAGCCCTTCAAATATTGGAACATTGCTATCATGTCATCCCAGTTCTTCTTTTCACTAGACGAGATAAACCCAGTTCCTGCAACTGTTCTTTCTATGTGTTAGCTTCCAGCCCCCTAATCATCTTTGTTGCCCTTTTCTGGACTCTCTCCAGAGTTTCAACATCCTTTTTATAATGTGGTGACCAATACTGGATGTAGTATTCCAGGTGTAGTCTTACTTCATCTGATCTTGATTCTATCCCTATGCTAAGACAGCCTAGTTGGATTGCATTGGCTTTTTTTTGGCTGCTGCCGCACACTGCTAGCTCATCTTTCAGATAAATCATACAAGATAGCTATGCACCTGTATTGGTGCATAGTGCACTTATACAGTAAGCTCAGATGAGTTTTATACAAGGGTGGGATGCAAATATTTTTACTACCGGTTCTGTGTGCAGAATGGTCATGTGACTGGGTAGGCATGGCTTCTTCTTTTTGCATTGCCCGCCCCTGCACTCCATTTTTTGGCCTCCTAGGTCTCAGGGAACTCTCCTGGGGCAGTGTTTTTGCTCCCAAAAGGCTTCCCTGACTCCCAGGAAGACCAAAAAATGACTGTGTGCCCCCCTTTTTGCCTCCTGGACCTCAGGGAAGCCTCCTGGGTGAAGCAATAAGACAGTGAGGGGGATCCTGGCACAGCTGATCATCCGAACAGCTGATCGTTGGGAGAGAGAAAAAAGAAATACCTTAAGGAGTGACTGTCCGGGGGAGAATGCAGTCAGTGATGCCGGGCATGTGTGCAATAAGGACTGACAGGGAGGAGAGCGGAGGGGCCAGCCAGGGGCATGATTTGCCGGTTCTCCGAACTGCACAGAATCATAACAACTGGTTCTACAGAACTGGTCCAAACTGGCAGATTCCCACCCCTGGTTTTATACCATTTCACTGTCATGACATTCCAAATAGTTTGCAGCTTTCCAGGTAGCAAAACTGCTATTGTGGATGATAAGATGTGCAGTGGTTGCCTTCTCTGACATTTTCCCATGCATACCTGAACACTGCTGGTGCTGCCTCTTCTGCTGCTGACTTGGCTTTCATCTGCTAGTCCCGTGCTATAGCAAATGGCATCAAAGCCCAACATTCCTCCCACACAGTCCCCCACAAGGCACACCTGGAAGACCAAGAAGAAGCACCAAGTTTGTGATTTGGCCTAATCAGAGAAGTTCACTTTGATCCCTATGTTATTACAGTCACATACCATACAGTATTATGATTAACAAAATAAATATTTCATGGCTATTTTTATAGCTTCACAGGATTGCCCGGTATATACAGCATCTAGGCGGTACCTCAAACTACAAACTTTCTTATGTTTTAGCATCATGTAGTGTGTGGTGAGAATCTAAAGCCAGAAACAGGTGAGTCACAAATCTTTCAGTCATACAGCGAAGACTTAAACACAAGGAGGATCTTACAAAAGGTTATGGCTCCTTACGGAGAGAAAATATTTCTTGTAATTACCATCCTGGAAACAATAAGTTTTCAATATGTGAATTCACTTATATCAGCTGCATCGATAACATAAGCTGATATGGCAAGTTTGTGCATAATCAATGTCACATAAACGAGACATAAAAGAGAAATTAAATCAAGGTGTTCACAATGTTATAAAAATCAGCAATAGGGATCATCCAAAATTGCACTGGATTGCAGCAATCTTAAGAAAGGTTAATTCTTCTCTCCAAGCCATTTCCTTGGATATAAACATGTCTACTTCAACTATTGTTTACTTATTATAAAATAACTTAGTTCAGGTCTACCTTTTTGCCATCTTCTCAAGTCTAAATAAGCAGACTATTACTACACCATTATGCTAATGCCTCCTGCTTCTAATTCCTCAGACACTGTTTTTTCTAATGCTGTGAGAACTCAATAAGTTAAATCCACAGTCCAGTCTGGCATAAAAAGCAATATGATATGAAAAAGATAATCTAGAGGCCACAACTACTAAATCTTTATTTAGTGCCAGTAATGTGCAGAAGTAAATCACTCTTATTAGTAGAACAGAAGAGTAGAAAAAATAATGTTTCCCTTCCTTGTGAGTTTTTGAAGGAAGTTCAGGATTTTTTTTTTTCTTAGCAGGACCCATCATGAAATTTTATCTTGTCTTCCACATAATAATTTTTCCATGGAAATTGTTTTTATTGCATTTTTGAGGATCAATTGTGGAGGGGAGGAAAGTTATGTCAAGGTGAGACTTGGGAGGAATGGCTGATGTTGTAAGAAAACTAGAATGGGTGATTTTTTTAGGAATCCTTAAGTTAGAATTCCAGAGACAATGTTCTTCATTTTTACCCAACAGAAGAAAGTGAGATGCTGAAAAACCAACTCCAATGGACTGTCTCTCTCTTCCTGAATTGCATCTATCTGACCATAAAATAACTATTTATCTTTAAGAACTGATTTTTTTCCCTCTGTTCATTCTATTTTTTGATATCACATCCTTTAAGTTTCCGTTTCAGACTTATTGGTCAATTGAAACATGAAATAAACATATGATAAACTTTAAAAAGTCAATGAGCCAATATGAGTATCTACAAATGGTCTATCAATCCCCTGTTTACATATCTCTAGAATTCTCCAAAACTGAGACAGCATATTAATTTGTCCAAAATTATTACTTGTCCAAATACTTACTTTTTACTTGTCCAAATAACTCAAGGAGGCAAACATATCCAATGCATCTTCCTCTTCCTATTTACTCCATCAACACTGTGAAGTGGGTTGGGCTGAGTTATTGGCCTAAAGTCACCCAGCTGGCTTTCATTACTAAGGCAGAACTTGAACTCATAGTCTCCCACTTTCTAGCCTAGTGCCTTAACCACTAGGCTAAATTTCATGGCATGAGATTTCCCCTTTTTAATTGCACAATTATGTAGAAAGTTAGGCTTGTTAAAAATTTTAACAGACAACACCTATTTCCTGAAACTTTCCAAGCTCTAATATTTGCAAGTGAAATGGGGAGGGAGGAAAATCCACCCATCTCTCTCAAATGGCAGCTCTCTTACTACCAAGCCTCTGTAGGCCTTCAGAAACTGGAAAAAAAAAAAAGTGTGGACCTTGCCTGAAACATAGATTTCCTCTCCATTTAGTTCAATCCACAAGCTTCATACTATCTATTTCAAATACCAAGCTTTCAGGAAACAGATTATACATGAAGCAAAAGTGCAAGGGCTAGGAGCCTGATATATTGTTTAATTTCTTATTTTGTTACTACAGTAGTAGCAGTGGAGTATTTTCTGATTAAAGAAATAATGAAGCATATACCTCCTGTGAAAAATAAATTTTATCAGTTTCAGTGTACTGATATAATGATGTCTTTTAGGTTTTCCAGCAGGAAGAAGAGTGGTCATACCTGTCCATTAAAGCCTGCCCCATCAGGAGATCCAAGAAATTCATTATATACTTGGTTGGCTCTGCTGATCACCATAGCAACTGCATTCTGGTACTGAGGAGAAGAGATCGCCAACAAGGGCAAGGCGGCCAGTGGGATGTGATCTTCACTGCTACTTAGAGATGTCTCATCATAACTGTAAGGATTCAGGCTAAGGGAAGAGAAGGGGGTGGTAATGCAAATTATCCACAATTAAGAACAGAAGCATTATAGGGTTACATTGAGGATGGAGAAAAGAGATGGCAATTTAAGATGAAACAAGACACATTCAACTGAACTTACATTAGTCACCCCCATTAGTCCATTTTTTTAAGATTTTGTCACCATTATCATGATTTTCCTGGGATATATAGCGTAGTAGTCTTCCCTTTGCTTTCTATACCGCTGTTCAAGTGGCTGCCACCACACCATGTGCTGTTCATCTGAAGCCGTTCTGATCAATATGGCCTCCACCTTCAGTCGATACTGATGAACCAGCGGCCACTCACCCAGCCGTTGGTCCACAGGAGGTATTTGATTCCCTTCAACCCCCCATTAAGCTATACTGGGTAGGGCCCCCAATCCATCACCTGGGGACACACTCTGTGGGGAATCCAGGCTCCCCCTGAAAGCAACAGCTATGGCTTCATGGCTTTAAAATCTAAGGGACTGGGGTTTGGAGAAAACTCAATAGCACTTTTTCAGTGGCTGTTGATAAAAATAGGATTGCCAACATGATCACCAACGTCTGATGATGAATATGGCACAAGAAGTAGTAGTAGTAGTAGTAGTAATCCAATTTTTCAAAAACATTTTGAAAACCATCTATCTCCTGGTAACAAGAAATTTTACTTTTTGTACCTCAAAAGAGTACATTTTCATCAATATGTTTGTTAAACAGCTATTTGTTTTTAAAAACAAGTAAGTAATTCTCTCATGGCACTGCCATTCTCTCCATGGCCCTTTATGACAGGGAAGGAATTACCTCTAAAAGAACAAGTAGTTTCCTTGGGTCTTTTTCCTTGAACTTTCTGGCAGTTTACACACTCTTTGCTTCTTTCTGCTTTAGAGCTTGTCTACTTTCATACATACCATCCTGCCTGCATCTTATATACTAATGGAGCGGGTCTTCCTGGGGCTGGTTGAGAGGAACAGTATCCTAACCCATGTGAATAAGATTTGTCATGCCACAAACTCAGCTTGCTTGATATTCCCAGTGCATTTTGCCCTATTAACCTACAGTTGGCAAACAGTCGGGAGCTCATGATCCTCAGCTGAATGCAAAATGGAAGGAGGCACTCAGTAGGAAGTTAGCTTCTCCAGCTTAAAAATGAAGGACAGAGACCCAAGCATTTTCCTGGATTTAGAGGAAGAAAAGTCATATTCCTGAGACCTCAAGGGAACTGGCATTTTTTATAGAAAAACACCAGCACTGGCTTGGTGTTATCACCATGCAAGTGTCCAACACAGAACTTGGATATAGTCCTATTTAGTACAGATTGAGATGTCTTTTTTATGTTTACACCAAAATATGGGATTGACTGTTTGGAGAGACTCTCCTTATAGTCTTTCACTAGTTGATGAAAGCCTTAATAAGGAAGAGGAAGATGTTTGTTTTAACAGCATGTAAAATTTAATTGTTGTCTTATGCTTGTCACTGTCAGTCTGTTTTTTTTCTTTAATACATACTATTTTTATTGGAATGATCACTCCAATTGGTTTCAATTGTTAGCTGTTCCAAGAGAAGTGTCAGCCCCACTTAATAAAGGGAGAGGGGTTAGTGAATTACTAAATAAGAAAATTTAAATGGCAGGAGAACAAAATAAATGAAAGCCTGATGATGAAGTCCAACTTTGGGTAAATTGAGAATCAATAACTGCAGCAGCCATTGCATCTTTCTCCTTCTTACTTTGGTAAACCTAATTAGGGAGAAAAGATGTTTATTCTTAATGTGAATAATTTTTGGAGACTAGTTGCTAAACCTTTTTGACAAAACATTGTTATATAACATACTTACATATACACACACAAAGGGAAAGGTGAAGGAATATGGAGCCATGGGCAAATGAACAGGTTAGAATTTTCCATAGTTGTGAAAGAAACTTGTTAATTGCACACTGTGTGCCTTGCTCTTCACACATCTTGTACATTCTGCTTGTCAGCACAATGCAAATTCCAGGTGAAGAAAGGATGGGAGCAATCCTGCCCATATGGCTATGCAAAACTCATCAATAAAAATATTTTTGCAGGAGGATGGGGTTTATTCCCGGCCCTCTTTCACAGACAGCCCTATCTTACCATGATTGCTGAGAACTGATAGCTCAGTATCTCTATGATGTTGAAACACATCAACATCATGGAGATACTGAGCTATCAGTTCTCAGCAATCATGGAAAGATAGGGCTATCTGTGAAAGATGGCCGGGAATAAATCCCACCCTCCTGCAAAAATCAAAGAGGAAGAGAAGCATTTTGCAGGCTGCTCAGCTTTGCAAATATTAAAGGCCTTTCTTTGGTTCAACTTCCAGGTTTTGCTTCACCATTATTCCCCAGAAAAGCATGTCTGTTTCTCTTTAATTGCCTTTACTCTGTGAATGGACAATTAGATGCCACAAGGAGGCAGTAAGGACCAGCTCTTGCATAGGCTGAAAGGTAATTTTGGTTTCCCGGTGTCCAAACAGGGCCTACAGCAATCAAGAAAGCTGCCTTATACTAACCCAGACCATTAGCTTAGTACTATCTATGCTGACTGGCTGCTGCTATACAAGACCACAAGATTTCCAAGCTCTATCTTGGACACTGGGATTAAATTGAATTCACATGAAGTATTAGTATTACCCTAAAGGTAAAAGTTCCCCTTGCACATACGTGCTACTCATTTCCAGGTCTAGTACAGAGCCTTAATATAATACTGCATCCAGTTCTGGTCACAATATAAAAAAGATGTTGAGACTATGGAAAGAATCCAGAGAAGAGCAACCAAGATGATTCGGGGACTGGAGGCTAAAACATATGAAGAAAAGGTTGCAGGAATAGGGTATATCTAGTCTAGTGAAAAGAAGGATGAGGGGAGGCATTATATCAGTCTTCCAATATTTGAGAGGTTGCCACAAAGATGAGGGGATCAACCTATTTTTCCAAGCACCTGAAGGCAAGACAAGAAACAATGGATGAAAACTAATGAAAGAGAAGCAACCTAGAACTAAGGAGAAATTTCCTAATGGCGAGAACAGTGAAATTAACCAGTGAAATGCCTTGCCTTCAAAAATTGTAGGTGTTCCATCACCGAAGGTTTTTAAGAGACTGGACAGCCACCTGTCTGAAATGCTATAGTGTCTCCTGCTTGAGCAGGGAGTTGGACTAGAACACTTCCAAGTCCCTTCCAACTCTGTTATTCTATGTTCTATGTTTTAATTAGGAGCTGCTGAACCCAGCACAGATGCTGGGTTCTGAGCTGCATCCCCTCCCATTTCAATTTGAAGCTCTGGAGAGGACACATTCAGCTGCCTTCAGCTGGAGAGGAGACAGAAGGTTCCAGAAAAATGCTCTTTTGAGCTCAGCCACTCATGTTCCTCCTCTCCATCTAAAATAGCCAAACAGCTCCAGGGCTTGGAACTTGGGAAAAGTTTTACAGAGCCTGAAAGAAGAACTTTAAGTTACAGTTTGAAGGAGGATATAGAACAGGGGTATCAAACTCAAGGCCTGAGGGCCAGATGTGGCCCACAGGGTGCTTAGATCTGGCCCCTGGGGATGCCCTGGAAACAGCAAAGGACTGGCCTGTGGTGCCTCTGCCAGCGAAAACGGAGCTCAGGAAGGTTGACAGAGGGCTGAAGGAGGCCATTGAGGCCAAAAATGGGGCCCAGGGGTCACATGCAGCCCACTCAAGTTCCATTTTCACTGGCAGAGGGCTGCAGGAGGACATTGCAACCAAAAATGGACTTTAGGAGCTCATTTTTGCTGGTAGAGCACTTCGGCCACCACAGGCGTCCCTCCCCCCCCCCAACATGAATGACATCAAGCTGGCCATGCCCACCCTGGCCACGCCCACCCCAGTCTCCAAGGTCAAACACAACAATGAATGTGGGTTTGATACTCCTGATATACAAGATAGGACAGCTCAGAAAAATAGCCATCAACTCCAGTTTTCAGATCAGGAACCTCTAAAACAAAAATGTAGAGCAGCAAGATTAGGAAAAGTTGGTCAGGAATCTCTGCCTTCCATGCTGCTGCCGCTGGTTCACAGAAACAGCTACAATTGAGAAAATGAGCTCCAAGGGACTGAAGCAGGGAGACTCGTAAAAAAAAACCATATCAAGATTTTCATAGGGGAAATGATCCTCTGTCCAATGTAGAGTGCAAGCAAACTCCATCCAGCTCATAAACACTGTTTATGTGGGCACTGTCTCTTACAGCGCTATTTTAAAGGTTAAACAAGAGCTATTATAATTGTAGTGTGCCAGATTGGCTTGCTTATTTCAGGAAATGATGTGAATTTTAGCCTTCTTCAACTCTGCAGCTCTTTGTGCTTTTCCTTTTTTGCTCCATTCCAACCCTTTCAAGTCTGCTGCTTGTCTGTTTCTGTCTTCTCCATTTTACTTCCCTCCCATTTCTTTTAGTCTTCTGTCCTTTCCTGCTCCCTATAATCAAGGGGCTTAACTAATGTCTGCAGGACATTGTTCCATTAAAAGCTTAATTACAGCTACAAAATATCTTTGCTGCTTTCTGTCAATAAATTGATAGTCTGTATTGTAATTCTGATATCTCAATGATTAGTGGACTTTTGGATATCATCTGTTATTCAAGGCAGGTACCAGCTGAAATCTAGCTCACTGAGCTCTATGAAGGAGCAAAATTTCCCTACAGTAACTCGGGGCATTAGCTCAAGGCCCTGCAATGTTTTAATGAAACAATTGCATTATTTAAAACATATTTATTCTAAAAATGAAACAGGTTAATTGTTAGCAATTAGACTTCCAGTTAGACATTGCAGGGTGTGAAAAATATAATCCTTCCCAGCAATAATACTCCTTCCCAAATACGGATTCTAACCTAAACTCCTTTTAATCAGAAATGGGTGGAAATGTGATAGGAAATGTGTTTTATCTTGTTGTATATCAGGAGTTGCATGAGCATCAAAAACTGCCATTCTAGGAAGGCTATTCCAATTCAGTTAAGACCTTCTGAGCCAAAGCACAATCATTACCTGACCATTGTTTTTGGGGCCCCACAATGTTGTCTTCATTTTGTCCCCAGTCTATAAGTGAGAGCCTCAATTTGTCCTCTGTTATTCTGAGGTCAAAAGTAGCATTTCCATCCTTATTCTGATATAACCAAGGGCTGCCTTGAAGTGTAAAGACCTGGTAGGGGGAAGAGAGAAAGGTGTGCCCAGCAGGGAGAAAAGGAAGTTAAAACTAGAGCAAGCATCCAAGGATATGATAGGTTCAAGAGGACACAGGATCTCTAAATGCCTTATGACCACAGGTCAGGAGAAAAGGGAGAGAAGAATTCTGTTGGTGGGGCCTGTTGTATCAGGCCCAGACTTCCCTCTTCTATGTTGCAAAAGAATGGCAAAAGTTACAAAGTCATTTTCTTTTTTCCACCTGATTATATTATGCCAACTCACAAGGGAAGTGGCTTAGTTTGGAGCACTTTCAAACCTACAGTTTTACTTCATCAGAGAAACTTTACTTCATCCTGAAGCTTTCCAGGAAGACATGTGAGGGCTGGAGCAGATGTTCCCAAGTTTAACTCTGCGGGTTTAAATGAATACACATATCTACTGCTTAAGATGTGGTGAGAAACAATAATTTAGGCAGTTTTGAAAAGGGGCTTCCACAAACTCACACAGAGAAGAAACTGAGCTATCAATATCTATCCACAAAAGCTAAGTTAGAAGATTCAGAAGCAATCTTAGGAAAATCTGAACACTTACATTAAGAAGTAAGAAAAGATGGACAAAGACATTGAACTGTCTAATGTTAGAAAGAGAGTCCTTGGGTTTTGTTGGAACAGCCTATGCTATCTCCTCTAGGTAGCACATTTTTCTTTGGAAAACAGCAGAAAAGAACTCTGGGATAGTCTAGAAATTATTTTGGCTTTAAATATCCCATGGGGCAGTGTGATGATTCACCCCTAGTTCCTGCCCACCCAGCAGTTCAAAAGAATGCAAATACAAGTAGATAAATAGATACCACTTTGGCGAGAAGGAAAGAGTGTTCTGCAATGTCATGCTGGCCACATGACTACAGAAACATCTTCAGACAGCACTGGCTCATGTTCTCACAATGGAGATGAGCACCACCTATAGTTGGCAGGACTAGCAAAGTAAAAACTACAGAGACTCCTTTCTTAAATATACAGTATGTAAATAACTGAGACTTAAAGATCCAAAGAAATTCCTCATAGTTCTTTTCAATCTGACATACTTCAAGGAAGAAAGTTGGACTGAACAGTACCTGGACAGTATTTCCAAATGGAGGGGAATATAGCAACATCACTAAAAATTTATGAATTGTATATGCTCCGTGATTCCTAGAGAGTCTGGAAACTTGTCAGCTTCCTTATCTAAGAACTTTCCTCTGATGATATACTCCATTCAAGGCAATCTGCTCATTTTCATTATATGTATAGTATAGCTATGCTAAAGATTGCCTCATTTTAACTGAAGAATGAACATTAATTTTTCAAAGGAGAGGAAAGGTTGTTTTGTTTTGTTCAACATCCTGTTAATTATCTCTGTATTTCTCTTATTAGCTGGTGCATGATCAATTCTTCCTTCTATTCCTTTTCTCCTGGAATAGTCTCCAGGTGATGTCACAGAGACAAACAACAAAATGAATCTGACTACATGATGCTGGTGAATGCAAACAAAGCCAGATTGAAAGATGAATGCAAGAGAAAGACATTGCCAATGAAACAGACAAAAACAGAAAGAGCAATTTAAGTTCAATTTCAGTTAAATGTCAGCCTTCCTTGACCTCAGCCTTATAATATTCAGAACATAAATGCTGTCTCTCACCCTGAATAGATAGCAGAGCTTCATTTTCTCTAGGCCTGTGGTCAAACTGACCTGGAATATAATACTGACCACTTTACAATCTCTGAACACAGAGGAACTCCAGAATGACATATTGAAATCTAATTATTTACAATGCTATTTAACTAAATTAATGTCTCTAAAGACACAGAAGAAAACAGCAATTAGGGCAGGAGCTATATTTTGACAGAGGAGCCAGCTCACTTACTGCCAATTATATTGTTGTAACTAATGAATGAAGGTAGGAGAATAGAAAGTTTTCATTCTGTTTCTGAATTCATTTTGTAGTTGATGCAAAAACCAGCACGCTAATTGTTTTAAAGATTCTAATTATATCTGACATTTTATATATTTAATCAGCAGAACTTTCATATGAACCAAAGTAGGAGGAAATATTTGTCGCCCAGCAAAGAAACACAATGTACAACCACCAGGCTTTCAATTTGCAAGTACAACAGAAAATCTGGGTTGTAGCCCATTCAGCATGCAAGGAATTAATCAACAAGAGATTTTCTTCCTCCTGCTGAGAATCATTGATGTCGTCCGCTTTCCTGAAAATCAGCAGGGAGAGGGCACTTGACTTATTCCTTAGCTCGCTGCATTCATGGGGCCATCAGTCTCTCTCCTCTAGCTTTTTTTTTCCTGAGCAATTAACACATTTTCACGCTTCCCTCATGAGTTCATTGTTCATCTGTCATAGAGTTCAATTGGTAAATTGATACATAAGTAAATATCTTGGTGGAAACATGGTCAGTTCTTGCTATAGCATGTAAAGTAACTTTAATAATCTGCATGCCAAAAAACAGATTGTCTACAATTATCCAGGATACGGAAAGATGGCCATGAATTTTATTTCTATGGCTATAGAATTCTATTACATATGGCTAATTTCTGGGAGCTTATTGTGTACCTGCAGCCTTTGGCAGCTGATTACTTAGTGTGTACTTATCCAGCTTTTCTCTGAGGGCACAAGTCGGTATATGTGGAAATCTCCGCTATGTTTATCCCCAGAACAGTTTTATTTGCCAGGCTTGTCATGGTGAGAGAAGGAAGAAAAAAAGTATTCTTAATGTTTAGATTTATAAAGTTGGAGGGGTATTCTGAGAACTGGGTACCAATTCCAATTGTTGTTCATTTTCATGATATATGCTCCTCATTCTGTCTCTGAAAAAGAGGGAGAGGGAAGAATCTAAACTACCAAATAGTTGAGGGTCTTTGGACCCCCCTTGCTGAGCTGAAGCTAGAAAACTCTTATCACCAGAGAAGACAATGGAAGGGATTCTTTTGCAATTAGAAAGAGGCATTTGGCTCTCCCTGTTCCAAAGAGCTAAAGAACTTCGCTACCATATTTTCTCCTTGAAGGGGATGTGAAAATCCTGATTTAAAACAAGTCTTTTATGGGAGGAGTCCCGCAGGAAAAGGGATCCCATCTAAAATATGGGTTGATATTTAAAATGATCAGATACAATTAATGTACAGTTCCAATAATAGTTCCAGTACATTAAGTTTCCCGCATGTTCCCACTGTTTCTTGAAAGCACACAAATGGGGTTTTTAAAGAGAGAGAGGGAACACAAAGAACATTCAAGAACAAGAGGTTGAAAAGCTCAGTGCTTCTCTTCCCAGATGATCTGACATTCCAGATAAAATAGAACTGAATCTTTTGCTAAGTTGCTTCTTTTCTCCAGAAAGGGTTTATCAGTATATATCACTCCCCTGGACTGTCGCCACCACTCCTACCTAGTGGCTTCATGTTAAGAAGGTAGGCTTTTTTTTTAGTTTCCTGCAGAACAAAATAAATATTGCCTAAACCAATTTCAGAAGTGCAGTATTTAGGAATTTTATTCTCAGCAGTGGAATTGGAGGTTTATGTTTTATTTCAAACACTCAGCTCGTAGTTTGAGGTACATGTAACTGTGCTGAGAAAATTCCCTGTAGAAATCTCAAAAAGCCAGAGGCACTAAAAAAAGAATCAACTAATACAGCCTGAGCCACCTGCGGCCACAGCTGAAAACAGAACTTTTCTTACATTCCCATTTATGTAACAATGTCACTATTTAGTACTATTGTTATTTCTTCTATTTATTAATCTGTCATTTCTAATCCAGCAATGCTTCAAAATTCGTACATCTTTCACAATAGTAGTTCACAAGGCAAGCTACTGTTATTCCCCACTTCTCAGAAGCATATGGAGAAATAATAGTTAACCAAAAGGTATATCTCATTTCCTTTCCCACAAAATTGTCATAGAAAGCCTATTTCCTAGTTCACTGAAATGTGTAATATGATAGTTGAGAAGGAAGGAGTAGAACTCACTTTGCCATGAGGGAGAAGGCTTCAGAGCAGACAGCTGGACAGGGAACAAGTCGGATTACAATATGGTCAAGGGAGGAAGGAAAGTGGGCCTGGGTCACTTTCTCAAATACAGATGTGAAGGTGTTGACATCAGCCATCTTACTGCTGGGCTCCCCTGTTCCTGTATCTAGGATGTTGCCCCCATGAAGGACAAGAATCAAGATGCGTGTTCTGCACTTGTGCAACTGACTTCCTTCCTGGAGAGGGAAAGAAAAAGAAACCAAATGATTTGAGGAGAAAGCAGCCTTGTTTTATGCTACATTTATGAGAATAAGGGCAAAACTCTGATATCAGGAATCAGTAGTCCTAGATCAGCAGCCCCCAACCTTTTGGGTACCAGAGACCAGTTCCATGGAGAAAGATTTTCTGCAGACTGGAGGCAGCTTGGTTTTGTATGCTGCCTGCATCCTTCAGATGGGGATTCGTTTGTTTGCGTGGCCTGTTGCTGGTTTACGCACTGGGGGTTGGGGTTCCCTGTCCTAAATTATTCACAGGCTCCCACCCAAGAGAAAATAGAGGGTGGAAAATATGATCATTGCAGAGAGTAATTTATTATTTTCTAGTGCATTTTGCTATATTAGAAAAAGCTCAAGCCTGCAGATTAAAAGATAATTTGAAACCACTGTTACATTTTTATTGTGTGCTTCCTAGAATCGCTTTTTTATGAGATGGATAGTTGTATAAGTATGACTGATTGATAAATAAATAAAATATTTAAAATTAAAAATAACAAAGCCATAGTTGTCTCTGTACTCTGCTTTCTCAGTAACAGAATCAAATCCCAATACATGGAGGAAAGTTATAATTTACAAAAGTTATCTAAATAACAGCCCAGCAAATGTAATTTTGGAGTCAAAGACAATTTTGACAGCTGAGAATCAAAAGATTTTCCCCCTGATGCATTATAATATCTGAAATTGTGGAGCATTTTTGTAGCAAAATTCTAAGAGTCGTTTAAGTGAGATGTATGGTATAAAAATATGATGATTAAAATAAAAAAATTTAAAATGTGAGTACTATATTGCTATAGATCAGTGGTGTCCAACTTTAACAACTTTAAGAACTGTGGACTTCAATTGTCAGAATCCCCTGATATTCTGGGAGTTGAAGTCCACAAGTCTTAAAGTTGTCATAGGTGGACACCCCTGCTGTAGATGAAGAAACTGCCTGAAACATGATCCAGATAGTAATTCACCTCAGTGTCCTCATGTATTTCAATGCTGCCCTGTGCAGGATAGCGATGTTTCCTCAGAGAGGCTCTGTACAACTCCCCTGAAAGATAAAAAAAGAAGAATATTACTTTTTGCTTTTCAATATCCCAATTACCAACAGCTGTGAAACAGATTGCTGCATTATTGATATGAATCTTCAGCCAAGATCTAAACAGCCATGGTTTTGTAATTCTGACACCTCAGCCAGTGAATTGACTTTACTTCAAGGGCACCCATTTCTAGTAATTATTTTTTCTTGTCCTCAACCAAGTTCTTGCAAAACAAAAACAAAAACCTCCAACAACTGGAAAATGCTACTAGTTATTGAGTGGAAGATTTTATCCGACTATTCATGACTACATTATGGAACAATGTTTTAATAATTCATTAGATATATTTCCTGTCTTTTCTCCAGGAGATCAAGGTGTTATGCACAACACTTTCTCACTTAATTTTATCCTAACTAGCCATGAAGTAGGTTAGAAAGAATGACCAGCCAAAAGTCAAGCAATGAACTTAACTAAACACAGCCTGAACTTGAACTTCTCTAGCTTTGATAGTATTGCTGTTAACCACTTTTCTTCACAATCATCTGAAAGCATCAGTTGTCACCAGTTCAATTTATGACCAAAAAGGGGGCCACAGTGTTGTTTGCTTCATTGTTTCAAATTTGCTGTTAAACCAGCTTCATTGTTTCAAATTTGCTGTTAAACCAGCAAATGACTGTAATTAATTCCTGTAAATGTTGAACAAAATAGGACAGAGAGTTGTGATCTGTGGCATCCCACAAAGGAAGGACCTAAGAAGCAATTTCTCCTCAACCAACATTGGTTGAATCCCAAGAAAATAAGAAAACTATCATAAAATAGTACCTCTACCACCTAATGGTACCCCAACCTCTAGAACTAGTTCCAAAGGATACTATAGTTAACAGTATCTAAAGCTGCTGAGAAATCAAGGAGCACAACGATGGATGCACCATCACCATCCTGACTCTACCACAGGTAATCTGCAAGCTTAACCAAGTCTGTCTGCATACTAAATTCCATCCTGAAACTCAACTTAGTATAGATAATCTGCTTCCTCCACATTTTGCATCAACTGCGTACCAAGTGGCTTTTCAACAACCTTCCTTTAAAAGAGAGAAATTATTTAAAATCATTGGGTTCCTGAGAAGGAGATGCACTATTGCTTTCTTCAAGGAGGCTGATACCATAGAAAGCATTCAATCATAGATTACCTTCTTGGTTGCTTTCAAACCTAGGAGGATCATCGGTTCAATAACTAGGTGGCTAAACTGACAGCACAGAGAATCCTATGTTTTCTCAGGAGTCACTGGTTCAAATGCATCCAAAAATCACATCACAAGACTGGCCTTTAGCCTCTCTGGCCAGATCTGCTCTGTTGAAGTCAATCTCTTTATTCACCAAGTAGCCATAGCTTTGAAGATGTTCCTGCCACTTCTACCTCTCCCTACCCAGAAGGGACTGGGTCACTCTGAATAGGGCTTTTGGTCTGATCCCCTAAGACTCTCCTGATGATTCAAACAAAATAATATTTTTTAAAAAAACTGTCCTTTTTTAGAGTCAGTCTATAAATGTTTACAAATGTGAGGTAAACTCAAATTGTCCCAGACACAGATGGCAGAATAATCAAAGAAAGCCACTGAAAAGGCTAGTACAGGGTCAGGAGCAGGAGTATAAAGAAAAGAGAAAAATTTCATTACCTGCTGAAATGAAGCTGATTATATGGCAAATTATGTTTCTTTATTTGACAGAAAAGCTTTAATGAGGAAAAATTATAACGGAGGCTTAGCAGGACTCAAAAGAACTTCTCAGGTGAGGTTTCAGATTTTTACCAGTTTTCTCTGGCAATCTTATTTATACTGCTATTACTGCAATTCATGCTAATTACATCATTAAGAAAACTATGGGAACAAAGAAGGTAAAAATCAAATCTTGCACAGAAGGTGACCTTCAGCATATATAATGGCTCACTATTCAAACAGCAAGGGATGGGTGGGTGGGTGTTGATTGGATGTATAATTTAACAATAAAGATTTGAGGAAAAAAATCTGCATGAAAATTGGACATATTTTGGAACAAGTTAGAAACAGCAAGATAATAGAAAATCCTATCCACCCAAGAACTCTCGTATCTATATTTACCACCAAGAATCTTGTGACATTTTGAAATCTAACCCACATACTATGATCACAACATTCATGGATCTAGAAAAGCTTATGATGTATCAAATCTGTTACTCTTCAAAAAGGAGTAAGACTTCTGTTTTACTCCTACCTTTCCTGAAGTCGCTTTGCAATTCTTTGACTTTCCGGATATGTTCTACAGTATGAAAATTTGGAGAGAGAAAAAAAGCACCAAAGGATTTGAAAAGCAAAGCTTAGGGTAGGACAGACTCTTGAAGGGTATGGGGTAGAATTCCCCATAGGAGAACACCTGTGCTTGTCTAAAGTCCCTATCCCCATTATCAATATTTTTTTCTTGAATAAGGACTGATGTTATGAACTCCAAATGAAGATCGAGCTGTAGAGATCCCTTGAAATTGCCTTGTTTGAAAAGTACATATTAATGCTGTACTAACACTGCCCACTTCTTTATCAAGTAGTGGGGAAATCTTACTTGTTTTTGCAAATTAGAAGAATCTGCTTGGTTAATCTAACCTTCATAAATATCATATTTAAAAAAAAAAACAGCCACAGACATCCATAGCTCTACATCCTCTTTTGTCCAAGTACCAGCTAACAACCCTCAGAGAAACCCACAAACAGGATGTGAGAGCAATAACTTATTCCAGTGTTCTTTACTAAAATATGTCTCTGATACTAGATCATGACTGACAGCTTCTGACAGATCTTTCTGTTATGAATACAAATGACTATCGAGTAGGTGGTTATTACCACACATTGTGCAGTGAATTACATAGATTGTACACTGTATGAAAAAGTTATTTTTTCTTTTTTTTTAAACAAATTTTATTAATTTTACAACTAAAAACAACAACTCGACAACACATATTTCCTTCTCCCTATCCCTTTTTTCTTTTCTTTCTACTCTTTCAAAAGTTCTTTTTTCTTATGATCTGAATCTCCCTTCATTCAGGTTCACTACATAAATTATTTTATTAATACTTACAGTGTTCTGGCCAATCAAGGTGGAATACTTAGTATTATTTAGTCCAAAGTACAACTACTGCATCAGAGAGCTAAGTTTGTCCTAATGTCCAATCGCAACCATTTTTGGCTCAGGCATTAAGGCTAGGTCACATCGGCTGACAGATGCAAAACGTATGTAAAAAGGACACAGCGGACGAGAAAATGTTCCATCCGTTGTTATCCACTCTCAAAAGTGCCCCAAATTTGCATAAACAGAGCGGACAATAACGGAAAGGAATGGACGGGGAGAGGACGTAGTAAGCGGGTAAGTGGATGCTAAACGGAAGCCTAGCAGATGGAAGCAGATGGAAGTGGATGACACATCCGCAGGGCTTCCGGGGGAGCACAGAGAAGCGGACGTGCAGCGGAAGGAGCGGATGCAGAGCAGATGCAGAGCGGATGCCTAGCAGATGACGTGGATGCATCACGGACGCCTAGCGGATGCCTAGCGGATGCAAAGCGTTCACTGCACATGCAGGGAGGATGCATTGCATCAGCCCCGTGGATATAAAAGGATGCAGCTCGCAAGCAGATCACCATTCAGAGGAAAGACCTGCTGCCAGACACATCTCCAGCCAAAACCATGGGGAAGAAGAAGAAACCTGTGCCTACTCCTGCCAGCCCTGGCAAGAAGGACAGGGTCACCATCCCACCCCCTGGCACTGACTCTGCTTCTGCTGGGGCTTCTGCTGCTGGGCTGACTCTGCTGGTGCTGGGGCTTCTGCTGGTGCTGCTCCTGGTGCTGGTGCTTCTGCTGGTGCTTACTCTGCTGGTGTTGCTCCTGGTGCTGGGGCTTCTGCTGGGGCTTACTCTGCTGGTGCTGCTCCTGGTCCTGCTGGTCCTGCTGGTGTTCCTGGTGCTGCTGGTCCTGCTGGTGCTGCTGCTGCTGCTGCTGCTGCTGATGGTGGTGTGGTGGACCAGCCCCTAGAACCTCAAAGCCCTACTGATGAAGGCCCAGAAGGCCCTGCCAGAGGGAGGAAGAGGCAATCATGAGATAGGGAGAGGAGACAGTACTCCATTGAAGAGGAACATGAGGATGAGGTGCTTGAATGGCTGAGGGAGAACAAGTACCTCTGGCGGAAGGGACACAGGATCTATCGAGACACCAAGCGGAAGCAGGTGGCTTGGAGAGAGAAGGCGGAGAGCCTGGGCTACACTTCGGAGGTCCTCCTCGGGTGGTGGAAGCACATGCACACCTGGTACGGGAAGCTGCACCTCAAGAAGTCTGGCCAGGCCGCGGTCAAGCTCACCGACCGGGAGACCTATGTGATGGCCAAGTGCAGCTTCTTGGAGGGTGAGATCCGCCACCGAGGAGCAGCCCCTCTGTCTACCCTCACTCTCAGACAGCCCACAGAAAGCCAGTCCTCTTCTGGCCAAGAGTCAGCTCCTGTGTCCAGGCAGGTATCTGTGGAGCACCCCCCGACGGAGACCCCCCCCGACAGCTGCACTCCCAATGGCAGAGCATGTGGAGGACCCCCTGACGCAGTTGGAGCAAGAAGAGGCCACCAGAGACCAAGCCACCCCCACCCCCAGCTCCACCTCCACAGAAAGCAGGCAGAGAGGCAGACTGGAGGGGCAGAGCCACACTGTCCTGCTGGAGATCAGGGACACCATCAAGAGCAGCATAGATCTCCTCTCTCAGCTGGTACACTCCGACATACCATCCTCTAACAGAAAGCCCTTCCTCACCTACATGAACCAGACCCTCATGGACATGTCCGAATCCCAATACCAGGTGATAAAGGAGAGGATCACAGGTCTTCTGCCCCACCCTCCAGGCCCAGCTGAACCTGCTCCCACCCAGTCCAGGTCTGCTCCTCCACCCCAGGTAATGTCACAGCCCTTCCAAGGCTTTCCACAGCCCCTCACCTCCCAAGGCTAAGGCTACCAGGAGTTTCAGAAGCACAGGCAGCTCTTCCCAGTCTAGGCACAGGTACATCGCACACCACAGGTGCTACCGATGCCATCGACGCCACAGATGCCACAGATGCCTCATTTCGCTCACCTGCAGACCAGACAGCCCCACTACACTCCTCCTTCCTCCACCCCACAGCCAAGCCCGGCCTCAGAACATCTGTCATCGGTCTTGGGACTGACACCCCATGTCATGGAGGAAGGGGCTCTCAACATCACGGGACTGAGCCAGTTCTCTGAGAGCTTCCTCCACACACCACCCCCTGTTGTCCTCTCGGGGCCAGGCACCCCAATGGCGCCTCAGACCAGCACTCCAGTAGCAGCCACCTCCACAGCACCTGGACCCTTCACCCCTGAGATCATGGGCATGCCTCAGAGTGACTGAGAAGAGTGCCAGAGACTGGGTTGCTACCTGTTGACTTTATCTTTGCTTGGGACACTTTACTTGGGTCAATTTGCTTTTACAGTTTGTTATTAATAAAGGTTATCTTTGCTTCACACACTTGGTTCAGTTCTTTTAGTAAATAAAGTCTTGGTGGAAACTTTTAGAAATGGTTTAAGCCTTTGCATGCTTGTGGGATGGGTAAGGATAGCAGTGGGATGGGCAGGGATACCTGTGGGATGGGTAATAGCTGTGGGATAGATAAGCCTCCAGTGCAAGCATAGTGGGACTGTATGGTCCACCCTCCCAAGTGCCACACCTATGGCCCTTTATTATCAATAACAATGTAATCATTCATCAACACATTTCAACATAAACACAACTCTTTACTAAATGCCCTGTTCATTGTAGGGCCACTCAACATACATGGCACAATCTCATTAGTGTGATGAGACAGGCTGGAGGAAGCATCCATTAACCATCTACCATCCTGTCTTGCCACTCCATTGCTCCAGCTGGGGAGTTGCACCAGTGTCTCAGTAGGTTGCGCTGCTTCTTCCCTTCACGTGAGGCTCTGTTGGGGCCTTGCACATCCACAGTGTCTATCAGGTTTCCCCCTTGCCTCCATTCACTAGGCTCCATGTCCCCATTGCCTTGTTGGTGGTCCACAAGCCTGTTCTGCAACACTGGGTAGTGGGTGTGCATGAGATTGTGCAGGATGCAGCAAGCTTCCACGATGCTCCTCATGGTCCGTGGATGATGCTGCATGGTGGTGAGAAGTACCTGGAACCTGTTGGCCAGGATGCCAAAGCCTTTCTCCACCACCCGTCTTGCCCTGGACAGCCTGTAGTTGAAGATCCTCTCTTCACGGGTGAGGCATCTGGAAGTGTAGGGCTTCATGAGGTAGGTTCTGAGGGAGAAGGCGTCATCCCCCACGATGAAGTAGGGCACACCTTGTGTGTCGTTGGGCAGGGGGTCTGGATCTGGGAAGCCCCTGATGAGGTTGTATTCCAGCCCCTCCTTGAGGTCACTGGCATTGTATACCTGTGCATCTGAAGCTGACCCGTTGCCTGAAGCATCGATGGACATGAACTTGAAGTCTGCATCGACCATGGCAAAGAGGATGATGCTGAAGAAGCCCTTGTAGTTATAATAAGTGGACCCTGAGTTGGCTGGAGCTTTGCAGGCCACGTGCTTCCCATCTATGGCTCCAACGGTGTGGGGGAAGTTCCACTTCTGATACCGCTGCTCTGCAACTTTCTTCCAGCCTTCTTCAGCGGAGGGGCACTAGAGGAGCTCTTCCAGGTATTCTTCGATGATGGGTTGCACCACTTCTCTGACCACTTTGCTGATGCTGTTGTGTGGCACCCTCCAGGCGTACTGCATGTTCCTGTATGTGGTCCTGGAGGCCAGGTGGTGCAGAGTCAGTGCCACCTTCAGTCCAGGGTCCAGGCTGGGCCAGAAGTTGGTGTTTGCCTTGGTCAACCTGGGTCTCAGCTGCTCCACAACTTTGTCAAACATGGCTGGAAGCATCCTCATGAAGTTCTGGAATGCACGAGGGTCTTCATTCCTCAGCTCCACCATCAGCTTGTTATACAGTCCGTACTTGACTCTTTTCGCGATCCATCTTCGGACCCTGACACTTCTTGGACACCTCCTTTTCCTTGTGTAGAACAGGTGAAAGAGCCTGTAGAGGGCTTCGCACTGTTGTAGAATGATGGCGGCTACCAAAAGGAGTGTGCGACGATCCATGGTGGAGATGACTGGATGCTGTGGAAGAGCAAGAGCAAGAGCAAGGCTGAAGAGGTCTGCACAACAGGGCTGCTGTACTGAAAGTGAGATCCAGGTGATTTCTCCCCCTTTTTATAGGAATTATCGTTTTTCCAGTAGGTGTCGTTCTGCATCCTCTAGACATCCTGCAGACATCCTAAATATCCGAGATACGTCCCCTGTACGAACGTTTTTTCCGTTTTAATGCTTTTTATGCAAGCTGCATCCACTTTCATCCTTTCTACGTCCATGCTACTAACGCTGCGTGTCCGTTCCACGTCTGTTTTGCTTTCTCCCTGTGTCCGTTTTCCGCTGGAGCGGATGTGAGTTGTGCAGATGCGCAGCAGATGCCTAGCAGATATAGCGGATGCGTAACGGATGACGACGGACGTATAACGGATGTTCCCCATATGCGTAATGGATGTTGAACGGACGCGTTGGATACTTCATCCGCTCAAAAAGTTTTGTCCAGCTCAAAACTTTTTGAGTGGATGAAATCACACTAGACGGATGCTGGACGGATAGAGAGTATGAAAAATGTATGCAGTGAGTACAGAATGGATGCATCGCGTTAACCAACGGATGGCAAGTGTTTCTCTCCATTTTACATCCTCTTTCCATCCGTTGGTGCAGTGTGACATGGGCTTTAGCTCCTTATCTCATTTCTGTCATAAAAGAGCTGAGCCTTACATTTATTTCCTGAAAGAATCTAAACAATCAGATGAGCACTATTATGCATACTACAATATGGAACCAATATGATTACTTCTGGATCATATCTGTCCTTAGCCTGTCCCAAAAAACCAGATGATTAAACTGCAGGGGCATTAAAAAAATTGGATTATATATCCTTGAATCGGAAAGTGGAGATCCAATTTAATATTACAGGGTGAAATTAGACACTCCAACTTCTAATGCAACCATAGATGACTAGGCATTCCACTACTAACATTACCAGAAAAGATCTCTGATATGAAGAAGAATTGTAAGATGCCTAGAGTCACTTGGCTATAAAAGATTATTAATGAATGAATGAATGAAAGATCTAAGCTGCTGAAAGGTAGCATGCATTCATTACTGAAGAGGCTTTTTAGGACTGACAAAGCCACAGGCAACAAAATTGTCTTTTGGGGGTTCTGCCTCAATAAAATCCTCCAGTTATTTGGATGAATTTTAACTGAGTAAAAGCAAGGGAAACCATGGAAGGTGAATAGCCTTAAATGAGACTAATCTGTGCTACAAAGGAACAAATTACTAAACCAATGCCCAACATGAAAGACTGTGCAGACTGAAAAACTATGGATGCCATAAAACCACATAGAAATTATTTTTAAGAAGATGTATGTTTTGGTCACTATGGGGATCAAAACTTTTAGAAAACAAAGCTGTATATATTCGTTTATATACTTCCTATTTTTTCTATTATTAAATAAACAGACAAATCTTAACAATTATATAAGAACTGTAAAGGTGTATATTCCTTCCTATATTCATTTCATAAACAAATGCTTTAAAAAAAAACGCAGTATGTATCAGTTCAGAGTTTTGTTTCCAGTAAGTGGATGGGAGCTCAATTTCAATTGAGACTATGGGGCAATGTGTGCTACAAAAAAATTCATGTCATGTCGTTCAGCTCTTTAGTCCTCAAAGAAAGAAGAGATCTGGAGCCATGCATGTACTTACTCTACTCCCTTATTTCCTACTTCTCTCATTCTGTGTGCAAGACAACAGCTCCTGGGGAATAACAGATACCTGGTATTATAGGACTCAGCTTCATCGAAATACTGGGCCCTAAGAGGTATTTTAATTATTCTGGTTCAGAAATCTCTAATTAAAGGAACTCTTGACTCACTATATTTCATAGCAAAAATAACTTGCAATCTGAAGATATGTATTTGAAAAACTAGTTTTAGTAGGCCCAAGGGATTGAGGCTAGAACATTTTTCTGTCTGCTTTGAAGCACAAATTACATTTTGCGAACTGTCCCTCCTGTTTGAAAATCAGTTATTAGAGAATGCTGGAGTGATAGGATTTCTGTTTAAGAGATTTGAACTGATTTCATTCCAGATCATATCATACCCCAATTACAGAGTGGAATGTTTTCTAGAGAATTCTCAGGAGGCAGTTCCTCTCCGTTTTGCTTATGTTAATCAAACATTCAGCAAGAAGAGCTTTTGAACACAATTGCTGGAGATCAGAAGAGATTGCTTTTTTCGATACAGGAGGCACTGTGAACAAAAAATAGCCTGTTTTTCTTGAGATATGCACAAGCTTAGATTGTGTTTTCTACATATTTTCCTTAAAGCATACATGCCTGTAAGCATTGCCTCTTGTGAGATGGGTAGCATACAAATTTAATAAATAAACAAAGCAACTCAGATAGTCCTTGGCATGGCAATTACTAATGCAGAAAGGATTTGCCATGAGATGGAGAACATTTTAATGCTTCTTTGAAACATATGTTTCTACAATGTATTTCTCCCAAAGTTCAATAAATATGATTGTGCAACAAAAACTAAAATTTCAGAGGATGTGTAGCTATGTGTCTTGATAGATGAACTTGGCTGCCTCCACTGAGGACATGTGAAAAAAAGCAAAAATAAGGTGGGCTCTTCTTTAGAGAAGGATATGGGTCAGATTTCAGAAATATATCTGGCCTGATTCATGCAATATAATAAGCAAGATATAATAGCATAGATTACACGGGATGTGGTGGCTCAGTGGCTAAGACACTAAGCTTGTAAATCAGAAAGGTCAGTAGTGGTGGTTTGAATCCCTAGCACCACGTAACGGAGTGAGCTCCTGTTACTTCTCCCAGCTTCTGCCAACCTAGCAGTTCGAAAGCGTGTAAAAATACAAGTAGAACAATAGGGACCACTTTGGTGGGAAGGTAACAGAGTCCTGTGAGTCTTCGGCGTTTAGTCATGCTTGCCACATGAGCATGGAGACGTCTTCAGACAGTGCTGGCTCTTCAGCTTTGTAATGGAGATGAGCACTGCATTCTGGAGCCAGAAACAACTAGCACATATGTGCGAGGGGTTATTTTGTATGAAGACAACCAATTGTACTTCACTCAAACAAGCTATACTTTAATGCAATATGTAAGTTCCGTCATTCATTGCACCTGAGAAGGATAAAGATCATTTGCTATCCTTGCTTACATTTGGCATACATACAGGAGCTATTTCTAGCTCCTGTATGCCAAATGGTGCTGGAGAAGACTACGGCAAGTCCCTTGGACTGCAAGGCAATTAAACTGGTCAGTCCTAAAGGAAATCCAACCCTGACTGCTCTTTAGAAGGCCAGATCCTGAAGATGAAATTCAAGTACTTTGGCCACCTAATGAGAAGAAAGGACTCACTGGAGAAGAGCCTAATGCTGGGAAAGATTGAGAGCAAAGGAAGAAGGGGATGACAGCGAATGAGGTGGCTGGAATGGAGTCACTGAACCAGTCAGCATGAGCTTAAATGGACTCCGGGGATGGTAGAGGACAGGAAGGCCTGGAGGAACGTTGTCCATGGGGTGATGATGGGTCAGACATGACTTTGAGACTAAGAAGAAGAAGAAGAAGAAGAAGAAGAAGAAGAAGAAG
>BLBF01000036.1:8430041-8475993 GCA_015471245.1 Laticauda colubrina | reverse complement strand
AGAAGAAGAAGAAGAAGAAGAAGAAGAAGAAGAAGAAGAAGAAGAAGCTGCTAGAAATAATGGCCGAGAAAGATTATGCTGCCTAATGTAAAAGACTGCAGAATAGCAGAGTCCGTAAGTAGTTCTGGAAAATGATAGATGTGCTTATCTTTCATCCCTGAATAATTTGCCAAGATGCAGTATTTGATCAGAGCAACTAAGTACATTCAGACTCACATGAGAATGAAAAATTGGGCCTCAACACCTGAATAATCTTTTTCAGATCTGTTTTTTTAAATGCCAGCATCTGAGGAAGTGCCATCTCAGTAAAAGGAGAGAAGGAAAAGAGACATTTCCCATTTTCACGTTCCCATAAAAAGTTGTCAGTTTTCTGCCATCTGTTGCACTGTTGCTTGCTGTTTATAATAACAAATCTGTTACAGAGAAATAAACTTATGCATGGCTGCTGGCATATGCTTCCTATTAGCAAGTGATCACAAAAGTATTTCAAACCAGAAAAGGATTGAGATCCAGTAAGTTTTGTTCAAAACAAAAAAAGCCATAAAAGGGGGCAATATATTTTAATAGGTTAAAGTTACCTATTGTTTGTACTTTTAGACAGTACAATAAACCTTAAATATGGAAGTACATTTTAAAAGCTCCAGGACTTACGTTGTTTTTCTTGTAGAACACCAGATGAGCAAAAAGCGGGGTCTTCACCTGTCAAAGACAGGAATAGAGATGTTAAATTTTATTCATAAGTACCTATGTTTTCTATAGACTTCTTCAATTGTTGTATCACCCATCAGTACCCAACCCCAAGACCCAAATTCATCCACTGAGCTTACATTAAAGATGGATCATTGCCGCTTCCTCTAATTTCATCTATTTGTCCTCCATTTCTGCTTCCTTTCAGCTGCATCAATATATGGATAATGACTTTAAAATTATGTTTACTTTGCTGACAAAACTACAATAGGTTTTACAGATAGGTATACACTAGGTTTTAAACTACAAGAGGTGAACCAAGGCAAGCACAAGAAAATATTTCTGCTTCTTCTCTCCTGATGTTAGAATTCAGGATGCTTTATAGATCTTGTTGGAATGATATCTGAACTAACAGGAAGAAGAATTGCTTCCCAGCATGTCTAATTAAATATAATTCAAACACAAAACACCAATTGTTGGCTACTAGATCTTTAAAAAACAAATACACAGAAAATAGGATGATTAATGATATTAGTCACAATGGCACCTCTCAGTACAGAAACAGCATATCACTGAACACCAATTTATAAATTATGTGAATTAGGAGCACGTATATTTCCCCAAATTTCTTGGGGTTTTTTTATAGCAAGACTACAAAAATAAAGAGTGCGCAAATACAGAAATGAAACAATGAAATTCAAACACAATAAATTACAAAACAACCCCCAAACCAAACCTGGAAAAAAAGGGAGGGGTGGGAATTCCAAATGTACTCATATAAAATATCTAATATATGTATTTCTATATAAGCATGTAGAAATCATTGCTTATCCAAACATCTCACCATAATAATATATTGCTATCAAATAGAAAAATATTGTTGTAAAATATAAAATGTGAATCATAGAAGAACATATTGTTTTATTTTCCAGATTTCTAAAAGCTGTAATTAATATCTGGAATAGTACCACTATTCAGATTTCTCCAACAGTCCATCTATTCTGCCTGTATCCTGTTCATGTCAACCCAATATATTCAGAGAAACTCCCAAATATTTATTGGAGAAAAAAAAATCTAGTGCTATTCACTGTTGTACCCCAGCAGTTATTACTTAAGATATGCTACTTCTGATTTAGTCATGAAGATTTCTGAGCACTGATAGTACAATCCTCCATGTCTTTGTTTAGTCCTCCTTTAAAATAATCAGAATTGGTACCAACATCCACATATTGGAAGCAAACTCCCGAGTTTAACCATGCATTAATATTGCAACCATGCTCTCCTCTGTCATAATATACAAATATTGTTGAGTGCACTACTCTATTTGTTTGCCAGATGAAATATTTTGGTCCATTAATTTAGAAAGGTTCCAATTTTTTTTTTCAAATGAAAAAATTAAAAAAACTACAATGCAAATACTGAGTTGCCAACCAGAAGATTCCATGAAAACACAAATATTCAAATTGAAAAGCAGATTGAACACTAAAACAAATTAATTTGTTCAGGAGATTAAAAAAGCTTTCAGTGTAAGTACATATTTGTGGCAACTGCAGCAAGCTGGGAAAATATGGAGGTTTCCAAGAGGGATTAATTTAGTTATCTGTGAAAACTACATCATCACCAGGATGCCTTACAGATTCGCTCTCACTCCTACCTGTAAATTGCACTAGAATGGATTTTGCTGAATTTCCAGCTGCTCATATTTTAATCTTCTAAGAAACAATATTTTAAAATGGGTTATCATGGCTTGTAATTCTTTAGAATGACTGAGCAGTAACTCAAAGCAGCATAAATGCAAAGACTATTAAATGCAGAAATCATCATTAATTGGTCTTTCAAGTTCAGATTGACCAAAATAACCAACCAGCTTTTCGGATAAAGCTCACATACTATGAGACCAGATGTCCTTCATTATTTTCAGTATGTGGGAAATATATAACCTTGTAACATGAAAATTCCACTTCTAGCTAATCATGTTAATGCAGTCAAAAAATGTAGTAATTTGACTGAAAAAAACTGTTTCCTAACCACCAATTGGTGAACAACCTATGAAATAAGCAGTAATTCCTAGCAGCAACTCAGCCAGTTGTGATGGACAGAATTAAAAGATATAGGGCCCACTTTCGACAAATATTTTCTTAAAAGTCTCCACTGAGAAAACAGTGTTTTTTCCAATTGTTAAATTGATCCATTGTTAAATAAATACTGTTAGCAAGTACTTCTAAAAGTTTACAGCTTTTATTCATTGGTTCTAGTCTTGGCTTCTGCAAGAATGGGAAATGCAGCAATAGGAAATTAATATGCTCCATGTTTTGCATAAAAAAGTTCAATCTTTCTTGCAATCTCATTGGCTACAAATCCTATGCTACTTTTTAATGGATTGGCTTCAAGATCTCTCATTATTAATACTAGTTTTCTCACTGTCCTTCTAGATGTAGCTGGAATCCATACATACTATGGTCATGTATGGTTATCAAGATAGTCTCTCCAAACCTAGATTTTAATATGTATTATTTGTACCTCTTCAATTCACAATAGTCACTCATCCATATGATCAATTTTGAAAATGCCTTCATGTGAAAGAATTATATGTATGCTGTCCACTTCCTAATGAAGCATGTAAACCTCTTAAGTTGTTTTTCATGTATATGCACACAAAGGCGCTTTCCACCTTCAAGAGATCAAACTATACATATGGATTGGTTCTCAGAATAAATACTAGAACTGTGCAGAGATCTTGATCTGAAAGGCAAGAATGTCTTTTCCTGGGATCTCATGAGAAACTAAACTAATCCCAGGATTCCACAGCAGGAATCACATAACCAGGGAAAAGTACCATTGTTTTAAGGTATGCCCAACAAGAGCTACAAATGTGCCTTTATATACTCTGAAAGAAATGTTGGTATTAAATCCAATTCTCTGCATAGATGTGCAGCACAATATTGGACAAATTATACTAATCAATTATCCAACAGAAAATGACAAAATTTAGTTCTTCAGGTGGGGAGAAGCAAGGGAGCTGTCCAAGGTCCCTCTCTGTCCAACAAAGAATCAAAAGCATGAATGTCAAACTCAATTGCGTCACATGATGTATCACAATGTTTTTTGCCTTTGCGGAACTGGAGTGGGCATGGCTTGCGTGTGATGCATCTGGTACACGGGCTGCCAGTTTGACACTCTGGATAAAGCAACAAAAATATTATTCTACTGCTGAAATGAATATAGAAAAGCAAGAATTTTGCATTTTTGATAATTGGTGAGGAGCTGGATAAATATAATCTTTACACTCTATGTTGATTCTATGCTATTAGCCTTGATAACAGTGTAACAGCCTGAGAAGGCCATCTTCTGGAAACTAGTCATTTCCTTCTGCAATTGGTTGGCCACTGTGAAAAAAGACTGATGGATTAATCCCAGGATTCTGGCCAGACTGGCCAGAAGTCTGATCAGGCAAAGGCACTGCATATGTTCTTAACTATGCATACAGCTAGCATTAAATCAACAATCCTGGTACTATTCTAATCATAAATATTTTATTACTTTTAACAAAGTATTTTGTCCCTAAAATATATTACAATCTTTAAAGCTCTAAGTACCTTTATTAATCTTACCCTTCTGCTCTTCCTATTATCTTTCTTTCCAGAATTTGTAGCTAGCAAGCAGAGTTCTCCATTAAAGTAACTCCATCTTCAATATTACTTTAAGCCTTGATATCACCTTAATTCCTGGCAAATGTCTGGGCAAGTGTCTGTAGTTTTATTGTCAAGATTTTCACCAGTGGTTTGTCCATGCATTATTCTTATGGATGAGAAAGTGACTGGTTCAAGGTCACCCAGCTGATTTTATGCCCAAGACAGAACTATAATTCACCATCTCCTAGTTTTACTCTAGTGCATTAACACTGCACCAAACTAACTCTTATGGACACAGAAAATTGGAAAGGAAAATTTATGGATCACAAGCAGATCAATAAAACTGAAGCTGACTATATTTTAACATATTGCCATTCCCTGAAAGGATGAGCCAGTTCTGTCAATTCAAGTTAAACTTTGATAAATCAAATACAACACAAGATTTATGAAACACAATATTAAAAATCAATTTAAAATATTTATTTTAATGTCCCATGAAACGTATATTGAAATTATATGATTCCTCAGAGAAATAAGATGTAAAATTTCCTTTCAGAACTGTCTCCTCATTTCCCATAGAATGGTTCAGCTCACTACCAGATTAAATGTATTTTCCTACTCACTGTCAAGAGGAGAGGTGCTCAGAATGCAGACAGCATCTCTTTCAACTCCCCTTGAATCCCTGGCTGTTGACTGATATAAATTAGCAGGCAACACAAGGCAGCCCTTCATATCACTGTCAAGAGCAGCTGTAAAACAAGTTGCAGTCCCTCAAACCTCACCCACTAATTATCTATTTGGCTGTCTTTGAAACACTGTTTGGGTATTGGCCACTGCATCACTCAGCTTATCAGTGGTGTATAAAAAAAAATGCAAAGATCTATTTGTGCACAGAATATCAACTTTTTAAAAAACCAATTAAATAAACCATCAAGACAAAAACTGATAAATTAGAAATCAAATGATAAAAAAGTAAAAAAAAATACGGACTCAGAAAAAAATACAGAATAAAATAAGTATTTTATTCACAATCTTTGCAAGACAAGGATAACTTGTTAGAATGAAGATTCATTTAGCTGGAAAATAGTATATTTAAATAAATCTAACTGTGGGTATTTTCATAGCAATTTGGGATTGTGTGAACTTTTTAACCAAAGCAATTTCCCAATTTTTTAAGCACCACTGAATCACCAAAGCATTTTGTTTACTTTCCTAGTGCTTTGCAATAGAGAACTTAGCTGTTTACAAGACCTGGTTTAATTTGTCATGTTGCTTCAGTTCAGGAAAAACTAAAAGCAAGGTTCTTGAACAAAGATTGGTGGCCCCAATTTCTATTAAAAATATTCAAAAGTTTTGCATTTTCTTTTTCTTTGTAGTTTTGTTTAATTAAAAAATACAATTATATTTTATATTGTAAAATTACCAATTATGGAAATATATACCAGTCTACTTATAAACAGAGCAATAATATTTATCTGATAAAAGTTCAGAAGGTAAATTCATTCTTCCAACGATTTAATGTGTGTGTGTGTGTGTAAACAATTGCACAAGCCAACTGAACTTTTCCTCATCCTACTCATAGCTACTTCAAATATACTTAGTGGGAATGCACACATTTCTACAGATTTACAGAGACTGGAAAATCTGAACAGATGAAAAATGGAACAACTTAAGGAAGTAAATAGTTTTAACATATGTGAATTCAGACAAAAAAATATATTCCTACTATCCTGGATATTTTTTCTCAATTTCTTTTTCTAAAACTCATATTTTTAATTAACTAAAATATTACTTAGAAAAATTGAACAAGGTATGTTTAAAGATTCAGAGAATTTGACTGAAGGACAGTGCAAAACATGTTTTTGCTCTTTTTATTTAAACTAATGATAAAAAAGCACAAGTACAACTTATTGAGCCAGAGATATGAGCTCTAGACCAGGGCTGTCAAACACACTGGCCATGCCCATGCCCGGTTTAGCAAAGGGGGAAAAAGTCCCGATACGTCATGTGATGTCGCCATGATGACATGAATTTGACATCCCTCCTCTAGACCATAAAAATACCAGTCAGGTGATATTTTCAGAATTATTAGCAAAAGGCACACAGTCTGAAGTGGAACAATTAAGGAAGTTGGTTTATAACTTTATGACTGATTGGCAGCAAACTGTGAAAATCTCCAGACATAGCATGCGTCCCTTTCTCCAATGGGACAGAATTTCAAAAGGTCAAATCTCAGAATATTTTTTTCTGAATTCCAACTTTCAGCTCTAGTCAATGTGCAAATTATACAAACTTGCCATATAGTTGATTTAGTTCTGCACTCACCTTCTCTTCTTAATTCTAGAATCAAGAAAGTGCTTCTGGGCATTGGTGGCAAGATTTCCTCTTTTGCTGATTTAATTATATGAACTGAAAACAGACCTTGATCTAGCTAGCATCTGATCCAATGACAAAAGCATTTCTTTGTTTTCTTCTTCTTCATTTTCAAACTTACCTCATGGTTCCTCTGCAATTAATAGATAAGGCCCCATGCCGGTTCTCTTATTCTTTAGTGCTCTTTCCTCAGATTGTGTCCTTGAATGCTTATGGATTTTGTATAAATTGTGAATAAATGAGATTCAGCACTGCAACACTGTCTATTTCATTTTAAACTACTAGATTCCCTTTTGGTTTGAAACCAACAACTGCAACCATCTAATTCAAAGTTAGTCATTGCAGCTGCCAGTCATACATACATACATACATTCTGTTCTGTATTAAAATAGTAGACTCCTAAATGCATGATTCTGATTGGCTAAGAAAGCCAGTATAGGGATTGGTTCACTAGGAACCAATCCACATAGCTGCTTAAAGACAGCAAAAATGAATATCTGTCATTGGCTACAAGCCGGCAGGCAAACCGCGATAAAAGGGCTGCCGCGGCTTGAGCCAATGTTCTGTTCTTCAACTACTGTTAACAAATAAAGACTTTGTTGTTGGAACCCGGTCTACCTCGCGTTTTTCCGGACGGAACACTGGCGACGAGGATGGGATCATCCTAAAACGCGAGACTGAGCACGCGGCAACCAAAACCAGATTGAAGACAATGGCTGGAAATAATGCGCCGCCCGCACCATTCAATCCCAATGAAGAGGATTGGGAATCCTACATAGAACGTTTCCAAATATATTTGGAAAGTAACGAGATGGAAGAGATCTCAGACCAGCGTGAGAGGGCTGTTTTCTTGACACATTGTGGGCCCACGATCTTCAAAATGGCCAAGGCATTAGCGAAGCCCCGAGATATGAAGCAAATGACTTGGCCTGAGCTTCAAAGAATACTGAAGGCTCACTACGCTCCGGTGGTGTCAAACCTTATCAAGTGGCACGAATTTTACCTAAGAGACCAGAAAGAAGGCGAGACCATCGCTGATTTTGTGGCAGCTCTCCAACAACTGGGGGGAGCCTGTGAGTTCCTGAACTTAGATGAAGCGATGCGAGATTGAGTAATATTGGGTTTAAGAGACTCTAATTTACAAAGCAAGCTGTTAAATAAACCCAACATAACCGTAGCTGAAGCCATCGCAGAAGCCACAGCCGCTGAAGCCGTGAAAAAATCGGCGGTCAAAATGAAACAGATGAATGCGAACAATGACGAAACGAGCCTAGCCAGAGGGAAGAAACAATTTCCCACCACCACACACCACGAAGATTTTGACGAGACGTCAGAGTCCGGAGAGGAAGACGATGAAGTCCACCGCCTATACACCAACAAAAAAGGGCGCAAAAAAAGAAATTGGTGGGAATGCGCCGGCTGCGGATGAAACCATCCTCGAGCCAATTGCAGATTCCTTGATGCCATCTGCAGAGCTTGTAAGAAAAGGGGGCACATCGAGAAGGTCTGCAGAAATAAAAAAAATTACAGCCCAAACAGACGCAGCAACTCTCCCTCACAAGCTGAGCCAAAACAAACCGAGAGAAAGTGGCAGCGGAACAAACGAGCCAGTAACCGAGAAAAAATGCATCTGACTTTCACTATCGAAAGCACTCAGACGGAAAGCGGAAAGAAAGTAAAAATAATAGTAAAAATAGAAGGAAGCCCCTGCGAAATGGAGGTAGACTCAGGGTCTTTCCTATCAATAGTGTCATGGGACACCATCAAACAACTGGTCCCAAATATCAAACTTAAGGAGCTCCAGAGACAAAAATTAACCCTAAAAGACTACCAAGGAAACCGAATTCCTGTGGTAGGCCTAGGACATTTCCAAGTTGCCTACAAAGAACATGTCGAAGTACTACCATTGACCATAGTCGACCGAGACTGACCAAGCCTCCTGGGCATCGAATGGTTCGCGTCATTGGGCATCGGAATGACCGGAGTAGACTGGGTGGCCGCAACCGACTGGGAAAAAAGCCTGATCCATGAGTTCCAGGACGTTTTCAACGGCTCCCTAGGCAGGTATCAGGGGACCCCAATTTCTTTTAGTTTAGACCCCCAGGTAGCCCCTAGAAGACTAAAAGCCAGATGAGTTCCTTTTGCTCTAAAAGCAAAAATAGAGGAACAACTAAATAAATTAATAGACCAAGGGGTTTTGGAACCTGTTGGCCATGCTAAATGGGAAACGCCAATCGTAACACCAATTAAACCTGACGGGTCAATTCACATCTGCGGAGACTACAAGGCTACACTGAACCACGCATTGCAACAAAGCGCATACCCGGTGCCAGTCGTACAACATCTACTACATTCACTTGGGGGAGGAAAAGTTTTCGCTAAACTAGATCTAGCGCAAGCTTACCAACAGCTTCCAGTAGACTCCTTAACAGCTGAGGCACAGACAATAGTGACCCACAAAGGAGCATTCAAATGCAACAGACTCCAATTTGGAGTGAGTGTAGCCCCAGGCATTTTCCAAAGCCTCATGGAATGCCTATTGAATGGAATAAGAGGGGTCGTACCGTATTTCGACGACGTCTTAATTTCGGCCAGAGATATGACCCAGCTAGAAAAAAGACTAAGAGATGTACTAACAAAATTCAGAGAATCTGGCCGAAAGGTAAAAAAAGAAAAATGCTGCTTAATGACTGATCGCGTCGAATTTCTGGGCTACTTAATTGACAGAGAGGGTATACACCCTACAGAAAAGAAAGTCAAAGCCATTAAAGACGCACCAGAGCCAAGAAACAAAACTGAATTACAGGCATTTTTGGGACTAATAAATTTTTATAACATATTCCTACCCCACAAAGCGACAATTGCGGAACCATTACACCGATTACTGGATAAAAAACCAACTTGGACTTGGGGTTATAGAGAAAAAAAAGCCTTCCAAAAAATTAAAAAAAATTTAACATCAAACACCGTTCTTATCCAGTTTAGCAACACACTTCCATTGACGGTAACCTGCGACGCCTCACCGTTTGGAGTCGGTGCCATCCTGAGCCACCAATTGCCAGATGGGAGAGAGGCATCCGTCGCCTATTATTCAAAGACTCTGTCTAAAACTGAACGTAACTATAGTCAACTAGACAGAGAAGCCCTGGCAATCGTCGCCGGATTGAAACGCTTCCACGAATATCTATATGGAAGAATTTTTTTGATAGTAACAGACCACAAACCGCTACTAGGAATTTTGGTGGGAAACAAGCCCACACCAAACATTTTGTCCCCGCGAATGACTAGATGGTCAGAATTCCTAGTGGCCTACTCTTATACATTGACACATTGCCCTGGGAAGCAAATCTCCCATGCAGATGCATTGAGCAGAGCGCCATTACCGACTACAGAGGAAGACCCGGCACCGACGATGACCACTTTTCAGATAGAGACATGTCCCGATCTACCGATATCTGCAAACGATGTCGCCAGAGCTACCGCAAAGGACCCATTGACTGCCCGTGTACTGAACTGGGTAGGTAAAGGCTGGCCTGAAAACCAAAAAACTGAGAACTTTAAACCTTTCCGGACCAGACAAACCGAACTCTTGATTCAAAAAGGTTGTTTATTGTGGGGTGATCAGGTAATTATCCCTCCTAAATTACAAACTAGGGTACTGGGTATGCTTCACGAAGGCCACCCTGGTATTGTTAAAATGAAAAGTCTGGCTAGAAGCTATGTCTGGTGGCCGGGTATAGATAGGGACATTGAATACTGGGTAAATTCTTGCAACAAATGCCAAAAAACCAGGCCTTCCCCACCACAAGCACCTATAAAGGACTGGGAAACCCCACAAGGCCCCTGGTCGTGAATCCACATTGACTTTGCGGGTCCTACTAAGGGACATACCTTCCTAATTGTCGTAGATGCATACTCGAATTGGCTGGAGGTTGTAATTATGCCATCTACGACAACTGAAACCGTCGTTAAACAACTTGACAAACTCTTCACAACCCACGGCTTGCCAGATGTCCTAGTGTCCGACAACGGGCCACAATTAACGAATATCCAATTCGAACAATACCTAGCCTCCCTAGGTATACGCCATGCTCTAACCTTGCCAGCCCACCTGGCTGCAAACAGTAGGGCGGAGAGAATGGTCAGGTTTACCAAAGAAGGTTTAGGAAAAATGGATATTGGGGATGTCCAAGACAAAATTAACCATCTACTCACCCTCCAGCATATCACACCCAGTACTATAACAAATAAAAGCCCGGCAGAACTACTGATGGGAAGAAAACTTAGGTCACAATTAGACAGATTGCACCCGAATTATACACCAGAGAAACCCCCCGATTTCTCCACCCGTTTCAGGACATTTGAAATCGGCGACCTAGTCTATGCAAAAAATTTCACCGGGAACCCCTTATGGCTTCCAGGCACAATCACACAAATTACAGGCCCCCGGTCCTACCGACTAACTGTGGACGATGGCAGGGAATGGAAGCGGCACATAGACAAGCTTCGTTCCCGGAACATTGAAAGAACTGCAATCTCACAACCACAAATAATAAAAAATGACGAAAATCAAACCAAAGAGGGGGGGGGAAATACAAGAAAATAATAAAGAACCGTTTAAATTAAACCCAGAATACGATAACAAACAAAAAGAGCAAAAAAGAGACTTACAGTTAGAAGAAACTTGCAAGAAGAGTCCACTCGAAGGGGCCAGCCAGACCAGCTCGACCTGCCCGGAGAAACCAGGAGGGAGCGGCAAAACCACCGGCCTGAGAAACTCAGGTGGCAGTAAAATGGCTGACTCACCCTTCCAGGCGGTTCCATGGGGAACAGCCGGAGAGACAGCAACCCCATCCGAACCAGTCGAAGTCTTCAGCAGAAATGATCCGCGCAAGTCCAGTAGAGCCAGGAGAAGCCCCACCTACCTGCGCGACTACATCACCACGTAGGACCGAACCAAGAGGGGAGGGGTGTTCTGTATTAAAATAGTAGACTCCTAAATGCATGATTCTGATTTGCTAAGAAAGCCAGTATAGGGATTGGATCACTAGGAACCAGTCCACATAGCTGCTTAAAGGCGGCAAAAATGAATATTTGTCATTGGCTACAAGCCGGCAGGCGAACCGCTATAAAAGGGCTGCCGCGGCTTGAGCCAATGTCCCGTTCTTCAACTACTGTTAACAAATAAAGACTTTGTTGTTGGAACCTGGTCTACCTCGCGTTTTTCCGGACGGAACACAATCTACAGAGGAATTATTGAGTCTGTCATCTGCACATAACTATCTGGTTTGTTTCTGCAACCCAACAAGACAGACACAGACTCCAGAGAGTAATTGGGACTGCAGAAAAAACAATTACTACCAACCTGCCTTCAATCGAGGACCTGTATACTGCATGAGTCAAAAAGAGAGCTGTGAAAATATCTACAGACCCCTCACATCCCAGACATAAACTGTTTCAACTCCTACTCTCAAAACGATGCTATAGAGTACTGCACACCAGAACAATTAGACACAAGGACAGTTTTTTCCCAAATGGCATCACTCTGCTAAACAAATAATTTCTTCAACATTGTCAAACTATTTACTAAGTCTGCATTACTATTACTATTAATCCTCCCTTCTCCTCCCACTTATGACTGTATGACTGTAACCTTGTTGCTTGTATCCTAACAATTTTCATTGACTGTTTCCTAGTATGATTTGATTGCTTATTGTACCCTATGACTATTATGAAGTGTTGTACCTGATGATTCTTGATGAATGTATCTTTTATGTACACTGAAAGCATTTGCACCAAGACAAATTCCTTGTGTGTCTAATCACACTTGGCCAATAAAGAATTCTATCTATTTATCTATCTATATTTCTAAGCTGCTTCTTCTGATAGTCATGCTGTTTTCAAGAGTTTTTCCTTTACTGCCTTCAGCCTCTTTCTCCTCTGAACACTATTTTCTATTAAAATTTAAACTAAAACCTACTTTCAACTTCTTATCAGCAAAATGAACACAAAACTACTTTCTTTGCACAGATAAACAGCCAGTTAATCTCATAATTGATCTATCTGTTTCAGGGTGACATGGAGAAGGACTCACCTCAGATATCCCCAAGACTGTATACAAATTCTTAAAAAAAACCAGTGGAAATCTGAGGCCTGATCTATGAGAATCTCATCCCCACCTAACTGAGCCATTCATTCAGCAACAACATTCGCTATGATTGTGCACAAGAGAACTGCTTCTGAATGTCTTCAATAACTGCAAATCACAAGGACACACTTATTTATTTTGCTGACCTCAGTGCTGGACTAGCTATATATAATGCAATTCGAGAAAATGGAAGAGTATCAAAGGAATTATTTTAGTTGGTGTCTTGTCTTGTTTTCCCTTGATATACTGATATGCATTTTGGGCAGGACTGAACACTTTCTCCATAAATGACCAATCTGTTTCTAAATCTCATTAAAATCAGAAATGTAAGTTGATCCCCTTCCTTTTCCCAAAGTTCTCTTCAGCCTTAGGGTAAGCAGTGCCTATTGACAATATAATATAATATATACATGAATATGAAGTCTCACTGAAAATATGTGGAAAGGCATGCCAGAGCTACCCATTTCTTCTCCTAGCGTGCATATGGACTGGTTCCTTAGAATAGAAGCCTGTTAATAATTCCATGGAAGAAAGGATCGTCCACAGCTGAATTTTTTTCTTTGTAAGGTTGTCCTATCCTTTTTAGAAGGCCATCAAAAATATTCCTGCCAAGTGATATATGCTATCAGATCAGAGGTTGTGGACAAGATTGGTATATAAGAGCTGTGGGGGTGCAGTGGTTAGAATGCAGTTAACTCAGTGCTCACTGCTCGCTGCCAGGAGTTCAATTCTGACCAGCTCAGGGTTCACTCAGCCTTCCATTCTTCCGAGGTTGATAAAATGAGGACCCCAGATTGTTGGGAGCAATATGCTGACTCTGTAAACTGCTTAGAGAGGGCTGTAAAGCACTGTGAAGTGGTATTAAGTCTAAATGCTATTGCTATATATCAGTCCCAAATTTTGCCACACTACATAATAAAATCAGATAGCACTCATTCATTTGGACATAGGTTAAACCAAAATTGTACCTTGATTTTCATCCAGCTTTCCAATTGTCTCGATCTGCTCCACCAAGTCATTGGAATTCCACTGACTCATCCCCAGAAGGATGGCATTCTTCCCTTCAGCCACCTCCTCTGCAAAAGAGAAAAAACAATCATGTAATTTCAGTGATGACCTAGAAAGCAGAGACAGGATTAGTTCATTGACAATCAACAGAAAGCAAAATCAGCCTAAGTGGAAAATACCCAGGTTTTTCAGAGGGCTTTGCGAGGACATATTCTCTATATAATATGCCTACTTCAAGGAGGCCTAGAATGTGACACCTCTCTTTTATTTCCAGTCATTACATTTATCACGATATCAAATTCTAGGCAGAGCACAATGATAATATCTAAAGAGTAGATATTCCAAGTGAATAGTGAACATTTATATAGGTGCCATTTTTGAATGACACAGCACCATCCTTGCTGATCTCATGATACTAAAAGTATTGCCCTAGCTGTTGCCAGCAATTGCTTCCCACTCACAATATGACCTCATATATTACTTATCATCTCTCCTTTCCTTGTGGCTGTCTTCCATTTCAGTGGGAGACACAGAGATAAGTACAGTTGCCATCTAGCTTAACTAATGACATACTCAGGGGAACTGGACTGTACAAGTTGCCTTCAGCAACTAAGACTCATTAGCACTTGTTGTGTGCTTATGGAAGGCAGAGGTAAATTGTCTATCCCTAAAGGGTTTGGATTATTGATGCAATGACTATACAGAAGATCAGACTCCAAGCACTGGAACAATTTATTACTGAAGCACATCCTAATGCTTATAAGGAGTTTGGTTGCTACAAAATATAGAGATATGTCTCTCTATATATTCTACTACCTGGAAAATAGCAATTCCCACATATGTACACTTTAAACGGGAAGGTGTTGAATTTAGGCAAATGGATAGCATGTGGTATACGTCCCACTATCTTCAGGACAAAACCAAACAAATTGAAAACATATAATCACTATTTATGGACTCCAGTAAAATGGTAAAGGTAAGGGTTTTCCCTGTCTAGTCAATTCAGACTCTAAGGGCAGTGTTCATCTCCATTTCTTAGCTGAGGGAGCCAGCATTGACATTTATATGGTCATATGACCAGCATGACTATATACCGAGGCACATGGAAAGCTGTTACCTTTCCACCTAAGTGGTAACTTCTCACATTTGCATGCTTTTGAATTGCTAGGTGGATAGGACCTGGGGCAAGCAATGGGATCTCACCCCATTGCACAACACTCAAGTCTTGAACCTAGGCTCTCATCCTTCCAGGTGACCAGCTCAGTGTCTTTAACCACTGAGTCACTGCCCCCAGTGGTGGGATTCCATTTTTTTTTACTACTGGTTCTGTGGCCATGGCAGGGGAAGAATACTGTATAATCTCCAGTTAGAGGTGGCATTTGCGTATTCTCAGAACTACTCAAAATTTCCACTACCAGTTCTCCAGAACTGGTCAGAACCTGCTGATTACTACCTCTAGTAGCCCCCCTGTAAAATGGTATGGAGTTACAAGCAATAACCTCTTCACCTATTTATTTGTTTTCAATCAGAGATCTTCAAACTTGGCAACTTTAAGACTTGTAGACTTCAACTCCCAGAACTGAAGTCCACAAGTCTTAAAGTTGCCAAGTTTGAGGACCCCTGTTTTAAATACTTTACATCCCATCTTATTTCCAGAAGAATTCAGGTACATTAACATGTTTAAAACTCATTTATATAAACATTATTCTAATAATAAGAGAAATATAATCCTAACTTACAAAAATTGCACTAGCAATAATTTCTAGAGACTAAAGTTGAAAAAGAAAAAAAAATTAAAACACATTAGGAAAATATTCACCCAAAGGAAATTTTAAGTAATCATTTTGCCAACCATTTAACACTGACTGTCAGAAGCTGTCCACTATAATTCATAGGGTCTGCATTCACCCAGTATACTGAATCTGCTTACCGAATTAAATCATTTTTCTGGATTTGCAGAATTTATTGCACTGCCAAATAACCAAACAAGCTGGGTATACCCCAGATTCTAAGCCAGGTCCACATAAACATTCTCCTAATGGGGATAATAGAAGTTACCAGCAATTAAGCACATGTTGTACATATACATACATTTTTTAATCTGACTTGGATAAAAGTATTGCATGAATGTAGCCTAAGTTGTAAGACAAGAAGTAGAGCTCTGGATTATGATGGAAGAAGAGAAGAAAGACCTTCTTTGAGTTGTGTAGATCTGGGGTGTCAAACTCACGTTGTCACTGCAGCATCACGTGACATATCTGGACCTTTCCCCCCCTCCACTAAACTGGGAGTGGGTGTGACCAGCTCATGATGCATCCGGCCCATTTGGCTGGAAGTTTGACAGCCCTGGTTTATACCATACATAATGGAAGCTTTACATGTTAATGCCAACCATTTAAGATGAGGACAGAAAAAGTGAAACAAATTTATAGTCCACAAAATAGTTGTGGGATAGTCAAGTATATGTGCCTAGACAGTATCCTGTAATTATTTGCATTTGTGGAAGTTTCTGGAAGCTTGTAAAGACAAGGCCATTTTTAAATGCTGTAGTATGATTATAATAATTTAGTGGTTGGACTAGAAGACCTCCAAGGTCCCTTCCAACTCTATTATTCCATGTTCTATTCTTGAAACTAAGACATAGATGGAGATAAGATCTAGATATATTAGTTATTAATAGAAGCCCAACAAAAGCTGGAAAAAGCTTTGTTTTTATTGTTCTTGTCATCCAGAAGAAGCAATTTGCATTCCCAAATTGTTAACATAAACTTCCAATAGGACTGCAGCCTCATCCATGACAGGCTGCATAACCATACCTGAGTCAAATTACTCATCCATAAAAAGTATTTGTTTTTTTGTTTATTTGGATGAATCTGCAGTTTCTTTTTTCCCAATAAACCTATCACAGGTGATAAATAGTGGTTGATTGCTTCTACTAGTTCCTGAAATCAGAAAGAAGCTTGAACATTTTTCTGGACAAAGATGCAAACTATCCAGAGCAAATCATCTGGTCTGCAACTAAATATTTCTACTTGAGACCCATTTCAAATATGGAATCTGGTTTTGTTCCAGCTTAGGAAACCTTCATGAGAACTTGTTAGGGATAACATTGTTCACCCTAACTGGTTTAGGTGAAATCATAACCATGAATCATAGTTAGTGTATGCAGCTTTAACTGTAAAATAGCAACTGTGGGTGTGGTTATGAAAACCATATAAAAGTAGCAAGGCTACGGCTTGCTCTCTCTCTCTCTGGCTTTGATGATCCCTGATTACTGCTTGGAAGCAAGACTGCATTGCTCGAACGGGAGAGACAACAACGGACTGATTTATGAGAACTGACAATAGGATATTCTACATGGACTTTGCTAACTGAATATCCCTGAATGGACTGACTATATGGTAACTGAATATTGGACTGTTTTTGACTATGCTATAAACTTATACTGGAATAAAATATATTCTTGATAGCACAAGCGTATCTGTTATTTTTACTGTATGTTAATAAACATACAAGCTTAGCTCACTCATTTATCTGTGTGCCTATCTGACTAACGCTGCACATTCTGTTTAGCTTGTCTACCTAACCCAGGCTTAACAGAACTGATTACAAGGCTGCCCGCCTTTATCCTCAACAGTGTAAAAAGCACAGTGTAGAGAGGAATCTGTAAGGCTCTCTTCTTTTCTTTTAGAATAACCAAAGGAAGAAAAATTCTGAAATGAAAGTATTTACTTCAGGAGTTCCTACACAAAGCCTTTCTGTTTATCAACAACACTGCCATTCATTGTGTATAAAATATATTAAACTGAATTCAAATCAAGGGAAGCCATCTGCTGTCAATTCATTCATTCATTCACTGAGAAAGCATATTTATAAAATTGCTGTGTTCCATGCTTCAATAATTTACAATTTACTGAGATTGATTCTCCCTTCCAGGCATTTCATCATCATAAGAACATCATTCTGAAAATCAGATCAAGATAGATCCTCTTAGAATAATCAACTGGGTGCCCTTCAGATAGTTTCAATTCCCATAAACCTTGGTCTGTATGATCAAGAGACAGCAATTAAAGGGATCAAATTATGTGTAGGATACCAACTTGCCCAATCCCCTTTAAACCAGAATTTCTCTTCTCACAAGGGTTAAGTAGATCATGGTTCTAAAAATCCCACTAGTCTCCTGAAAACCTCATATTTTCCACATGTTTATGTCTCAGAGAGTCTTTGGGATTATCATATAATCACTACAACCAATAACCACTGATGGACAAATTTATTGAAATAGATTGGCCATGAAAGAAATTGTCTGTATTCAGTTGTGCTCCATAAACTCCATAAACTGATTTGCAAACTGTGCAGAATTGTGCATTGTATTTTTGCTGTTCTAAATTTAATGTCTCATGTTTTTGATATACTCAAAATCTATGCATATACAGACATCAGTATGAAAAAAATTACAGCCAAATGTAACTATTGTTTTGGCAAGATCAGGCCATTTTGTGAAGATAATTTAACTCTAGATTCACTGTATCCATGGACCATAAAGGCCAGGTCCCACTGGCCGATGGACGCAAAACGGATGCATAAAGAACACAGAGGATGAGCAAAATTTCGGGGGTGGCTCCATCCGTTGTCATCCGCTCCAAAAAGTGGCAAAAAATTTGCATAAACAGAACGGAAAAGAATGGAAAAGAACGTACATGGGTAGTATGTAGTGGGGATGTTAAATGGATGTTCATAGGAAGCCTAGCGCATGAAAGTAGATGGAAGCGGATGACACATCCGAAGGGGTTACAGAGGAGAATTTCGAAGCAGACGCATAGCGGAAGGGGCGGATGCATAGCGGATGAAGTGGATGTATCACGGACGCCTATAGGAAACAAAGGGGATGCCGTGCGGATGTATATCGGATGCAAAGCATTCACTGTACATGCGGGGAGTATGAATTGCATCAGCTCCACGGATATAAAAGGATGCAGCACACACGCAGTCAGCATACAGGGGAAAGACGTGCTGCCAGATACATCTTGCATGAACACCATGGTTCATCAGTCAGGCAAGAAGAGGAAGTCCATGCCGACTCGTTGAAGCCCTGGCAAAGTGAAGAACGCCAGAACCAGCATCCCACCCCCTGGCGCTGACTCTGAAGCTGCTACTGCTGCTGCTGCTGCTGCTGCTGCTGTGGTGGACCAGCCCCAAGGCCCTCAAAGTCCCTCAAAGCACTGCTACTGAAGGCCCTGCTGCTCAAGCGCCTGAAGGCCCTGAACAATCTCCAGAAGGCCCTGCTGCTCAAACCCCTGAAGGCCCTGCTGAAGCCCCTGCCAGAGGGAGGAAGAGGCAAGGGAAGGAAAAGGGAGAGAGGAAACAGTACACCGTTTCCTAGGAGCATGACGATGAGGTGCTGGAATGGCTGAGGGAGAACGAGTACCTCTGGAGAAAGGGCCACAGACTGTATCGGGACACCAAGAAGAAGCAGGCAGCTTGGAGAGACAAGGCAGAGAGCCTGGGGTACACTGCAGAAGTACTCCTGGAATGGTGGAAGCACACGCACACCTGGTATGGCAAGCTACACCTCAAGAAATCCGGGCAGGCCGCTGTCAAGTTCACTGACTGGGAGATGTACATCATGGCCAAGTGCAGTTTCCTGGAGGGTGAGATCTGCCACCGAGGAGCAGCTCCTATGAGACCCCTCTCCCTCAGACAGCCCACAGACAGCCAGTCCTCTTCCAACCAGGAGCCAGCTACCCTGTCCAGGCAGGTGTCTTCAGAGGGCCCAACAGCAGAGACCCCCCCGATAGCTGCACTCCCCATGCCGGTGGACTTGGAGGATCTCGTGGAGGATGACGCCCTGCTGTCACAAATGGAGGAAGAAGCAGCAGCCACCAGAGGCCAACCCACCCCCACCCGCACCCCCAGCTCCAGAGGATGCAGACAGAGAAGCAGACTGGAGGGCCAGGACCACAGTATGCTGTTGGAGATCAGGGACACAATGAAGACCAGCACAGAGCTTCTCTCTCAGCTGGTCCACTTGGACAGAGCATCCTCACGCCGGAACACCTTCATCACCTACGTGAGCCAGACCCTGAGGGACCTGCCCGAGGCCCAGTACCAGGTGATTAAGTAGAAGATCACAGCACTTCTGCACAACCCACAAGGCCCAGCTGAAGCTGCTCCTGCCCAGTCCGGGTCTGCTCCTCCACCCCAGACGATGTCACAGCCCTTCCATGGCTTCCAACAGCCACTCACCTACCAAGGCTACAACTACCAGGACTTCCCACAGCACAAGCAGAACTTCCCAGTCCAGGCCCAGGTTCATTGGATGCCACAGACGCCAGTCCTCAGCCAGCTGCAGACCAGACAGCCCCACTATACTCCTCCTTCCTCCACCCCACAGTCAAGCCCGTCAATGGACAATCTGTCATCAGTATTGGGCCTGACATCTCAAGTCCTTGATGAAGGGCCTCTCAACCTCATGGGACTGAGTCAGCTCTCAGATAGCTACCTGAACACACCACCACCTGTTGTACTCTCAGGGCGAAGCACCCCAATGGTGCCTCAGACCAGCACTCAAGCCACAGCCACCTCCACAGTCCCTGCCCGCTTCATAGCTGAGACCATGGACATGACTCAGAGTGACTGAGAATAGTGTCAGAGACTGAGTTGTTTACTTCTTAAGTTTATCTTTGCTCAAGACACTTTACTTGGTTCATTTTGCTTATTTAATACAGTCATAAAGTTTACCTAAGAAAGTTTATCTTTGCTTAAGACACTTAATACAGTTTACTTGGTTCATTTTGCTGTTTTAATAAAGTCATAAAGTTTACCGAAGAAAGTTAATAAAGGTTATGAAGACACTTAGTTTACTTGGTTCATTTTTTTTACTTAATAAAGTGTTGGTGAAAACTTTGAAAAAATGGTTAAGCCTTTGCATGCTTGTGGGATAGATAAGGATAGTTGTGGGATAGATAAACCTCCAGTGCAAGCATAGTGGGACTGTATGGTCCACCATCCCAGCTGCCACACATATGGACCTTTATTATCAATAACGAGTTATTCATTGATCAACACATTTTAAAATAAACAAAGCTCTTTATTAATGCCCTATTCATTGTAGGACCACTCAACATACATGGCACAATCTCATCAGTGTTATGCGACAGCCTCAAGGAAGCATCCATTAATCATCTATCATCCTGTCTTGCCACTCCAGCTGGGAAGTTGCACCAGTGTCTCAGTAGGTTGCGCTGCTTCTTCCCTTCACGTGAAGCTCTGCTGGGGCCTTGTACATCCATAGTGTCTATCAGGTTACGTCCTTGCCTCCATTCACCAGGCTCCATGTCCCCATTTCCTTGTTGACGGTCGACAAGTCTGTTCTGCAACACTGGGTAGTGGGTGCGCATGAGATTGTGCAGGATGCAGCAAGCTTCCATGATGCTCCTCACAGTCTCAGGGTCATGCTGCATGGTGGTGAGAAGTATCTGGAACCTGTTGGCCAGGATACCAAAGGCGTTCTCCACCACCCGTCTTGCCCTGGACAGCCTGTAGTTGAAGATCCTCTCTTCACAGGTGAGGTATCTTGAACTTTACGGCTTCATGAGGTAGGTTCTGAGGGAGAATGCGTCATCACCAACGATGAAGTAGGGCACATCTTGTGTGTCATTGGGTAGGGGGTCTGGATCTGGAAAATCCATTATGAGGTTGCGTTCCAGCCCATCCTTGAGGTCACTAGCGTTGTGTATCCGGCCATCTGTAGCTAACCCGTTGCCTGAAGCATTGATGTAGATGAACTTGTAGTCAGCATCAACCATGGCAAAGAGGATGATATTGAAGAAGCCCTTGTAGTTGTAATAAGTGGACCCTGAGTTGACTGGAGCTTTGCAGGCCATGTGCTTCCCATCTATGGCTCCAACAGTGTGGGGAAAGTTCCACCTCTGATACCACTCTTCTGCAAGTTTTCTCCAGCCTTGTTCAGTGGTGGGGCACCTGAGGAGCTCCTCCACGTATTCTTCAATGATGGCCTGTACTACTTCTCTGACCACTTTGCTGATGGTGTTGTGTGGCACCCTCCATGCATACTGCATGTTTCTGTATGTGGTTCCAGAGGCCAGGTGGCGCAGAATCAGTGCCACCTTCAGTCCAGGGTCCAGATTGGGATGGAAGTTGGTGCTAGGCTTGGTCAACTTGGGTCTCAGATGCTCTACAAGTTTGTCAAACATGGCTGGTGGCATCCTCATGAAGTGCTGGAATGCACGAGGATCTTCATTCCTCAGCTCCACCATCAACTGGTCATACAGTCCAAAATCCAGTCTTCTCACGATCCATCCTCAGACCCACACAGCTCTTGGACGTCTCCTTCTTCTCCTTCTGTGTAAAACTTGAAACAGTCTGAACAGGTTTTGGTTCTGGTGATGAATGAGCACAGCTATCATAAGGATTGTGTCATCATCCATGGTGGAGAACAATTGATGATGTTGAAGACCAAGACCAAGGCTGAAGAGGTCTATACACCACGGCTGCTGGACTCATACTGAGATCCAGATGATTTTCTCCCCCTTTTTATAGAAAATAGTGGTTGTCTGCTAGGTGTCCTTCTACATACTCTAGACATACTCCAGACATCCTAAATATATGAGATACATCCCAGATACAAACGTTTTGTCCGTTTTTAATACTTTATATACGAGATGCATGCGCTTACATCCTTTCTATTTCCGTGCTACTAACGCTGTGTAGACGTTCTGTGTACCTTTTGTTTCCTCCCTCTTTCCATTTTCAGCTGCAGCGGATGTGAGTTGAGGGGATGGCCAGAGGATGCAGAGAGGATACAGTGGACGTTTAACAGATGATAACGGACATAGAACATTTGTTGCCCATATTTGTTGCGGATGTACATCGTACACGGCGGAAAGTTCATCCCTTCACAAAGTTTTGTGCAGCTCACAACTTCTTGCGTGGATGAAATCGCAGTGGACGGATGCTCAACAGATAGATCGTTGTGAAACACGTATGCAGTGAGTACACAATGGATACATAGCGTTTCCCAACGGATGGCAAGCTTTTTTTAATGTTTTACATCCTCTTTGCATCCGTAAGTGCAGTGGGACCGGGCCTTAAGTGCTCAATTCTGCAAAGATCCTTTGCCACCACATATCCTTTTGAAATTGGCACAAAATATGAAACTGTGATAGCTTTGATTTGTAAGTGTCATCATTAGGAAATTTATTTTTTAAAGTATATCTTTTTAAATAAAAAAGCAATATCATCTGTATTAAGAATATTTGTAGACAATGCAGTGTATGTCAGTTGTTACCAAGATATGATGAAACCACAAAACTAATTTAGAAGATGTCCATTTACTACATACATATAACTATTCTCTTTGGAGGAAAGCAACATTTTTCACATTAAAAGGAATAAAAAATACTAAGAAAATAGGCATGGGAAGAAAAAGTAAAGGAAACATGAGGAAATTAGTTTAAATCAACATTATTCTACTGTACACTGCAACACACCTTTCTATCTTAACAAATCATCCAACTTCTCATCATGCTCATGTGCCACGTCATATATTGTTCTTTACATTTTTTTTCAGAATCACATCAATTTCATCAATTATTTCCTCTATCTTTCCTCTCCCTCTAAATCCATTCATTTTTCTTTCATATATTTGTTTTGAAATTTGATCCTCATATATGCTCTCTTTATCACAACTTATTTCTTTCACTGGTCATTCTCTTTCATATGTAATCCACTTTCATTCTTGGCCCAGAGTGTCTTTTGTTTGATAAATAAATAAAAACCTTACTTTTTACTACATAATCTCCTTAAGTACTACATTCAATTTACTCATTTTATATATGCATTTTCTGCAGACAAATAGCAGTAAAATGTTCTACAGTTTTTTTTAAAAAACCTGCCAGGCTGGAATTCTGCCTAATAACATAGACACTAAAGTAAACTGGTTTTTTTTTTAATAAAAGTCATACACCTTTACTCAAAAATTGACATTTACACTTGAAGAGAAGCTCCTGCTTGTTCCTGTGACACCTTCCTTTAAATTTCACATTTCACTTTCAAGAAGTGCATTTATCATGAGGAAAAAGAAAGCTTCTTTTTGTGTCTTCCCTATTGAAGATTTTAATCTAATGCTGTAAGTGTTCTGTTTGTGCATTTTGCTTCTGCTGTGAGTTGCAGATTTAATGCTCTATATTCTCATTGATTTAATGCTCTAATAGACAGTGCATATATATTAGAGCATTAAATCATTGAGAATCTATACCAACCCAGGTTTTACTAATATTGTTGTTTTTTTAAAGTCTTTGAATACAACACTATTGACTTTGGTCCTGTCACTGCGTATCTGTGGTTGCTATGGAGAATCTGAGTCTCTGTTAAAATGTATATCTAAGGACACATACCATTCATGCTTTAAATGATAGATCTAGCTGAGCAACCCCCAAAATAACAGCTGCCCATTTTTTCAGCAATAGTATCAAAGAGAACACTGATCAGAAAATACACGAAGTCACAAAAATATGTTTATTTTAAAAAATAGAAAGGGCGTTGGTACTTACCTGACAAGCCCGTTCTCTTTGAGCTGTGAAGAGCATCCAGTGGTGGGAGGTGCTTCAGTCTCTGCATGTCTAGGCTGGGCTTAATTTGTGGAACGCTCCTCCTCCTCCACGGGACTCCTCCCCAGAGTTCCCCAGTTTTGGCGAAGATGAGAGAAATAAACGCCCTCGTCCTCAATGCCCTAACAATTCATTGGCCAAAACAGGAGCCCACCAGATGGAAAAGGGGGTGGTGGGTTGGATGCTCTTCACAGCTCAAAGAGAATAGGTGTGTCAGGTAAGTACCAACGCCCTTTTTCCCATGAGCTGTTCAGAGCATCCAGTAGTGGGACATACCAAAGCTTGGCCTGTCCTAAGGGAGGGACTCCATCTGACCTGGAATCCCCTCCTGGCCCCTGTGGACCCGTTGCAGAACTCTCCTGCCAAAGGAGGCCTCAGCGGATGCAAATACATCTATTTTATAATGCCTAATGAATGGCGATGGAGAGGCCCAGGTTGCGGCTCGACAAATTTCAGTTATTGGTGCCTGTGTGGCCCACGCTGCTGATGTTGCGGCGCTCCTTGTTGAATGAGCTGTTATGCCCCTGGGCACCTGCAGTAATTGAGACTGATACGTTTTCGCTATCGCGGCCCATAGCCAACGGCCTATTGTAGAAGGCGAGACCTTGCATCCCTGAGTGTTGGGCTGAAATGACACAAATAAGGCTTCCATTTTTCTGAAAGCTGCTGTGCGGTTAATATATATTAGCAATGCTCACCTCACATCAAGCCTATGCCATTGTAGATCCAACCCTTGGGATGGTCTGGGACAAAAATTAGGAAGTATCAGCTCTTGTGCCCTATGAAAAACCAAGTTAATTTTGGGTATTAGGTATTATTAAGTTAATAGGGTCAGGGTGAAGGACCACCTGGTCAGAATGGAAAACACAAAGATCTTGTCTGATACACAAAGCTGCAATCTCTGAAATACGATGAGCAGAAATGACCGCTACAGGGAAAACTACTTTATACGTCAGAAATTGGAGACTTGACAATTTCAAGGGTTCAACAGGGCCCTTAGTGAGTGCGACGAGGACCTTGTTAAGGTCCCAGGTGGAATAATGGTGTACCGCTGGAGGGCGTACATTTGTGGCTCCTCGAAGCAAACTCTGTATGCATGGATGATGGGAAAGAGATAGTAGACCTTCACAAGTGAGAACTGATGCCAAGGCCGCCACATGTCTTTTCAACGTATTAGGTCATAATCCCTTGTCAAGTCCCTCTTGCAAGAACTCTAGGATTTGAGCCATAGATGGAGAGATGGGATCAATTCGAGACTTGGTACACCATTTGCAGAAACTGGACCATGTGGCATTGTAAATGTGAGTTGTTGAGGGGCGTCTGGCAGCTTGGGTAGTGGCGATAACTCTGTTGGAAAACTTTTCGCTCTTCAGATGACTCCAGTCAACCTCCAGATGGTCAGGTGCAACCAGCGAGGGTCCGGATGTTGAAGGGATCCCTGGGTTAGAGAGACCCTGGCTGGAGGAATTCTCCATGGTGTTGATACGGATAGACTGCAGAGGTCTGCAAACCATGGCTGTCTGGGCCAGTAAGGAGCTACTAAAAGCAGATCCACCGTCTCATATAGCAGCTTCTGGATGACCTTGGGAAGCAGTGGAAGTGGTGGGAATGCATACAGAAGTCCCGGGCGGCCAATGACAGCGGAGTGAATTGAAGTTCTCCACTCCTTGCGAGGGGTACCTCAAAAAAAATCTTGGGAGCTGAGCATTGAGGTGGGAAACAAACAGGTCCACCACTGGTTATCCAAATATCCTGACCACCTCTTGAAACAGGGTCGGATGGAGGTGCCACTTCGATTGATCGATCGTGGCCCTGCTCAGCCAGTCTGACTGTGTATTTGACAGGCCCGAAATGTACTCTGCTTTGATGGAAAGTAGGTTGCTCTCTGCCCAACAACACAAGTGCTCCGCTTCCCGCATGAGATGTTTCAACTGTGTGCCCCCTGTTTGTTTATGTGAGCTTTGGCTGTTACATTGTTGGTCAATATTAGGACGTGTTGATTGCGTACCTGTGGAAGGAAGCTGCGGAGAGCCAGGTGTACTGCTCAAAGCTCCAACCAGTTTATGCTGCATGACTGTTCTATGATGGACCAGCGGCCTTGGGTTGTGAGCGATTGAACGTGCGCTCCCCATCCAAACAGGCTGGCATCGGTGGTGATGGTTTTTGAAGAGACAGCCTCTGTTGATGATTGGTCTGGTCCACCAGAGGAGAGATATGTGATCCTTTGATGGTACCTTGACCTTGTATTTGGAGTTGCTTTGGCCGGAGCGCTGGTACGGGAGAAGGAACTACTGGAGGGATCTAGTGAGGAGCTGGGCCCAAGGGTTGATAGAGATACATGAGATCATCTTGCCTAACAATTTTGATAGTTCTGCTAGGGACACCCTCTTAAGACGCCTGATTTCCTTAACTAATTGCTGAATGCTATTTAGTCTGTCTGGTGACAGGTAAACTTTGCCTTCCACCATATCTATGACTGCCCCCAGATGAGTTAACTGAGTCGATGGTATTAAATGACTCTTTTTCCAATTTATTGAGAACCCGTGTTGTTGTAGGGATTATAATGTGTTCTGAGTATCTCTGACTGCTTGATGAGCAGAAGATGACAAAATCAAGATGTCATCAAGATAACACTGGAGTCGTACGGGGATATCATGGAGATGAGCAGCTAGCGCTGCAAGGACCTTTGTGAAGGTCCTAGTGGCAGAAGCTAGACCGAAAGGAAGGGCCACATATTTGAAATGATGGTTATTATAACAGAATCTCAGAAATTTATAGTGGGAAGGCCGAATAGCAATATGGAGGTATGCCTCTGTCAGGTCTATGGACATGAGGACGTCACCCTTTCTGATGCAAAGTAAGATAGATTGCAGGGTGTGCATTTTTAACTTGCAATATACTCAGAAATGGTTGAGACGTTTCAAATCCAATATTGCTCTCCACTCCCCCAAACGTTTGGGAACAACAAAAAGATGTGAATAGAAACATCACCCTCGTTGGTTAGTGGCTACTGGTTGGATGGCTCTTATGTCCAGTAGGTGTTGGATCGCTGTTTCCATGAGATTATGTTTAACCGGATCTCTGGAGAGAGGGTATGACATGAAAAAAATCTGGGGGAGTGGATTGAAACTCCAGCGCAAGGCCAAATCTGATCGTGTCTCTGACCCAGGAATCAGAGGTTGAGGAATCCCATTGGTCCGCGAATAATTTAAGGCATCCGCCAATGGTGGTCGGGTCCAGGGAGTTATCTTGGACACCGAAAGGATTTGTTTCCTGCTTCAAAAAAGTTTGAAAAAAGGTAATGTCACCCCTAGTCCTTCTTTTCTCTAGACTGGCCATACCCAATTCCTGCAATGGTTTTTCATATGTTTTTGTCTCTGGGTCTTTTAATCATCCTAGTTACTCTTCTTTGCACTTTTTACAAAGTCTCAATATCTTTTTTGTAATGTGGTGACCAAAACAGGATGCAGTATTCCAGGTGTGGTCTTACTAAGGATTTATAAAGCACTACTAATATTTCACAAGATTTTGATTCTATGCTTCTGTTTATCCAACCAAAGATTATATTAGCTTTTGTGGCTGCTGCCACACACTGCTGGCTCATGATTTTAGTTTATTATGAGCTTTTCATCTCTGCAGTGGTCCACTAAAGCCCATAGTTTTTTCTAAGACCAGCCTCAATTAAAGAGAGAACATATCTGCTGTTATATTTGGAGGATCCAAAATTAATCAGAATGATTAAGTGGACCTCAGTTTAATTGGACCATGCCATTTACATGTAGGAAGTCAAAAATAAATAGGTTCTAAAGCAGATAAATGAAAGATTATAAATTATAAAGTCTGCAAGTTCCAAAATGAGTTTCGAGTCACAACATTTGAGCAAGCAATTAATTTGGCAATTTCTAAGATCCAGAGACAAATCTGAGGAAAAATAACTTTTTCCCATGTCATGCTTTCACTAAGATCATTCATAGTAAAACCAAACCAAAATGCTACCTCCATTCATATATGGATGATCATATAGTATTAAATTCCATCGCAAATCCCACTTAAATTAATGCAAGCAACAGAAAAGTTAATTTAAAGAAATATACCCAAAACTTTTGATAAAGGATGTAATCCGGCATTATCTTTCATCGCAAAGCCTTCCAAAATACTAGGTTTTAAGCAGAAGGACCTTTTACATATATGGCAGAAAATCAAAGTAAAACAATCTGTTAAATGTCCAAAAAAAACCTCTTACTAACAAAACAGTGGCACACTTTTTGAATAAGTTGAGAAGTTTCAGAGTCGGCTTTGATCTAAGAGCTTATGCTTGCTTTGAAAAGGGCATTTTTGTTTCTCTCTGTCAAGCAAAAACAAAATTGCAGAGAAGGATGGATTGTAATTTTCTCCTCACTTTATTTTTAGCTAAGCTAAACTATGGTATATGAGCCAGCCTCACAGAGTCCACAGTCTAGTTTTGGCATATCAAATCTCAGCCCCTGAGCAAATAGATCAAAGAGGGGAAACCATAACAAGTAACAAGCAAAAATTTACCCAACCTCTCTCAAGAAATGTATATTCAATATGACAGAAAATCTGCATTGTCTTGATCTTAATTGGAGCAACATGCCCAATGTATTTCAACCTTTCATTCAAATATTCACTAATCCATGCAGATAGACAATCCTCTCCAAAATAAAAAATCCCAATTACTCAATTACAGATCACCAGTGGCTACAGCACCTTTCTCTCCACTTCTTAAAAAAACAAATTAGCTATATACTTTCCTCTCTGGAGAGATTCTCCAAGTACATTACAAATTCTTTTCTGCAATGCTGATCTACGGGAATAGTTTTCAATAAAGCCCTAAAAGGAGAATAAAATTGTAGTTTTACATTTTAAGAAAGCTAAACGTAAATGAGGGTAAAGATTCATTATCCGAGCTTAGGGGATGTCAGTGTCAGTGTTCTTCAGTTTATAAGGGCTACAGGTGTGAGTGTGTCAAATGAGGGTCTTATGATGGGTCAAGTGTGAGTCATCAGTGAGTCTTGTGATGAGTCACAACAGAGGAACAATGACACTGACATCCCTTAACTCCGCTGAAGATATTACCTAGCCTTGTTACAAAATGTTTGGAAACCAACCCACAACCTCAGAGAATGAACCTTCACCCTCATCCTACACCCGAGCCACAGATATTTGCTACTATAAATGTAAATCTTACGCGTAGACCATGCTTGTTAAAAACCTGACAGCGCAGAACCAATGAAGAAGGATTACAAACCTCGTGCATCGAAGAATTCATCATCATCACTTTCCACTGAGTCGATGCCTTCCATGGGCCACTGGGAGCCAAACTGGTGCAATCCAACTGAAAAAGGGGAGAAATGCAATATTAGCAAACAGAGGATTACAAGATGGAGTCCAATCAAACATTCTGTATATTTAAAACCTTCTGTCACTCATTCAGCAACTGTAACATACATATATGGCTGGATATAGGTATCCATTATCTTTGGGCACAGTTTGCCATTATAAAGTCTGCAAGATTCCAAAATGAGTTTTTCGTCGCAACTTTAATATATATATATGATTAAGCATATGTGAATCTACTGAAGTTGGATGGCTAATAAATTCAAATACATACATACATATATCCATTTTTAAAAATTGCTGCTGTCAAATCACATTTTCCCTGACTGTAATAATCTGTCATTTAATGCCAAAACAACAAAACAAAACCATACTTCTTTCTCCTATGCAATTTTGATGCAGATATAACCTATTAATCAATGACTAGATAGAACAATTTCCTAACTAAATAATCGTAAGGGTCTTGGCAGTAGTCATGGGATTTTGAGGATCTCTTTGTGAAGCATTAAACAAAGACTTGTATGTTTGCGAGCTTCCTCATTGCCATTATGCCTCTGCAATCAGAAATCCGATGACACAGGAGATAAAGGACATTAAACATCAAGAGGGATTTGGAGGGGACAAATTAAGAGAAAATCTGAACAATCCACCCTGGATCAGGGGGAAAGTGGAACTGACCTATTTTATTACCCTACCATTGGAGCTACTAAAAGGAAAAGCTGCTCATTTTCTCTTGCTGGCAGAAGTCTTTGGATTTGACCCTATCAGATTATATTTAATTCAGATGATAGTACTTAAATTGAGGGCAAATCCAATATGCTTTAACTTTAGCCTTGGGAAATCATCATACTGGCTGATACACCTCCATTCTTTAGATAAGGGACTGCCCAGATCAACTTGCAGATTTGGGATGCCACACTACATTACAGATTTGCTTCTCAAACACATAGCATTCTAAAGAAACCTCAAACACTGACATACTGTTCATTTTATGTCCTGTTTTTCAATCAGCTTTGTCTGCCAAAATAACTCAAGTCATAAAAAAAAGATACTGAGCTGGACCTGCCCTGAGGCTTAAAGTCAAAAAAGACAAGACACATGGCAGATGAGAAATAGTAGGAAAAGAAGAGTCAGATTGACTATTCGAGGCCAAAATGAAGTGGTAAGCAGTAAGATGGCATTTATACATGGCTCAGTCTGGACTCGTTTTAACTTTCTGAAGCTCTTGCTTAAGGCCTGGTCCCGCTGGCCAACGGATGCAAAACGTATGCATAAAGGACACAGCGGATGAGCAAAATTTCAGGGGTGGCTCCATCCATTGTCATCCGCTGCAAAAAGGGGCAAAAATTTGCATAAGCAGAATGGAAAATAACGGAAAAGAACGGACATGAGTAGTATGTAACGGGGATGTTAAACGGATGTTCATAGGAAGCCTAGCGGATGAAAGCAGATGGAAGCGGATGACACCTTCGAAGGGGTTCCAGGGGAGGATTTCAAAGCAGATGCATAGCGGAAGGGGCAGATGCATAGCGGATGAAGCGGATGCATCACGGACGCCTATAGGAAATAAAGGGGATGCCGCGCGGACGTGTATCGGATGCAAAGCGTTCACTGCGCATGCGTGGAGTATGAATTGTGTCAGCTCCACAGATATAAAAGGATGCAGCACGCATGCAGTCAGCATAGAGGGGAAAGATGTGCTGCCAGATACATCTTGCAGGAACACCATGGTTCATCAGTCAGGCAAGAAGAGGAAGTCTGTGCCTACTCGTTGAAGCCCTGGCAAGGTGAAGAATGCCAGAACCAGCATCCCACCCCCTGACACTGACTCCGAAGCTGCTGCTGCTGCTGCTGCTGCTGCTGTGGTGGACCAGCCCCAAGGCCCTCAAAGCACTGTTACTGAAGGCCCTGCTGCTCAAGCCCCTGAAGGCCCTGAACAATCTCCAGAAGGCCCTGCTGCTCCAACCCCTGAAGGCCCTGCTGCTCCAACTCCTGAAGGCCCTGCTGAAGCCCCTGCCAGAGGGAGGAAGAGGCAAGGGAAGGAGAAGAGAGAGAGGAAACAGTACACCATTTCCTAGGAGCATGAGAATGAGGTGCTGGAATGGCTGAGGGAGAACGAGTACCTCTGGAGAAAGGGCCACAGACTGTATCGGGACACCAAGAAGAAGCAGGCAGCTTGGAGAGACAAGGCAGAGAGCCTGGGGTACATTGCAGAAGTATTCCTGGGATGTGGAAGCACATGCACACCTGGTATGGCAAGCTACACCTCAGGAAATCTGGGCAGGCCACTGTCAAGCTCACTGACTGGGAGATGTACGTCATGGCCAAGTGCAGTTTCCTGGAGGGTGAGGTCCGCCACCGAGGAGCAGCCCCTCTGACACCCCTCTCCCTCAGACAGCCCACAGACAGCCAATCCTCTTCCAGCCAGGAGCCAGCTACTCTGTCCAGGCAGGTGTCTTCAGAGGGCCCCACAGCAGAGAACCCCCAACAGCTGCACTCCCCATGCCGGCGGACTTGGAGGATCCTGTGGAGGATGACACCCTGCTGTCAAAAATGGAGAAAGAAGCAGCAGCCACCAGAGGCCAACCCACCCGCACCCCCAGCTCCAGAGGATGCAGGCAGAGAGGCAGACTGGAGGGCCAGGACCACAGTGTGCTGTTGGAGATCAGGACACAATGAAGACCAGCACAGAACTTCTCTCTCAGCTGGTCCACTTGGACAGAGCATCCTCGGACAGAAGCCCTTCATCACCTACGTGAGCCAGACCCTGAGGGACCTGCCCGAGGCCCAGGACCAGGTGATGAAGCAGAAGATCACAGCATCTTCTGCACAACCCTCAAGGACCAGCTGAAGCTGCTCCTACCCAGTCTAGGTCTGCTCCTCCACCCCAGGCAATGTCACAGCCCTTCCACGGCTTTCAACAGCCCCTCACCTACCAAGGCTATGACTACCAGGACTTCCCACAGCAGAAGCAGAACTTCCCAGTCCAGGCCCAGGTTCATTGGATGCCACAGACGCCAGTCCTCACCCAGCTGCAGACCAGACAGCCCCACTACACTCCTCCCAACCCTTCCTCCACCCCACAGTCAAGCCCATCAATGGACAATCTGTCATCAATATTGGGGCTGACATCTCAAGTCCTTGATGAAGGGCCTCTCAACCTCACAGGACTGAGTCAGCTCTCGGATAGCTACCTGAACACACCACCACCTGTTGTACCCTTGGGGCCAAGCACCCCAATGGTGCCTCAGACCAGCACTCAAGCCACAGCCACCTCCACAGTCCCTGCCCTCTTCAAGCTGAGACCATGAACATGACTCAGAGTGACTGAGAATAGTGTCAGAGACTGAGTTGTTTACTTGTTAAGTTTATCTTTGCTTAAGACACTTTACTTGGTTCATTTTGCTTATTTAATACAGTCATAAAGTTTACCTAAGAAAGTTTATCTTTGCTTAACACTTAATACAGTTTACTTAGTTCATTTTGCTTATTTAATAAAGTCATAAAGTTTACCTAAGAAAGTTAATAAAGTTTATCTTTGCTTAAGACACTTAGTTTACTTGGTTCATTTTGTTTACTTAATAAAGTGTTGGTGAAAACTTTGAAAAAATGGTTAAGCCTTTGTATGCTTGTGGGATAGATAGTTGTGAGATAGATAAACCTCCAGTGCAAGCATAGTGGGACTGTATGGTCCACCATCCCAGCGATCCAGATTATTTTCTCCCCCTTTTAATAGAAAATATCAGTTGTCCGCTAGGTGTCCTTCTACATACTCTAGACATACTGCAAACATCCTAAATATACGAGATACATCCCAGATACAAATGTTTTGTCAGTTTTTAATACTTTACGTATGAGATGCATATGCTTACATCCTTTCTATTTCCGTGCTACTAACGCTGTGTACATGTTCCGTGTACCTTTTGTTTCCTCCCTCTTTTCCATTTTCAGCTGCAGCAGATGTGAGTTGAGGGGATGGCCAGAGGATGCAGAGAGGATACAGCAGACGTTTAACGGATAACGGACATAGAACGTTTGTTGCCCGTATATGTTGCGGATGTACATCGTACGCGGCGGAAAGTTCATCCATTCACAAAGTTTTGTGCAGCTCAAAACTTCTTGCGCGGATGAAATTGCAATGGACAGATGCTCGACGGATAGAGCGTATGAAACACATATGCAGTGAGTACACAACGGATACATAGCGTTTTCCAATGGATGGGAAGCTTTTTTTAACGTTTTACATCCTCTTTGCATCCGTAAGTGCAGTGGGACCGGGCCTTTAAATAGAAAGTTGTGAGAGTTGTTCCATTGGCTAATAGATGGGGCCGGGTTTGTTATGGCAGATGGATGAAAGTGCCATAAGGCTCTCCAGTTCTAGGGCAACTGGAAGCAGCGAAGTGCAAAACAGATTATTTGCATCTGCCCTGTTCTTACCATTGTAAATATGTAGACAACCACACATATGTATACTTACCCTTTGTGCCCTAATCAGTGTACATTTGAGGATTCATTGCAGTATGACAGCACAATTAATGTTGCTAATTTCAGGGCAAGATTTGTTTGACTTGTACATATTTTAATTTTGTATTTTAAAAGTTGTATTGTATGCTTTATTTTGATTGTGATGTTTCTGATGCAAATAAACAAAAGATCACTGTAAACAAGCCAAATGTTTCTCTTCCCATTACATTTTCTGAAAAACCTGGATGCAGTCTCCCAAGAGCTCTTCCTCCATTGATGCATGAATGAAAATGGAGTGCGTGCTACCCTTTTTCTCATTCCAAGAAATATACCTTTCTCAATGAAATTCAACAACAATATCAGAGACATTGACAGAATGGTACTGTAATACTTCACAGACTGATTGCAATGTCAATAAGGAATGGACTTATGGCATATCCTAAAGTTTCTCAGCCCCAATTCTCAGGCAATGTTTTGATGATACAAGAGGTCCAAAGTGGAAGTTCATGGCCAAATGTGTTCTTTCTTCTTTGGCTTAGGTTAGGATTTTTCCTTTTCTGTTTCAAAATTGTATCAAGTTGTTAAGAAATACTATTTCCTCTTGATGTTGCCTCAAACAGCTAGGCCAGAGTAACCTAACCTATAGCAACAGCTTGTGAATAAGCACAGGTGAAGAAAAGGAGCTGCCATCTTCTCTCAATACTGATGTTTTGAGCTAAACTAGGCTTTTAGATCACTCAGAATTGGTGCCTAAAATATCTCTGTTTTAGTTTTCTCAACACTTCACTTTTTCCTTTGGTGTCATATCTTTTTAGTTTTTATTTTCATTAGTCTATAATTGCAGTGCAGCAACATCTGTAACAAATAACAATGACATTAAAATGCCAATATATGCATCATTGCATAAATGGTATGACATCACAAAGTTGATATAATTTTTGTGGTATCATTTACATCATGCCATTATATATCATTTTGCCCTCTCTTTCATTGACCCCTCAGATGCTTATATTATGGGAGCCTTTCAAACTGATGAGGACGAATTACACAATTAACAATTAAGTGTATAACAGGACAGGAGTCACACTCTGGGTGAAGATAACTAAAGAGGTTGTTATATCCTGTTCATATTACAGGTCACAGGCTGCTATTTTAAATTTGTGTGACTCTTGTGGGCCTCTTCCTCTAATAATTAATTGTAGTTCTGTCCAAAGATCTTAACTCAATGACAAAGCACATGCTCTATGGGCAGAAGGCTCCATTGCTGAACATCTCTTATTTCTAAAGGTCTTAGTGACAGATGGATTATCAAGCAAGATAACTCGTAATAATAGATTCTAGTCAGAGTGCAGAATAGCTCTTATTTTTTTAATTATATTCTTCCAAAATTTTACTACACTCCCAATTTTCCAAATACAGTGAAGAAACTCATGAGTCAAACTGAGGTTATATGTTGGTACAATGCTAATCATTTGCTGTTTTCTTCTGCTTTTCATACCCAAACAACATGTTGGCATAAACATGCAATAATTAATCATTCAGCTACATTTTGCTGTCAACCAAATCCTCTCTCTATTTCTCCTGCAGAGTCCATTTAAGATGAATACTGTTCTGTATAAAATGGTATACTCCAAATTATGCAATCTGATTGGCTAAAAGACTAAGCATTGGATTGGTTCATTAGGGACCCATCCAAAAGAGCCGCTGAAAGGCGGCAAAGTTATATAGCTGCCATTGGCTACAAGCCGGCAGGCAAGCCTGGATAAAAAGGCTGCCGCGGCTTCAGCCTAACTGTTCCGTTACTGTTGCTATCTTGAATAAAGACTTTGTTTGCTGGAACCCGTTCTACCTCGCGTTTTTCTGGATGGAACACTGGCGATGAAGGTGGGATCATCCTAAACGTGAGTCTGAGCACGCGGCAGAAAGAATTCCAGAAAAAAGAAATGACTGGGAATAACGCGCCGCCCGCACCCTTCAATCCCAACGAAGAGGATTGGTAATCATACGTACACCATTTGCTGATGTTCTTAGAGAGCAATGAGATGGAAGAGATCTCAGACCAGCGAAAGAGGGCTGTATTCCTAATGCATTGTGGACCAACCGTATTCAAAATGGCCAAAGCATTGGCGAAGCCCAGAGACGTGAAACAAATGACCTGGTCTGAACTTCACCGAATGTTAAAAGCCCACTACGCACCAGTAGTGTCAAATCTCATCAAGTGGCACGAATTCTACAAAAGGGATCAGAAGGAAGGCGAAACCATCACTGACTTTGTGGCAGCTCTCCGACAACTGGGGGGAGCTTGAGAATTCCTGAACTTAGATGAAGCCATGCGAGATCGAGTTGTCCTAGGTCTGAGAGACTCTAACTTACAAAGTGAACTACTAAATAAACCCAATATCACAGTGGCTGAAGCGATCGCAGAAGCCACAGCAGAAGCTGCAAAAAAATCAGCGGCCACTATGAAACTAATGAACTCCAATAATGGCGCGATGACCCTACCCAGAGGGAAGAAGCAAGCTCCCACCACAACTCATCACAAAGAATTCGACAGTCCATCAGAAATGGAAGATGAGGATGATGAGGTCCATCGCCTGTACGCCAACAAAAAAAGGTGTGAAAGAAGAAATTGGCAGGAATGCGCTGGCTGCGGGGGAAACCACCCTCAAGCCGATTGCAGATTCCTTGATGCCATCTGCCGAGCTTGCAAGAAGAGGGGACACATCGAAAAGGTCTGCAGGAATCGAAAAAACAACAGCCCAAACAGACGCAGTAACTCCCCACTACCAGCTGAAGCAAAGCAAGCTGAAAAGAAATGGGAGCGCAACAAACGAACCGGCAACCGAAAAAAGACCCATCAAACTGTCACTATTGGAAACACCCAGACGGAAAGCGGGAGAAAAGTCAAGATTGTTGTAAAAATTGAAGGAAGCCCCTGCGAGATGGGATCCTTCCTGTCAATGGTGTCTTGGATCACAATCAGACGGCTGGTTCCAAACATCAAATTAAAAGAACTCCAGAAACAAAAATTAACTCCAAAAGACGACCAAGGAAACCGAATCCCTGTGGTAGGTCTAGGACATTTCCGAGTCATATACAAACAGCATGCTGAAGTCCTGCCTCTAACCATAGTCGACTGGGACTGCCCCAGCCTCCTGGGTATCGAATGGTTCACACCATTGGGCATCGGAATGACCGGGGTGAGCCAAGTAGCCGCAACCGACTGGGAAGAGAGCCTGATACAAGAGTTCCAGGACGTCTTCGACGGCACCTTAGGCAGGTACCAGGGGACACCAATTTCCTTTAGTTTAGACCCTCAGGTAGCACCTAGAAGATTAAAAGCCAGACGAGTCCCCTTTGCCTTAAAGGCCAAAATTGATGAATGGTTAAATAAATTAATTGAGCAAGGGGTCATAGAACCAATTGACCATGCTAGATGGGAGACACCAATAGTAACACCTGTTAAACCTGATGGGTCGGTACGCATCTGCGGAGACTACAAGCCTACCCTGAACCATGCGTTGCAGCAAAGCGCATACCCTGTACCAATCGTGCAACATTTACTGCATTCGCTAGGGGAAGGAAAATTTTTTGCCAAGCTTGATTTAGCCCAGGCATATCAACAGCTTCCAGTAGACCCAATAATGGCTGAGGCACAGACAATAGTAACTCACAGAGGGGCATTCAAATGTAACAGACTTCAATTTGGAGTGAGCGTTGCCCCAGGCGTTTTCCAAAGCCTTATGGAACACCTACTAAATGGAATTAAAGGGGTCGTGCCATATTTTGATGACATCCTAATTTCGGCTAAAAACACGACCCAATTAGAGACAAGACTGAAAGAAGTGCTCACAAAATTTAGAGAATCTGGCCTGAAAGTCAAAAAAGAAAAATGCTGTTTAATGACTGATCACGTCGAATTTTGGGGTTATTTAATTGATGGTGAGGGTATACACCCTACAGAAAAAAAAATCAAGGCTATTAGAGACGCACCACAGCCAAAAAACAAAACAGAATTACAAGCGTTTTTGGGTCTAATAAACTTCTATAACGTATTCCTCCCTCACAAGGCAACGATAGCTGAACCGTTACATCGTTTATTGGATAAGAAAACTAGTTGGACTTGGGGGCATAGAGAACAAAAACCATTCCAAGGCATAAAAAATCTGTTAACCTCAGACACCGTTCTTATTCAGTTTAGTAAGACACTTCCATTGACGGTCACTTGTGATGCCTCACCATTTGGAGTCGGTGCCATCCTGAGCCACCAATTGCCTGACGGGAAAGAGGCACCCATCGCCTTTTACTCGAAAACACTTTCTAAAGCAGAACGCAACTATAGTCAACTAGACAGAGACGCCCTGGCAATTGTCGCCAGAGTTAAACGTTTTCACAAGTACCTCTGTGGGAGAACTTTTTCAATCGTAACTGACCATAAACCACTACTAGGAATTTTGGCAGGAAACAAACCCACACCGAACATTTAATCTCCTTGAATGACTAGATGGTCAGAATTCCTAGCAGCGTACTCCTACACTTTGATACATCGACCTGGGAAACAGATCTCCCATGCAGACGCATTAAGTCGAACACCACTGCCAATGACAGAGGAAGACCCAGCACCAACAATTACCACCCTGCAGATAGAAACCCGCCCCGAGCTCCCAATATCTGCACTTGATGTCGCCAGATCAACCGCTAAAGACCCAGTGACTGCCCGCATTTTAAATTGGGTAGGTAAAGTTGGCCGGAAAACCAAAAAACTGAAAACTTTAAACCTTTCTGGACCAGACAGACTGAGCTGTCAATACAAAAGGGGTATTTACTGAGGGGTGATCGGGTGGTAATTCCTTCCAAATTGCAAACTAAAGTGTTAGGTATGCTTCATAAAGGCCATCTAGGCATCGTGAAAATGAAAAGCCTGGCTAGGAGCTATGTCTGGTGGCCTGGTTTAGACAGAGATATTGAATACTGGGTTGCTACATGCAATAAATGCCAGAAAACCAGGCCATCACCACCACAAGCTCCTATAAGGAACTGGGAGACCCCACGAGGCCCCTGGTCTCGGATTCATATTGATTTTGCAGGTCCGACCAGGGGGCATACATTCTTGATTGTTGTAGATGCATACTCGGATTGGTTAGAAGTCACAGTAATGTCATCTACAACAACCAACACAGTTATAAAAAAGCTAAACAAGCTATTCACAACCCATGGGTTGCCGGATGTCCTGGTGTCCGACAATGGGCCACAACTGACTGCTATACAATTTGAACAATATCTAGCCTCCTTAGGCATGCGCCATGCACTAACCGTGCCAGCCCACCCGGCAGCGAATGGTAGGGCTGAGAGAATGGTCAGGTTTACCAAGGAGGGAGAAAATGGACCCAGGGGATGTCCAGGACAAAGTGGACCGTTTACCCACCCTCCAACATATCACCCCCAGCACTGTAACTAACAAAAGCTCGGCAGAATTGTTAATGGGGAGGAAACTTAGATCACATTTGGATAGGTTACATCCAAATTATACCTTTGAGAACACCCCCAACTCCTCCAGCTATTTCCTCACGTTTGAAATCGGTGACCTTGTCTACGCAAAGAACTTTACTGGGGACCCTCTCTGGCTTCCAGCCACAATCACACAAGTAACAGGGCCCCGGTCCTACCGTCTAACCGTAGACGATGGCAGGGAATGGAAGCGGCACATAGACCGAAATATCGAGCGAAATACGACCGCGCAACCTCCAACAATAAAAATCGATGAAAACAAAACCAAAGGGGGGGGGGAATATAAGAAAATAATACTGAAGGAAAAAACGGTGTTAAAATTAAACCCAGAACATCAAACCAATCAAAAAGAGCAAAAAGAACACTTACGGCTAGATGAAATGGGCAGAAATAATCCACAGATAGAGGAACCCATCCTGGAAGGGGCCAGCAAAGCCAGCTCGACCTGCCCGGGAAAACCAGGAGGGAGAGGCAAAACCACCATCCTGAGCAACTCAAGCGGTCGCAACCTTGCTGACTCACCCTTCCAGGCGGTTCCATGGAGAAGAGCCGGAGAGACAGCGATCCCTTCCGAACTGCTCGAAGACTCCATCAAGAATGAACCGCGCAAGTCAAGTAGAGTCAGAAGAAGCCCCACCTACCTGCGCGACTACGTCACCCACTAGAACTAAACTAAGGGGGGAGGGGTGTTTTGTATAAAATGGTATACTCCAAACTATGCAATCTGATTGGCTAAAAGACTAAGCATTGGATTCATTAGGAACCAATCCAAAAGAGCCACTGAAAGGCGGCAAAGTTAAATAGCTGCCATTGGCTACAAGCCGGCAGGCAAGCCTATATAAAAAGGCTGCTGCGGCTTCAGCCTAACTGTTCCATTACTGTTGCTTACTTGAATAAAGACTTTGTTTGTTGGAACCCAGTCTACCTTGCGTTTTTCCGGACAGAACAAATATAGTAGGCTATGTTTTTACAAATTGAAGATATCCAATTAATGCTAATGAACGTTGCTGTTATGAAGCCAGTATCTTGACGGCTTTGAAGACCCAGAACCTGGAAAATGCTTACAGCTTGGCTCTGTTAAATAAAATCCATTTAATGCAAAGTGTTGTCAGACACACAACTGGCCTTTCAAATTAATCTACTCAAAATGACTTGCTTATTGAACCTAAATATTATTAAGATAAATGTTTAGGGCTTGAAGGACATTCTTTTACATTTCATCTTTACCTTAAAGAAAGCAATTTTGCAGGCCTTTATTTTCAAGCTGCAAACAGACTATATTACTCAGGCAACAGTCGTGAAGGATCAATTTACTTAACACACTATTTTAAAAAAAATACAACATGGACATAGCTGAAACTTACAGGGATTTAACATTGGCCTTTCTGCTTAAATCCTGAGGAAAATCTGCATCTAAAAATGGTTTTTATTTAGATTCCACTGGCCCTGATGTGATTCATCCCCAAAACAAACACACCATCTATAAAAGAATTATTTTTTCAGAACTTGAGCAGGGAAGAAAAAATTAAAATCCTCCTCTATGCTTACTCAAGTCTCAATAATCATCCACAGCTGGGATTAATTGCAGTTAGGTTTCACATCTGGTTGTGAAAATGGGCCAATCAGATGCTTTTAGTCTGGAATCTCCTATTTTGCTACTCTTATCCAAGCTTTCTAAACCCAGTCATTCCATGTAATAAAATTCTTTTTTTAAAAAAATTACAGTACTTGAAGACATGCAGTTGGATAAGCATATGTTGCTGTGCTATTTGTTTTCCAATAGCTTTACTGAACTTCATTTTACTTTCCCCCTTTCTCAAATGTTAGGTTATAAGCTTTTCATGGGATATGGTAAAGCTCCATGAATACAGAAGGTGCTATACAAATAAATATTCAAAAGACCTGGTTCACACAAGAACATATTTGTGACAGAAGCACTTATGATGCTAGCAAAGTTTGGTATATCCAAAAATAGATCCAATTCTTCTCTGCAGAAGATCAAAACAGGCAACCTTTGGCCTTGATGCTGAAACAAGAAAGAACTTCAGAGGGGGGGGGGGAGAATAATTTGCCCTTTTCAGTTTCCTTATATGTAAAATATGCATCTGATGAGGTTTCTCAATGTTATTTCATATTTCATTTGCATTTCCCTGACGTCTTTTATCTCCTCCTGGGAAGACATGATGGCTTCATAGGGAAAATATCTCTTGCTGTCATTTTCATGAACGGTATCTACTGTTTATAGGCAAAGAATGGGCCCATCATTATTTTCTCAGACAACAGCTTGCTTTTGCAAAATATTGTAGCCATTTGGCCAAACGCTGCATTATCAAAACTGAACAATATGCAAACTTGGACTTCTTCAGACTCACTTATTTGGCTTCCTAAAGAGGGAAGGAACTGGTAGCAGCAGGATTCCCCCACTATACAAAGTTTTCTGTGTCAGGAAAACTGCCAAAGAAGGGAGAAATGTGTAAAGTTGGCATAAGGCTTGTATATTTCCATCTGTCTTAAAGAGAGGCTGCCTGTTGTAGAGAGAAAATGCTAACATTTCTAATTATCTTTCTTAACAAGAGTGACATTGGCATCAATGTGAAGGGTAGGGCTAACTGCGAATGTTATAACACAAAATGAAGACTCTCTAAGAAGTCCCAAAGCCTTAGAGATGGATTCCGGCAGGGAACTGACCAGGGGTGGGATTAAAAAAAATTAACAATTGGTTCTGTGGGCATGGTTTAGGTGGTAGGCGTGGCTTGGTGATCATATGACTGGGTGGACATGGCTTGGTGATCATGTGACTGGCTGGCCGTGGCCAACTCAGTATAACTCACATTGGGGCATGCATCTCCTTGCTTAGCCTCTCATGACTGTGGGGATGCTGCAATAATTGTAAGTGGGAAAATGGACATAAGCCACTTTTTTCAGTGCCATTGTAACTTTAAATGGTCACTCCACACAAGCAAAGTACCAGCAAAGGAGGGAAAAAATCTCCAGGGAAGTTCCAGAGACAGGAAGCCAAGTCCTGCCAAGAATGTAATAAAGGTTAACGGAGAGGCAGTTTCTATAAGCAATACCAGAATATTTCCTTCCTGTTTTCCTTACAGGATTAGGCCAGTAATTTCTTCAAACAACCGGTTCTCCAAACTGCTTAGAATGTTAACAACTGGTTCTAGCAAATAGGTGCAAACTGGTAGAATCCCATCCCTGGAACTGACTCTTTTTGTTAATATTCTGGACAGGGGGAAGCATTCTCCTGAGAAGCATATATATCTCCCATCTGTTTTGGAAGATACATAAACATTTTATTAATGTGTATAAATTTTCAATAACAACATTAAGTCAACCAAAATGTCTTTGGGTACTTTGCTTTTTTTTACTGATGATTTTTAGAATTGAAGTTGCTTTATCTCATGTTAATCTAAAAACATAAATATTGCAAACAAAAGAAAATAATACAATATGAGGTACATAAAGAGACGAGGGATCCTTGGTGCTCTCTGAGCTTTCTTATTTTCTTGCAGACATTTTATTACACTAACTAGATAACAGCATCAGTTACTTCAGCATCTGCAAAGTCTGCAAAAAACAAGCAAACTCAGAGAGCACCAAGAACCCTTCATTTCAACCCTGAGGTACAAATATTCTCATTTATAAAGAGACTTTATACAAAGAGACTGTTGGTGTTATCAAACTGGAGAAAAAGGAAAAGATGTCATGTGACTAAGAAACCCCACACTTGGAAGACCTTTGTCTAATCTTATAGTCATTTTCAAACCATTTTTACTGAGATCCTAGCTGAGAAAAAAGGAAATAGCAATCAAGCACAACTTATTTGTCTACTAGGTATATATGTACAACACATATATACCTAGTAGACATCCCACAATGGAAGACTGAACAAAAAATTATTTAATCTCTCCCATGTGCCAAAATATCATACCATCTTTCTGGATAGACTGGCAGCAATTCCAAGAATCAAATGGCTCTCCTCTTTTAAAAAAGAAAAGCGGGAAGAGCAAAACACCTTATTAATTCACAAAAATTAAATCAGCCACAAATGGTTTATTGAATAGAAAGCCAGACTTTGACTTTAATTAAGCCAAACTGGTGGAACACCTGGTAAGAACTGGCGGAACACCTGGTAAGAACTGGCAGCCAGAAGGAAAAGCAAGATAAAAGGAGCCAAAGGGAATAATGTGTGGGTGGGAAGGCAAAATGGAATGGCACACAAAGAAGAGAGGGATGAAGGAAGGAAAGCCTCTGGCTTTGAATTTTAATGCCAGTCCCTCAATTCCACTTCCCCCAAATGTCCTTGGGGCAAGGAGAAGCCAGTTTAGTGTAGCGGTTAAGGTGCTTGGCAAGAAATCAGGAGGCAGTGAATTCCAGCCTTCCTCTCTTAGGTATGAAAACCACTGGATGATTTTGGGCTAGTCACACTCTCTCAACCCTACCCACTCAGAGGATTGCTTTCATGGGAAAAATAAATTTCATAGATTTGATGTTGGAGGTCTGACATCAAGAGACTGAGAAAAGTAGAAATTGATTTTGCAAAAGGAGATATCTTGAATTTATAGCAATGTTCTCAAAACCACAAACAATCTCCATGCTTCCTTTAGAGCATGGATTCCCAAGTGCCTCTTGAGAATCCATGAAATCAAAATTATTTGCCAGCCTATGTGGAAAACTAAGTACATTAAACATTAGTAAATATAATGTAAATATATATAAAGTGAAAAGGAGGCCCGAGAGAAAAAAATGTTTAAGAAACACAGCTTTAGAAGGGAAAAATACCACACTGAAAGAAGGAATGTATATTAATGGCAGGACTGTAATATATCATGAAGCCTGGCATCTCCACCCTATATTTAGCCTCAAGTTACTGTACAAGAATGCTTCAGGACTGGGGTAGGACTGGAGTAGTCCTATCCTTAACTAAAGGGGAAAAGAAAACAGAAAAAAAGAATTAATCAGGACTAAACTCCTTATCCTTCCACAGTTCACAGAGTCAAAATAGTACAAACTGAGCCCCTGACTCATAGAGGAAGTTAAAGCTAAAAAACTCAACTTCCTCTCCCAAACTCTATCTCCAGACCTATTAGATATGGCAGTGTTTCTCAACCTTGGCTATTTGAAGATATATGGACTTCAACTCCCAGAATTCCTCAGCTGGAATTTTTCCCTGCTTTACTCTCTTGTTATCATTAACTTTTTAAAAATGTTTAAGATTGCAATATATTCCTCTTCTGCAGCAAAAATAACCAGTAATATTTTGGTGGCTGCGAAGTTATTGCATGTTATATTTCTTTGCTGACGAGACAAGAAGTAGAATTCTTTTCTATACAGCACTGCAGAATTGGTCACGTTTTCTTACACAGAAACAGAAAAGTCCGTATGGGGCTTCATTCCCCCATCCCCATCCCTCCACTTCTCTCCCCCAACACATTCTTGTTCTGAAAAGGAAAAGGACACTGTTCTCAAACTTGATTCAGCATGCTCTGAAATGGTGAGGCATATCGTTTAACCAGTCTCATTGTAAAAGAGGCGGTTAAAATAAATTAAGGGAACAGAAGCCCATTTTAATTGATTGTGGAGGATGTAGTTTGAAATTATAGCAGACAGTATCTCTATTGAAAGAATGCCAAGCTTAGATGTCATTTATAACTGGAAATTTTAGATTCCAAAAATGTCCTGGCCTATTCAAACCTGCATAAAGATGGCCATTCACCTAAGCACCAGATCCTGATTCACTCAGAGAAGAAAAAATACAGGTAGACTTCAATTTGCAACCACAATTGAACCCAAAATTTCTGCTGTTAAGTGAGACATTTGTTTTGCCCCATTTTACTTTTCTTGTCACAGTTGTTAAGAGAATCTCTGCATCAGTTAGTAACCCGGTTGTTAAGTGGCTTCCCCATTGACTTTGTTTATGAGAAGGTCGCAAAAGGTGAAAAAAGTCCCCATGACTTTGGGACAAGGCAACCGTCAAAAATATAAACCAGTTGCCAAGCATCTGAATTTTGAGCATGTGGTCTTGGGGATGCTACTAAGGTCTTAAGTGTGAAAAGCAGTCATCCTTTTCAATGCTGTTTTAACTTTGTGTTCTGTATGTAAAGTGGATGACTCCAAATCTACCATTCTGATTG
>BLBF01000036.1:8350646-8430031 GCA_015471245.1 Laticauda colubrina | reverse complement strand
AATAAAAGTATTTGTTGTTGGAACCCGGTCTACCTCGTGTGTTTTCCGAACAAAACACTTTGGATGGTCACTAAATGAACTGTTGTAAGTTGAGGAGTACCTGTATCTGTTTCCTAGATTGCAGCTGCAACATCAAGCATGCTCTGATCAAGGTGCCTGAATAAAATATTCCTTCAATAAGATGCCCATTCCATCTCTGCCAAGCAGAATCTCTCTCTCTCTTTTTTTCTCCCTTCTCCTTCCTTCCTCCCTCCCTCTCTCTCTCTCACTAATTCACTCACTCTTTCTCCTTAGCGATAGTCATCCCACTCAGCCCAATTATTAAAAATCAATTATTGCCCTCAGATCCCACAGGGAGATTCTGTCAAACAGTTCTCACTTCACAGACACATTATAGTATCATGCTGCCTCAATAGATCCAAGTAAAAACAAAAGGCTTCTTCTCATCCCATTCAGACAGAAAAACACTTCTTAAAAATATGAAAAGAATGGGAAAGGACCTTTTTTCAGATACCTGGGTTTAACAGCAGGCATTGGACTGGGTAATTTTACAGAATTTATATTTATTAATCATGAATAGCTAATTCAACCATGGGTTGCAAGTAGCCTTCTTTGTGAACTTTCAGTTTGTTAAAGAACCTCTGGCAAACTCACTTATTTTCAGCAATGCTATTTTCACATGTTCCCACTTTTAAGGATACTAAATGACAGCATTTATGAGATATGCTTAATTAATCATCTTTGGGGATTGCACAATGCACTAAAATATATTTTAATTAAATGGGCTTAATTTGCACTGCATGCTATGACACAAAAATATAATCAAATTTAACATTAAAGGAGCTAGGCGTTTTTGTATTTATGTGTGTGAATATTTTTAATGTATTTTCCCCAACTAAATAGGGCTGCCTTTATCATTAGCAAGGAATGCTGCATATTGCAGGGATAAAATTAAAACTAGTTTCCTAATATACATATATATTCTTTTTCTTATCCAGAAGTCTAGGTTGATCAAAAACATAGTAGATTGTAGCACTCATATCTACAGGTCTACTTGGTAAGTTACATTTTCTTTTCTCTTTTCTAAATATTTTTGTAACTTGTCCCTTTTCTATTATTCCATTTTCAACATATTATTAATTTGAAAATATATAATGCAATCGAGTATGTATGGATATGTTTAATATATTCAGCTGCTTAATAAAGTCAATCTTCTTGTCTGAAAAAAGCCCCAATTATCTCCACTGTTCTCCGGACTGATATATTCATCCTTCCCCTCACAGACATCACATCCTCTGAAATAAAAACAACAAATTTTAGCTACCAATCTTACACCTTTTGGATTTTGAAGAAGCAGAATATTAAGTGGAGTGATGCTTCTGAATTTTAGTGTTAAGGAAGACCCCTGAGAATATCACAGATGGTCCTTAAGTAAATCAACCCAAAGCTCTCACCCAAATGATCTCAAGAGTTTGCACAAATGATCCGCTCATATTATCATAATTTGGACAAACTTCTCTCTCTAGGAAAATCTGTAATGCTCGGAAAGATGGAAGGAAAAAGAAGAAAAAGACACCAGCAGTACTGTATACTGTAAACAGAATGGGTTCAATTACAGTGGTGACAGATACATCAATGAAAAAGGACCAGATTGGAAACAAATCTATCTATGTAGTCACTAGGAGTTGAGACCAACTCAGTAGCACATAATTAATCAATCACCATCAACCACCAAATAATTATCCAAGAACTATAGATGGACTGTGTTTTGCTTCACTTGCAATGAAATTAGATAAGCTTGTTGCATTTTTGGATAATTCAGATAATTAAGAGGCTCAGAGCAGAGGTGGTATTCAGCAGCTTCTGACCAGTTCTGGAGAACCAGTAGCAGAAATTTTGAGTAGTTCGGAGAACTGGCAACTACTACCTTTGACTGGCCCCGCCCCCATCTATTCTGTGCCTCCTGAGTCCCAGCTGATTGGCTGGGTCTTCTTTTGTTGCCCTGCACAGGAGAATGGAGCTGGAAAGCAGGTTAGTGGGGTAGGGAGGGAATGGGGAGATTTCCTTCCCCCAGGAGTGGGAAGGGAATAGACATTTTACAGTATCCTTCCCCTGCCATGCCCACCAAGCCACACCCACCAAGCCACACCACGCCTACAGTAGTAAAAAAATTTGAATCCCACCACTGGCTCAGGGTATCTGCCCACATTCAGTTCTGAAGATACTATTGGTCTGGATTAGGACAGCCATGGGTCACCTGTCCACATTTTACTAAAGATCAGAAAAAGTTTCTGTAGCTGAATCCTAGGCTAAATCTGAGACTAAATAATGTTGTTCCATGGTCCCAATGACCTCCAGCAAGTTTTCCCCAAATTTAGAGGTAGCTTGTGCTAAGTCATGGTTTGTTTAACCATGGTTTACTTTGAGAACCTAACCAAAGGTGAAAAGATGGGTACCATGTCAGTGAATCACAGAACAGAGGATACTATTCTGCAAAACATCAAGAGCATTGATGCCAGTTGCCTATTAGCAACAAATTTCTTCAAAAAGCACTATAAAATTTAAGCAAATAGGGCCAGAGAACTGGACCTACTTCTGATTTTCAAACAAGACCACCAGGTTTTCCCTCCACAGAAGGTACTCTAAAAAGCACTCCACTTTAACTCCGCTTTAGTTCCAGTGAAATATAGTCTCCTAGCCTACCAGTTGCTAGGCTACCACAACATTCTCCTTTGCCTGCAACTAACCACAAGCCAGAACTAAGAGAATGAACACTGAGGACAATTACTGGTCTGCAAGAGCATCACTCAAAGCTTTGGCACCCTGAACTATGTGATGGAAAATGTATCTGCAAAAAAAACCCAGAACATATTCATATTCCTATTCCTATTCTCTCTCTCTCTCTCCCTCCCTCCCTCCACACAAAACATCTCATGTAAGATATTCCAGCTGGAGAGCCCAGCTATACACACACACATACACTATCTCTTACTGATTCACACACATGCACAAAGAGACAGAACCCATTAGAAGCTTTCTTGAGGATCACCTCACTGCTTGGTGAAATGAAACCTTTTATCAGGCCCTCAAGAGTTGTTTTCTCCTTCAACAAGCATTCATTTCATGGAAATCTTAGATGCACTTGCTTTTTCCCTTCCAGAGTGAGAGAAGAATAAAGAGGGCATTTTTCTAATATTGCACCTTTTAACATAAAAAAAAAGCATGTTCCTATTAGGTTTCACTCAAAAACAAAGTTCAGTTTTTATATACAAAGGTTTTTATAGCAGCCATGGCGATCAAGTGCATGGGGGGGGGGGAGTTAGAGGTGGAAGAGAAAAAGGTTTTCATATTAAATTATATCTATAGCCTGCTCTTTTCTAGCTAAACAATACACAAAACTACATGAAGCCTGGCAGGAATGCCTGTTGAAGAGCAAGATGGCAAGATGCGCTGGATATGCTACACAAGAGAGATTATATAGGACTGACCATTTCAGTTGTGGCAAGGGATGCTTTATTTCTTGAATAATTTTTTTGAATAATTATAAAAGAATACAGTACTGATAAATATAATCCATATAATTGCACCCTCTTTCATCCTGTTTTCCCACAGTTTAACTGATTTGTTGCCATGTCTTTATGACTTTAAAGATTGATGATTCATGGTTTTTAGCCCTGTTTCCCACTCCCTTTCTCCCTTGCTTCCTGTCCATCTTCCCATTGTTTTTTTACAAGGCCAGCTTCAATCTAGGAATCCAGCCCAGGATGTGCTCTGCTTCTGACCTCCTTGTTCAGATCCAGCCCTTTTCTCTTTTCTGCCAGGATCCTGGGAAAAACAACAACAAAAAGTACATGGAGAAAAGGGCAAAATTGAGCAAAATGGTTTCTTTTTTAAAAAGTTTTAAATCTTTTCATTATCTAATGAATCTCTTTGTGGTGATCACAAAAGAGAAGCAGTTCAACCAACTTCATCCACATTTTCTTTCTTAATAACCAGATGCAACAGTATGATGAGAGGAGAAAGAGGACAAAAGCTTTTTTTTTTAATCTAAACTATTCCAAAATAGAAACAAAAAAAAAAAGTGTACACCTTTTCTGTTCATCCACCAGCTCAGTGCTTCTCTATTCCCACTCTGATGGAAATAAAGTTTAAATACATTTTACAGAATTTGCCTACATACTGGCAATGGATGCCACTGTCTATATTAAGCTAATTAATTAGATTGCTTTGCCAATTAATTGGGTAGTTGCCTCCACACGAACTATTCAAAAAGTCATTTTTGGGATACTTGCCAAGGCATGCATATGTACAACTATGTCTGTCTTGAGAAAGCTATCTTAACAGAATTTTAAAGATTGGTAGCACCATATAATCTTGGTACTAGAAAGGTGGATTTCTGACACAAAGTACACATTCCATATTTTCATTTTAAGGTTAAATGATGGTTCAACTGGTCCTATTCCACACCCTGATCTGGACTTGCTAAGAGCAGAAGATATGCACTAAAATTTCAGAATCATCCAAACTTCTGCGATTCAACTTAACATTTCATAAATCAGTTCTTCATCTATTTATTCTCAGGTTTAGAGATAGAAATAAATGTATTGATCGCAGAAACTGGTTCACTATGTAGTCTTATGCCTGCTAGTTTTTTGTTTTCCTCTGGAATAGCCTTTATAGTTTAAGAATTAAAATATCTTGGTTGCACTTTAATTCACAACTCAATTGCTGATAAAACTCAGGTTCTTCTCTATTGCTCCCCCAGGAACTTACCATGACACTCCACTCTTGGTTTAAGTGCTTTGAAGTTATTTATAAAGCCCATGTCACACTGAACCAACGGATGCAAAGAGGATGTAAAACGGACAAAAAACCTTGCCATCCGTTCGAAAATGCGATGTACTCACTGCCTCCATTTGGCTTCCTCTCTATCCGTCCAGCATCCGTTTATGGACGTTTCATCCGCTCCAAAAGTTTGGGCTGCCCAAAACTTTTGCGCGGAAAATGTATCCAGTTCATCCGTTCTGCATCCGCTACGCATCCGCTAGGCATCCGTTCTGCATCCGTTACGTATCCGCTATATCCGTTAGGCATCCGCTGCGCATCCACGTAACTCCATCCACTCCAGCGGTAAACGGACGCAGGGAGGAAGCGGAACAGACACGGAACGGATGCAGAACGGATGCCTAGCGGATGCAGAATGGAAACAAAGCGTTTAAAACGAAAAAAATGTTCACAGAGGGAACCTATCTCGGATATTAAGGATGTCTAGAGGATGCCTAGAGGATGCCTAGAGGATGCCTAGAGGATGCCTAGCGGAAAACCTATACTGCCTATAAAAAGGGGGAGCAACTCGCCTGCATCTCACTTTCAGAACAGCAGCCCAGCGGTGCAGACCTCTGCAGCCTTTATCTGGCTCTTCCTCTTCCACAGCATCCAGTCATGTCCACCGTGGATTGTAACAAAGTCCTTTCGGCAGCCACCATCGTTCTGCAACAGTGCGAAGCCATCTGCAGGCTCTGTGAACTTTACTGCGAGAAGAAAAGGACCACCCAAAAAGAGTCTAGATCCGAAGATGGTTTGCCAGAAGAGCAGAGGATGGACTGTACAACAAGCTGATGGTGGAGCTCAGGAACGAAGACACTCGGGCATTCCAGAACTTCATGAGGATGCCTCCAGCCATGTTTGATGAAGTTGTGGAGCAGCTGACACCCAGGTTGACCAAGGCAAACACCAACTTCCGGCCCAGCCTGGAACCTGGGCTCAAGGTGGCACTCACTCTGCGCCACCTGGCCTCAGGGACCTCCTACAGGAGCATGCAGTATGGCTGGAGGGTGCCATCCAACACCATCAGCATTGTGGTCAGAGAAGTGGTGCAGGCCATCATCGAAGAATACAAGGAGGAGCTCCTCCAGTACTCCTCCACTGAAGAAGGATGGAAGAAAGTTGCAGAGCAGTGGTATCAGAAGTGGAACTTACCACACTTGCCATAGATGGCAAGGATGTGGCCTGCAAATCTCCAGCCAAGTCGGGGTCCACTTATTTCAACTCCAAGGTCTTCTTCAGCATCATCCTCTTCGCCATAGTCGATGCTGACTACAAGTTCATGTACATCGATGTTTCAGGCAACGGCTCATCTTTGGATGCCCAGGTATACAACGCCAATCACCTCAAGGTGGAGCTGGAACGCAACCTCATCGTGGGCTTCCCAGATCCAGAACCCCTGCCCAGTGACACGCAAGATGTGCCCTACTTCATCGTGGGGGATGACGCTTTCTCCCTCACAACCTACCTCATGAAGCCCTACACTTCCAGACTCCTCACCCGTGAAGAGAGGATCTTCAACTACAGGCTGTCCAGGGCAAGGCGGGTGGTGGAGAATGCCTTTGGCATCCTGGCCAACAGGTTCCAGGTACTTCTCACCACCATGCAGCATTGCCCAGAGACCGTGAGGAGGATCATGGAAGCTTGCTGCATCCTGCACAATCTCATGCGCACCCGCTACCCAGTCTTGCAGAACAGGCTCGTGGACCTCCAGCAAGGCAATGCGGACATGGAGCCTGGGGAATGGAGGCAAGGGCGAAACCTGATCGACACTGAGGATGTGCAAGGCCCCAACAGAGCCTCACATGAAGCGAAGAAGCAGCGCAACCTCCTGAGACAATGGTGCAACTCCCCAGCTGGAGCAGTGGAGTGGCAAGACAGGATGGTAGATGCTTAATGGATGCTTCCTTCAGCCTGTCTCATCACACAGATGAGATTGGGCCATGTATGTTTGGTTGGCCTACAATGAACAGGGCGTTTAATAAAGAGTTGTGTTTGTGTTGACATGTGTGGATAATTATTACATTATTATTGATAATAAAGGGCCGTAGGTGTGGCACCTGGGAGGGTGGACCATACAGTCCCACTATGCTTGCAGTGGAGGTTTATCTATCCCACAGCTATTACCCATCCCACAGGTATCCCTGCCCATCCCACAGCTATCTCAACCCATCCCACAAGCATGCAAAGGCTTAAACCATTTCTAAAAGTTTCCAGCAAGACTTTATTAAAAAAAAGAAATGAAGCAAGTGTGTGAATCAAAACTAGACTTTATTAACAACCAGCTATAAGACAAAAATGACACTGGCACTCCTCTTGGTCGCTCAGTCTCAGGGGTGAAGGGTGCAGGTGCTGTGGAGGTGGCTGGTGCGGAGTGCTTTTCATCAGCTCCTCCAGAAGCAGAAGCAGCAGAAGCCCCAGCCCCAGAAGAGCGAGCCCGTGCTGCAGAAGCCCCAGCAGAACCAGAGTGAGGGCCAGGGGGCGGGATGGTAGCCCTGTCCCTCTTGCCAGGGCTGGCAGCAGATGGCTGAGGCTTGCTGTGCTTCCGCATGGTTGTGGGGTTGCTGGCTGGCAGGGAGGCTGGCAGGAACCAAGGCTGGGAGGAAGGCTGGCAGGGAGGCTGGCACCAAGGCAGGCAGAAAGGCTGGCAGGCAGGCAGGCACCAAGGCTGGCAGGCAGACATGAACCAAGGCTGGCAGGAAGGCAGGCAGCAAGGCTGGCAGGCAGGCTGGCTGGCAGCAAGGCTTGCAGGCAGCAAGGCTTGCAGGCAGGCTGGCAGCAAGGCTGGCAGGGAGGCTGGCAGCAAGGCTGGCAGCGAGGCTGGTAGCAAGGTTGGCAGCAAGGCTGGCAGGCAGACATGCAGGCAGGGCAGGCAAGGCAGCCAATCCGTCCGGCAGCAGGTCTTTCCTCTGAATGGTGACCTGCTTCCGAGCTGCTTCCGTTATATCCGCGGGGCTGACGCAATGCATCCTCCCCGCATGCGCAATTAACGCCAGGTATCCATTAGGCTTCCGCTGTGCATCCGCTGTGCATCCACTTCATACGTTCGGCGTCCGCTCTGCATCCGCTGTATCCGTTCCGCGTCCGCTTTGCTGAGGTCCCCCGGAAGCCTAGCGGACGAGCCATCCGCTCCCATCCGCTTCCATCCGCTGGGCTTCCGTTCCGCATCCGCTTTGCATCCGCCCTGCGTCCTCCCCCGTCCGTGTTATCCGCTCCGGTTATGCAAATTTTTGCCCCTTTTGAGAGCGGATAACAACGGATGGAACATTTTGCTCGTCCGCTGTGTCCTTTTTGCATCCGTTGGGCAGTGTGACATGGGCTTAATATACCCCTTTGTATTCAAGGAAATAGCAGCCTGTCAACCCAGCAGAGTACAGCCTCGGCCGCAAAAGGAAATGTACACTGGAGTAAATTTCCCCAAGTCATTTGAATTTCTGAAGTGTTTTATTCTCTGAATGCAGAAAAGGAAATAATACATACTGGCACATTTACTTCATAGTGGACTGAAACTACATCTTATTACAACAGCAAAAATGATCTATTGCTGACAAAATCAGTTTCATTAGTCAGCATCCTATAACTGTTCATTTTTTATCCAAATCTATAAAATTGCTGTAAAGGAAAGAAGGTCTGTGTTAACACAAACTGTATTCTTTTATCAGAAGAACTCTCATTTTTTTCAATTATGCAAAAAAAAAAGGAAAAATAAAATACATTTACCCAAAACAGGTAATTTGACTGAAACAATGTCCAAAAACTTAAATGAGTAAATTATTGAAGCAAAGGAAGTTGCTTTTTTCTTTAAAAAAATCCTTTTGCTAAGTTATAAAATGACTAAGTTATTGTGACACATTATACATTATGATAATTGTAGAAAAAAAACATGAAGAATGTAGGACAAACTGGACAATCTTTCTTGATTTTTATCATGAAATTTCAAAATAAGAATGTCTATGGAGATTCTCAATCATTCAGGTCATGGTTCTCCCAAAAGTGCTTTTCAAAAGGCAACTGGGCTTTCTTGGTTTTTTTCCTTGAAAAGGTTTCAGTTCTCATCCAAGAAGTCCAGTTGTCTTATGAAGAGCACTTTTGGGACAACCATGACCTGGATGATTGAGAATCTCCACAGACATTGAGTTATGTGCTTTGGGATAAACTGTCTTTGAATAGATCTGAAGAAGCTTCTTGGATGAGAAATGAAACGTTTTCAAGGAAAAAAACTAAGAAAGACCAGTTGCCTTTTGAAAATCACCTTTGAGTCAAATAAGAACATCTATATAATAATACCCTTTTTACAAATAAAAATAAAATGTTAAAAATAGTTACACACAGGAAAAGAAAGACCCTGTTCCTGACTGTTAGGTCAAACAAGGCTTAAGAGAGTGGAGTCAATTCTTCCTCCAAGGACAAACCAGCTTCCACCCCATTTCATTCCTATAACCAACCTTCCCCAATCGTATATCCCCAACTGTGTATTCTCCAATATACAGGTGTGACTCCAGAAATGTAAACTTAAACTCTCAATTCTCAACTTAGTATTGGTACCATTAGGAATTACAGTAGTTTAAATTTATATATCTGAATAGATCCCAGTTTTGTGAAATTGCCTTAGATTTCTCTAGATTTCCTTAGAGCAGGGGTGTCAAACTCAAGGCCTACAGGCCAGATCTGGTCCATGGGATTTTTAAATATGGCCCACAGGGTCAGCCTGGAAATATCAAAGGACTGGCCCAAAGTGCCTCTGCCAGCCAAAATGGGCCACGCACCCCCCATGTGCTTTTCGGCCTCTCTAGCCTCCAGAAGCACTCTGCTGGCCAAAAACAGGCCACCCAGAGGCTCCTGATGGCCTGTTTTTGGCTTCCCTGGACTCCAGAAGAACTTTGCTGGCCGAAAACAGGCAGCTCAGAGGCCCTACAAGGCCTCTGCACAGCACATTTTCAGCTGGGAGAGTGGTACAGGAGGCCTGAACTGGACTGGATTATAATTATGTGGTCTCAAGTAACAGCCTGTTCTGGATAGAAAATAAGCAGTATCCTAAAGGGCCTGTCACATAGACCGACAGATGCAAAAAGTATGTAAAAAGGACACAGCGGACAAGAAAATTTTCCATTCGTTGTTATCCGCTCTCAAAAGTGCCCCAAATTTGCATAAACAGAGTGGACAACAACGGAAAGGAATGGACGGGGGGAGGACGTAGCCAGGATGTAAAGCAGATGCTCCACGGAAGCCTAGCAGATGGAAGCGGATGGAAGCGGATGGCACATCCTCAGGGCTTCCGGGGGAGCACAGTGAAGCGGACGCGCAGCGGAAGGAGCGGATGCAGAGCAGATGCCTAGCGGATGACACGGATGCATCACGGAAGCCTAGCGGATGCCTAGCGGATGCAAAGCGTTCACTGCGCATGTGGGGAGGATGCATTGCGTCAGCCCCGCGGATATAAAAGGATGCAGCTCGCAAGCAGGTCACCATTCAGAGGAAAGACCTGCTGCTAGACACATCTCCAACCAACAACCATGGGGAAGAAGAGGAAGCCTGTGCCATCTTCTGCCAGTCCTGGCAAGAAGGACAGGACCACCATCCCACCCCCTGGCGCTGACTCTGCTTCTGCTGGGGCTTCTGCTGCTGGGGCTGACTCTGCTGGTGCTGGGGCTTCTGCTGGTGCTGCTCCTGGTGCTGGGGCTTCTGCTGGGGCTTACTCTGCTGGCGCTGCTCCTGGTGCTGGTGCTTCTGCTGGTGCTTACTCTGTTGGCGCTGCTCCTTGTGCTGGTGCTTCTGCTGGTGCTTACTGTGCTGACGCTGCTCCTGGTGCTGGTGCTTCTGCTGGTGCTTACTCTGCTGGTGCTGCTCTCAGTCCTGCTGGTGCTCCCGGTCCTGCTGGTGCTGCTTTTGCTGCTACTGTTGTTGTTGCTGCTGCTGCTTGTAGTGGTGTGGTGGAGCAGCCCCTAGAACCTTGAAGCCCCTCTGATGAGGGCCCAGAAGGCCCTGCCAGAGGGAGGAAGAGGTATATGCAAAAACGGGAGAGGAGGCAATACTCCATCGAAGAGGAACATGAGGATAAGGTGCTTGAATGGCTGAGGGAGAACGAGTACCTATGGCGGAAGGGACACAGGCTCTATCGAGACACCAAGAGGAAGCAAGCTGCCTGGAGAGAGAAGGCGGAGAGCCTGGGCTACACTTCGGAGGTCCTCCTCGGGTGGTGGAAGCACATGCACACCTGGTATGGGAAGCTGCACCTCAAGAAGTCTGGCCAGGCTGCGGTCAAGCTCACCAACCGGGAGACCTATGTAATGGCCAAGGGCAGCTTCTTGGAGGGTGATATACGCCACTGAGGAGCAGCCCCTCTGTCTACCCTCTCTCTCAGGCAGCCCACAGAGAGCCAGTCCTCTTCTGGCCAAGAGTCAGCTCCTGTGTCCAGGCAGGTATCTGTGGAGCGTCCCACGATGGAGACCCCACCCCCGGCAGCTGCACTCCCCATGGCAGAGCACGTGGAGGACCCCCTGATGCAGTGGGAGCAAGGAGAGGGCACTGCCACCAGAGACCAACCCACCCCCACCCCCAGCTCGACCTCCACAGAAAGCAGGCAGAGAGCCAGACCGGAGGGACAGAGCCACACTGTCCTGCTGGAGATCAGGGACACCATCAAAAGCAGTGTAGATCTCCTCTCTCAGCTGGTACACACCGACATACCATCCTCAAACTGCCCTTCCTCACCTATGTCAACCAGATCCTCATGGACATGTCTGAATCACAGTACCAGGTGATAAAGGAGAGGATCACCGGTCTTCTGCACAACCCTCCAGGCCCAGTTGAACCTGCTCCAACCCACTCCAGGTCTGCTCCTCCACACCAGGTGATGTCACAACCCTTCCAAGGCTTTCCACAGGCCCTCACCTACCAAGGCTATGGCTACCAGGAGTTCCAGCAGCACAGGCAGCCCTTCCCAGTCCAGCCACAGGTTCATTGAACGCCATCGATGCCACCCACGCCACAGATGCCACCCACACCACAGATGCCACCCATGCCTCACCTCGTTCACCTGCAGACCAGACAGCCCCACTACACTCCTCCTTCCTCCACCCTACAGCCAAGCCCGGCCTCAGAACATCTGTCATCGGTCTTGGGACTGACACCCCATGTCATGGAGGAAGGGGCTCTCAACATCACAGGACAGAGCCAGCTCTCTGAGAACTTCCTCCACACACCATCTCCTGTTGTCTTCTCAGGGCCAGGCACCCCAATGGCGCCTCAAATCAGCACTCCAGCAGCAGCCACCTCCACAGCACCTGGACCCTTCACCCCTGAGACTATGGGCATGCCTCAGAGTGACTGAGAAGAGTGCCAGAGACTGGGTTGCTACCTGTTGACTTTATCTTTGCTTGAGACACTTTACTTGGGTCATTTTGCTTTTACAGTTTGTTATTAATAAAGATTATCTTTGCTTCACACACTTGGTTCATTTATTTTAGTAAATAAAGTCTTGGTGGAAACTTTTAGAAATGGTTTAAGCCTTTGCATGCTTGTGGGATGGGTAAGGATAGCAGTGGGATGGGAAGGGATACCTTTGGGATGGGTAATAGCTGTGGGATGGGTAAGGATAGCAGTGGGATAGATAAGCCTCCAGTGCAAGCATAGTGGGACTGTATGGTCCACCCTCCCAGATGCCACACCTATGGCCCTTTATTATCAATAAGAATTTATTCATTGATCATCACATTTCAACATAAATACAACTCTTTATTAAATGCCCTGTTCATTGCAGGGCCACTCCACATACATGTCACAATCTCATCAGTGTGATGAGACAGGCTGAAGGAAGCATCCATTAAGCATCTACCATCCTGTCTTGCCACTCCACTGCTCCAGCTGGGGAGTTGCACCAGTGTTTCAGGAGGTTGCGCTCCTTCTTCCCTTCACGTGAAACTCTGTTGGGGCCTTGCACATCCACAGTATCTATCAGGTTTCACCCTTGCCTCCATTCACCAGGCTCCATGTCCCCATTCCCTTCTTGGTGGTCCACAAGCCTGTTCTGCAACACTGGGTAGCGGGTGCGCATGAGATTGTGCAGGATGCAGCAAGCTTCCACGATCCTCCTCACGGTCTCTGGGCGATGCTGCATGATGGTGAGAAGTACCTGGAACCTGTTGGCCAGGATGCCAAAGGCATTCTCCACCACCCACCTTGCCCTGGACAGCCTGTAGTTGAAGATCCTCTCTTCACGGGTGAGGAGTCTGGAAGTGTATGGCTTCATGAGGTAGGTTGTGAGGGAGAAGGCGTCATCCCCCACAATGAAGTAGGGCACATCTTGCGTGTCGTTGGGCAAGGGGTCTGGATCTGGGAAGCCCACGATGAGGTTGCCTTCCAGCCCCTCCTTGAGGTGACTGGCGTTGTATACCTGGGCATCTGAAGCTGACCCGTTGCCTGAAGCATCGATGTAGATGAACTTGTAGTCAGCATCGACCATGGCGAAGAGGATGATGCTAAAGAAGCCCTTGTAGTTGTGATAAGTGGACCCTGAGTTGGCTGGAGCTTTGCAGGCCACGTGCTTCCCATCTATGGATCCAACAGTGTGGGGGAAGTTCCACTTCTGATACCACTCTTCTGCAACTTTCTTCCATCCTTCTTCAGTGGAGGGGCACTGGAGGAGCTCCTCCAGGTATTCTTCGATGATGGCCTGCACCACTTCTCTGACCACAATGCTGATGGTGTTGTGTGGCACCCTCCAGGCATACTGCATGTTCCTGTACGTGGTCCCGGAGGCCAGGTGGTGCAGAGTCAGTGCCACCTTCAGCCCAGGGTCCAGGCTGGGCCGGAAGTTGGTGTTTGCCTTGGTCAACCTGGGTCTCAACCGCTCCACAATTTGGTCAAACATGGCTGGCGGCATCCTCATGAAGTTCTGGAATGCACGAGTGTCTTCATTCCTCAGCTCCACCATCAGCTTGTTATACAGTCCGTACTCTGCTCTTCTCGCAATCCATCTTCGGACCCAGACACTTCTTGGCCGCCTCCTTTTCTTTGCGTAGAACAGGTGAAAGAGTCTGTAGGGGGCTTCGCACTGTTGTAGAATGATAGTGGCTACCAAAAGGAGTGTGTGATGATCCGTGGTGGAGATGACTGGATGCTGTGGAAGAGCAAGAGCCAGATGAAGGCTGAAGAGGTCTGCACCGCAGGGCTGCTGGACTGAAAGTGAGATCCAGGTGATTTCTCCCCCTTTTTATAGGAAATATAGGTTTTCCGCTAGGTGTCCTTTTGCATCCTCTAGACATCCTGCAGACATCCTAAATATCCAAGATACGTCCCCTATACGAATGTTTTTTCTGTTTTAATGCTTTGTATGCGAGCTGCATCTGCTTTCATCCTTTCTACATCCGTGCTACTGTGCTACTAACGTTGCGTGTCCATTCCACATCCGTTTCACTTCCTCCCTGTGTCCGTTTTCCGCTGGAGCGGATGCGAGTTGTGCAGATGCGTAGCGGATGCCTCGCGGATATAGCGGACGCATAACGGATGACGGCGGATGTATAAGGGATGTTCCCCGTATGCGTAGCGGATATATAACGGATGCATTGGATACATTTTCAGCTCAAAAAGTTTTGAGCAGATGAAATGTCAGTAGACGGATGCTGGACGGATAGAGAGCATGAAAAACGGACTCAGTGAGTACAGAATGGATGCATCGCGTTAACCAACGGATGACAAGTGTTTCTCTCCATTTTACATCCTCTTTCCATCCGTTGGTGCTGTGTGACATGGGCTTTAGTTAATACTACAGTTTCATGCCAGATTTTACATACTATAGGTCCATTTAATCAATGATCTATCATTGACAGCCTTTTCTATTTACTATCCTGGAAATTTACCTCTGCTGTTAGATCTTGTATTATCATGTTATTTATGCTTTTGTATTTTTATTATTAGATGAATAAAAAAAATACAATAGTATAAATAGCTTTCCTCCCTGGAAAAGCAATTTACTATTAAACAATGGGATATAAATTTAGAAATAAAAAGTTTAGTGGAGTATGAAAAATAAGTAATAAATGTTTGCCCATAATATCTGGTAGAAGAGATAGGAAAATAGTTATAGTAAAGAACCATGGAAAGAAAGAAAATGCCTGTGTCAAACACCCACCCCAGCCATGCCTACCATGACCACCCCCTGCCCCGGCCCTCTGAGGTCAAACACAACCCCAATGCACCCCTCAATGAAATTGAGTTTGTCAACCCTGCCTTAGAGTATACTGCAATTTAATTTGATTCCAACTGTCCAAGATATTATAACAAGTTACAAACACTCAGGACTTGTGATGGAATGTAGTCTGGATTCCCAGGAGGGAGGGAGAGAGGGCATTCCAAAAGGCCAAGAGACAATTCAGTTTAAATACTTTATGTGAGAGAAAGAGGATGGAGACTGCACCTGCTTAAAAGTTCCCAGATTGTATGTTTTATGAAGGTAGTTTGCTTTAGCAAGATTCTGTCTATAGTTGAGAAACAATAGAGAAATCTGCTTAGAAGAATTACTGTATTCTTCTCAGTTTTTGAGGCCAAACAATGCATTTCCTTATACAGTAGCCACACAAGTTTCAGTAGACCTAGTCATGTGATCAAATTTTGGATGTTTGGCAACATATATATATGTGTGTGTGTGTGTGTGTGTGTGTGTGTGTGTGTATTTGCATGTATTACAAACCTCTGCAGCATCTTGGAATCATATGTTTCTCATAAATTGTAGTATTCATGAATTCACTCATGAAATTTCACCTACAGATAAGAAAAAAATCAAGGAAACAGTTGGTCCTTTGAAGAGAGATGATGGCATGGAAGTAACAGGCAACAGAGAGAAAGCAGAATGGGCATTGGTAGAAGTTACCCTGAATGCCCTTTCTACCTATGCTGCGAGAGAGCCCAGGATGGGTTGACTCCTTTCTATGTCGTCATAGCTCAGTCTGTACTAAGATATAAAAGCCAGCCCCTGGAAAAGACCCCAGCTTTGGCGAAGATACTTGACAGACTGAAAGGTGTTTCTGAAAGCACAAATGAATACAGAAATATGACTTACCCTCTCCGGACGAATCAAGGGAGGGGCTGGGCTCTCTCGCAGCATAGATAGAAAGGTCATTCAGGGTAACTTCTACCAACGCCCATTCTCCTCCATGCTGCATCGAGAGCCCAGGATGGGACAAACCAAAGCTTGCATGTCCACAGGTGGGTCTTCGTCCAGCTCATCACACCGACTGTTGAACCACTCGGTGAAGCACCTGTCTGCTGAAGGCTGCAGTTACCGAGGCAAAGACATCCAAATGGTAGTATCTGATGAAAGGAGACAGGATGTCCACGTGGCTGCATGACAGATCTCCTCCAAGGGTGCTTGGGTCACCCAGGCAGCCAAAGTGGCCGCGTTTCTGGTAGAGTGCGCCATCAGACCTCGAGGAACCAGAAGGGCCGCAGCTTTATAGGCCTGCTCAATGCAAGATCTGACTCACCTGCTAATAGTAGGAGAAGAGGCCTTGTGCCCCAAGTGAGAAGGGAAAAGAAAACAAAATGGCTTCAGACTTCCTGAAGGAGGAAGTGTGCTTAATGTATATTCTAAGAGCCCTACCTATGTCTAGAGAGTGCCACTGCTGCTCTGAGTCATGGTGCGGGAGGGGGCAGAAGCCAGGCAACATAATGTACTCGGACCTGTGAAACAGGTGTTAACCCTTGGAATAAATGAGGAGTCCAGACTGAGGACAACCCTATCATCATGAAAGGAACAAAGGTCCTGTCTGATGGAAAGAGCAGCAAGCTTGGATACCCGCCTGGCTGAAGTGATGGAAATAGGGAACACTACCCTCAGAGTCAGGAAACGGAGAGACAATATTCTAAGAGGTTCAAAAGGGCGCTTTGTAAAGGCATAAAGGGCCACATAAGGATCCCAGGAAGGATACCTGTGAACCACCGGAGGGGATAGGTTGGAAGCCCCTTTCGAAAATCTCCTGACTGAAGGATGATGGGAGAAGGAAGGAAGCAAACCCCATGAAAGAACTGAGGAGAGGGCCTCAACCTGCCTGCGTTTTGGGGGGCAAACCTTTCTCCAGATCATGCTGAAGGAATCTAAGAACCTCTGCCAACTGGGCTAAAGTGGGAGAGAGAGACCCTCCCTAAGGCACCATCGAGAAGGGCCTTCCAGGTGGCATCATAGATGGCCCAATCTCATCCGTGTGATGAGACAGGCTGAAGGAAGAATCCATTAAGCATTTACATCCTGTCTTGCCACTCCACTGCTCCAGCTGGAGAGTTGCACCAGTGTTTCAGGAGGTTGCGCTGCTTCTTCGCCTCACGTGAGGCTCTGTTGGGCCCTTGCACATCCTCAGTGTCTATCAGGTTTCGCCCTTGCCTCCATTCCCTAGGCTCCATGTCCGCATTGCCTTGTTGGAGGTCCACGAGCCTGTTCTGCAAGACTGGGTAGCGGGTGCGCATGAGATTGTGCAGGATGCAGCAAGCTTCCATGATCCTCCTCATGGTCTCTGGCCTATGATGCATGTTGGTGAGAAGTACCTGGAACCTGTTGGCCAGGATGCCAAAGGCGTTCTCCACCACCCGTCTTGCCCTGAATAGCCTGTAGTTGAAGATCCTCTCTTCACGGGTGAGGTATTTGGAGGTGTAGGGCTTCATGAGGTAGGTTGTGAGGGAGAAGGCGTCATCCCCCATGATGAAGTATGGCACATCTTGCTTGTTGTTGGGCAGCGGGTCTGGATCTGGGAAGCCCACGATGAGGTTGCCTTCCAGCCCCTCCTTGAGGTGACTGGCGTTGTATACCTGGGCATCTGAAGATGACCCGTTGCCTGAAGCATCGATGTACATGAACTTGTAGTCTGCATCGACCATGGCAAAGAGGATGATGCTGAAGAAGCCCTTTTAGTTGTGATAAGTGGACCCCGACTTGGCTGGAGCTTTGCAGGCCACGTGCTTGCCATCTATGGCTCCAACGGTGTGTGGTAAGTTCCACTTCTGATACCACTGCTCTGCAACTTTCTTCCATCCTTCTTCAGTGGAGGGGTACTGGAGGAGCTCCTCCTTGTATTCTTCAATGATGGCCTGCACCACTTCTCTGACCACAATGCTGATGGTGTTGGGTGGCACCCTCCAGCCGTACTGCATGCTCCTGTAGGTGATCCCGGAGGCCAGGTGGCGCAGAGTGAGTGCCACCTTGAGCCCAGGTTCCAGGCTGGGCTGGAAGTTGGTGTTTGTCTTGGTCAACCTGGGTGTCAGCCGCTGCACAAGTTCGAGGTATCCTCATGAAGTTCTGGAACGCCCGAGTGTCTTCGCTCCTGAGCTCCACCATCAGCTTGTTGTTCAGTCCGTCCTCTGCTCTTCTGGCGAACCATCTTTGGACCCAGACTTTTTTGGGGTGCCTCCTTTTCTTCCTGTAGTAGAGTTCACAGAGCCTGTAGATGGTTTCGCACTGTTGCAGAAGGATGGTGGCTGCCAAAAGGACTTTGTCACAATCCATGGTGGACATGACTGGATGCTGTGGAAGAGGAAGAGTCAGATGAAGGCTGCAGAGGTCTGCACAGCTGGGCTGCTGTTCTGAAAGTGAGATGCAGGCAAGTTGCTCCCCCTTTTTATAGGCAGTATAGGTGTCTCTTTGCATTCTCTAGGCATCCTCTAGGCATCCTGCAGACATCCTTAATATCCGAGATAGGTCCCCTCTGTGAACGTTTTTTCCATTTTAAATGCTTTGTTTCCGTGCTGCATCTGTTCTGCGTCCGTTCCGCTTCCTCCCTGCGTGCGGGTGGATGCGAGTTGCGCGGATGCGTAGCAGATGCCTAGCGGATATAGCGGATGCGTAACGAATGCGTAATGGATGCGTAGCGGATGCGTAGCGGATGCAGAATGGATGAACTGGATACATTTTCCGCGCAAAAATTTTGGGCAGCCCAAAACTTTTGGAGCGGATGAAATGTCCATAAACGGATGCTGGACGGATAGAGTGGAAGCAAAACGGAGGCAGTGAGTACATCACGTTTTCCAACGGATGGCAAGCTTTTTTGTCCGTTTTACATCCTCTTTGCGTCCGTTGGTTCAGTGTGACATGGGCTTAAAATAGAATGCAAAGTCTGCATTTTAAATAGCCTGTATTTTACAAATTGGCTGAGAAATTTTAGATCCAGGATGGTTCGCTACCCCCCCCCCCCCGCCGAGGCTTTGGGAATGATGAAAGGCGAGAATAAAGTCCATGTCCCCATTGAGAGGTGGGAACAGGTTTGAATAGCTCAGATTTCAAGAAGGAGTTGAACGGCCTGATTCATGAGGTCTTGCCTTGAAATGTCCTGAGAGACAGGACAGATCTTTTTTTTTTTTAGGGGGGTGCATTAGGAAGTCCAATTGTAATCCTGACCTAATAGTGCTGAGCACGCAGGCATCCGTCATTGACTCCTCCCATTTGGAAGCAAGGAAGGCTAGGCAACCTCCGATGGGTGGGGAGAACGAGGAATTACTTAGAGCGACGGCAGGAACGACCCCTCCCAAAAGGGTTGTTTACCACCCTCCCAAAAGGGCTATTTACCAGTATAAGGAGCTGGGCGATAGTCGGCTCTCTTCCCAGAGGAAGACAGAATTTTATGTTTATCTCTGGTTTCGATGAGTTAAGGTTCCAGAGCATTGCCAAAAAGCTTATCGCCCGCGAATGGAACTGAAGTCAGCTTCCATTTACAGCGTGACTCCGCCTGCCAATTTCTGAGCCATAACAGTTTCCTTGCTGCTGCTGAAGATGCCATGGCTCTAGATGCAAATTTGGCGGAATTGAGAGTGGCATCTGCAGTGAATTCCGCCGCTGTGATAATCTTATTAAGGCCTTGGTGAGACAGAAGGTCAGATGTAGGCAATCTAATCTGGAGTTGGTGCAGCCACCGTATGGATGCCCACGTGAGAGTTCCAGAAAATGAGAACAAGGCCAGAACCGGAATGTCAACAGAAGGCACTGCCAGGGAATTGTCCAGGGCTGCGCTGACGTTGTAGAAACGCTTATCCAGAGAAGATGGCCAAGGACCTGTCGAAGGGGAAGCGCACCGTCCCTTGACCATATCCAGGAACAAAGTGGGAGAAGGCAAAACCCCTGCCTGCACTACAGGCTTGGAGAAGAATGAGTCTCCCTGGCTAGAGGGAATTCCTTGTGGCTTGGGAGCCACTTCCTCTGGCAACAGCTTGGCAGTGACCAAGGCCATGCTGAGTAATGGCCTGAAGAGAGAAGGATTGAAGACCAATGCAGAGATGTATGCTCTGGGCGAGAGTCCTCTTCCTCTGAAAGATTTTGGTCAAAGGTCCTGCCCTCTTCACGTTCTGAATGAGAGGAGTAACTGTGTTCAGATGGTGAAGCCCTTTCCTCCTCATCAACCTCCTCCCATTCTGGTAGAGAAGAATGGACCCTGAGGTTCTGGGGCCTGTGTAAATCAGGGTGATAAGGCAACTTATAGATTTGCTTGAAGCCTTCAGCCAACCCCTGCCTAATGGCCAAAGAGACAACAGCTTGGATATCCCCTGGTCTATGCTCAAAGGTAGGGGCAGAAGGCCGAAGGCCCACTGCTGAAGGAGTGAAGGTGGCTTCAAGCCTAGATTGGGAAGAGGTTCGAGGCCTGGAAGGAGGGGGAGTAGCATAGGGCCCAGAAGCCTGTTGGAAATAAGGCCCAGATCTGCTGAGATCCTGAAGATCATTGTACTGCAAAAGCCTCAGGAGACAGGCTCATAGATAACTTCTCTTCACCTGGGAGGGCTTGGCTGGGGCCCACAGGTATCACCTGAAACATGCTGTAGTTGAACAGTTCTGTTGAACTATTCTGTTGAACTATTCTGTTCAACTATTCTATTCAACTATTCTGTTGAATAGTTCTGTTGAACTGCCTCTCTCGGGCTGCATGTCTGTGCTTTTCTGCCCTCAACTCAGTCTGAGTTGCCTTCTTAGGGGCTAGAGCCTTAGCTCTGATTTTAGCAGCCACCTCCCTCTGGACTGATTGGGTGCGTTGCCTACAACTTTTTCTCTTATTGGCTTAAGAGACTTTTCCACGGGGAGAGGGAGACTCTGCCTGATCCTTATCTTGCTCCATTTGAAGAATAAAGGCTCTTACACTGGAAAAAAACTGTTTGTAAACTTTTTGTATTAAGCCCCTTAGGGTATAAATTGGTCCCCTGGCTTACAAAATGGCCACTCACCTCATGGTGGAAGACTTCAACCCAAGATGGCCGCTGACTATGGGAAACAGGCTCCGAGATCGAATAATTTCTCCCTAGGCTATAAAGAGCTCCGAGTGAAGTCAGCAAAAGAAAGGGCAGCCTCTGGCCACATGATCAGCTGGCTGACGCTGGTTTCGGTTTGCCAATCGCTTTTTACGACTGCTCAAACCGCAGGCATGGGGTAGGTCAACAGACATTGCCCAACTTGCCTGAACAACACTCTGGTAACGCTGTTCCCAATGCTGCAGGAGAGAGAGAGCCCTGCTCTCCTGGAAGAGCAGCTGCCCAGATCCTGGGAGCTGCTGAAGCAAGGAAAAAAGCAACTGAAGATCGCTGGTGAGTGCTATCTACAGAACCTCAGCTGGCTGAAGCTGTTATCAGTTTGCCGATCGCTTTTTATGACTACTCAAACCACAGGCGTGGAGGAGGTCTACAGACGCTGCCCAACTTGCCTGAACAGCGCTCTGGCAACGCTGCTCCCAACCTTGCTTGAAACGAGGAAAAACGGCACTGAAGATCACTGGTGAATGTTATCTAACAGAAGTTTTCAGAGCTACTGACTGAAAGGAGCTGAGTCAAAAGCTGGGGTCTCTTCTGGGGGCTGGCTTTTATATCTTACTACAGGCTCAGCTATGACATCATAGGAAGGAGTCAACCCATCCTGGGCTCTCGATGCAGCATGGAGGAGAACTGCTTAACTCATTCTTTGCCTCTGTCTTCACGCAAAAAGAAACTATAGCTCAACCCACCCAAAACATAACTGTAAAAGACAGACCAGAAATAAAAGTTAAAATAAGCAAAAAAATAGGAAGAGAACACCTGTCTGATTTTGATGAAAACAAATCACCGGGGCCTGATGGATTACATCCCAGAGTTTTAAAGGAGTTGGCAGAGGTCATCTCAGAACCACTGCACCATATGTTTCAAAAATCCTGGAGCACCTGGGAACTAGCAGAGGATTGGAAAAGAGCTGATATGTTCCTGTTCTGTATAGAATGGTATACTCCAAACAATGCAATCTGATTGGTTAGAAAGAACAGTATTGGATTGGTTCATTAGGAATCAATCCAAAAGAGCCGCTGAAAGGTGGCAAAGCCAAATAGCTGCCATTGGCTAAAAGCCAGCAGGCAAGCCTGTATAAAAAGGTTGCCGCGGCATCAGCCAAACCGTTCCGTTATTGTAAGCTTAACTTAATAAAGTCTTTGTTGTTCGAACCCAGTCTACCTCGCGTTTTTTCCGGATGGAACACTGGCGACGAAGGTGGGATTGTCCTAAATGCGAGACCGAGCACGCGGCAGAAAGAATTCCAGATTGAAAGTGATGGCTGGAAAAAACACGCCACCCGTACCTTTCAATCCTAATGAAGAGGATTGGGAATCATACGTAGACCGTTTCCTGATGTTTTTAGAGAGCAAGGAAATGGAAGAGATCTCAGACCAGCGGAAGAGGGCTGTATTCCTAATGCACTGTGGACCAACCGTATTCAAAATGGCCAAAGCATTGGCGAAGCCCAGAGACATGAAAGAAATGACCTGGTCTGAGCTTCACCGAATGTTAAAGGCCCACTACGCACCGGTAGTGTCAAATCTCATCAAATGGCACGAATTCTACAAAAGGGATCAGAAGGAAGGCGAGACCATCACTGACTTCGTGGCAGCTCTCCGACAACTGGGGGGAGCTTGCGAGTTCCTGAACTTGGATGAAGCCATGCAAGATCGAGTTGTCCTAGGTTTGAGAGATTCTAACTTACAAAGTAAACTAAATAATCCCAATATCACAGTGGCTGAAGCGATCGCAGAAGCCACAGCAGCAGAAACCGCGAAAAAGTCAGCAGCCACTATGAAACAAATGAACTCAAATAATGACGCGATGACCCTGTCCAGAGGAAAGAAGCAAGCTCCCACCACAACTCATCACGAAGAATTTGACAGTTCATCAGAAACGGAAGATGAGGACGATGAGGTCCATCGCCTGTACGCCAACAAAAAAGGCGCGAAAAAAGAAATTGGCGGGAATGCGCTGGCTGCAGGGGAAACCACCCTCAAGCCGATTGCAGATTTCTTGATGCCATCTGCCGAGCTTGCAAGAAGAGGGGACACATCGAAAAAGTCTGTAGGAATCGAAAAAATAACAGCCCAAACAGACGCAGTAACTCCACACTATCAGCTTAATCAAAGCAAGCCGAAAAGAAATGGGAGCGCAACAAACAAACCGGCAATCGAGAAAAGACCCATCAAACTGTCACTATTGGAAGCACCCAGACGGAAAGTGGGAGAAAGGTCAAGATTGTTCTAAAAATTGAAGGAAGCCCCTGCGAGATGGAAGTCGACTCAGGATCCTTCCTGTCAATGGTGTCTTGGAACACAATCAGACGGCTGGTTCCAAACATCAAATTAAAAGAACTCCAGAAACAAAAATTAACTCCAAAAGACGACCAAGGAAACCGAATCCCTGTGGTAGGTCTAGGACATTTCTGAGTCACATACAAACAGCATGCTGAAGTCCTGCCTCTAACCATAGTCGACCGGGACCGCCCCAGCTTCCTGGGCATCGAATGGTTCGCACCATTGGGCATCGGAATGACCAGGGGTGAACCGAGTAGCCGCAACTGCCTGGGAAGAGAGCCTGATACATGAGTTCCAGGACGTCTTCGACGGCACCTTAGGCAGGTACTGGGGGACCCCAATTTCCTTTAGTTTAGACACTCAGGTAGCACCTAGAAGATTAAAAGCCAGATGAGTTCCCTTTGCTTTAAAGGCCAAAATAGATGAACAGTTAAATAAATTAATTGAGCAAGGGGTCATAGAACCAATTGACCATGCTAGATGGGAGACACCAATAGTAACACCTGTTAAACCTGATGGGTCGGTACGCATCTGCAGAGACTACAAGCCTACCCTGAACCATGCGTTGCAGCAAAGCGCATACCCTGTACCAATCGTGCAACATTTACTGCACTCGCTCGGGGAAGGAAAATTTTTTGCCAAGCTTGATTTAGCCCAGGCATATCAACAGCTTCCAGTAGATGCAATAACGGCCGAGGCACAGACAATAGTAACTCACAGAGGGGCATTTAAATGTAACAGACTTCAATTTGGAGTGAGCTTTGCCCCAGGCGTTTTCCAAAGCCTTATGGAACGCCTACTAAATGGAATTAAAGGGGTCGTGCCATATTTTGATGACATCCTAATTTCGGCTAAAAACACGACCCAATTAGAGACAAGACTGAAAGAGGTGCTAACAAAATTTAGAGAATCCAGCCTGAAAGTCAAAAAAAGAAAAATGCTGCTTAATGACTGATCACGTCAAATTTTTGGGTTATTTAATTGACGAAGAGGGTATACACCCTACAGAAAAAAAAGTCAAGGCTATTAGAGACGCACCACAGCCAAAAAACAAAACGGAGTTGCAAGAATTTTTGGGTCTAATAAACTTCTATAACATATTCCTCCCTCACAAAGCAACGATAGCAGAACCATTACATCGTTTATTGGATAAGAAAACTAGTTGGACTTGGGGGCATAGAGAAAAAGCATTCCAAGGCATAAAAAATCTGTTAACCTCAGACACCATTCTTATTCAGTTTAGTAACACACTTCCATTGACGGTCACCTGTGACACCTCACTGTTTGGAGTCGGTGCCATCCTGAGCCACCAACTGCCTGACAGGAGAGAGGCACCCGTCGCCTTTTACTCGAAAACACTTTCTAAAGCAGAACGCAACAATAGTCAACTAGACAGAGAAGCCCTGGCAATTGTCGCCAGAGTTAAGCGTTTTCACAAGTACCTCTATGGGAGAACATTTTCCATTATGATTGATCATAAGCCACTACTAGGAATTTTGGTGGGAAAGAAGCCCACACCGAACATTTTAACTCCCCGAATGACCCGATGGTCACAATTCCTCGCTGCATACTCCTACACATTAATACATCAACCCGGAAAACAGGTCTCCCATGCAGACGCATTAAGTCGAACACCGCTACCAATGACAGAGGACGACCCAGCGCCAAAAATTACCATCCTACAAATAGAAGCCTGCCCCGAACTGCCAATATCTGCAAATGATGTCGCCAGAGCCACCGCTAAAGACCCAGTGACTGCCCGCATTTTAAATTGGGTAGGTAAAGGCTGGCCGGAAAACCAAAAAACTGAAAACTTTAAACCTTTCTGGACCAGACAGACTGAGCTGTCAATACAAAAGGGGTATTTATTGCGGGGTGATAGGGTGGTAATTCCCTCCAGATTACAAACTAAAGTGTTGGGCATGCTTCATGAAGGCCACCCAGGCATCATGAAAATGAAAAGCCTGGCTAGGAGCTATGTCTGGTGGCCTGGTTTAGACAGAGATATTGAATACTGGGTTGCTATATACAATAAATGCCAGAAAACCAGGCCATCACCACGACAAGCACCTATAAGGGACTGGGAAACCCCATGAGGCCCCTGGTCTCGAATCCATATTGACTTTGCGGGTCCTACTAAGGGGCATACATTTTTGATTGTTGTAGATGCATACTCAAATTGGTTGGAAGTCGCAGTAATATCATCTACACCAACCAACGCGTTATCAAGCAACTAAACAAACTTTTCGCAACCCATGGGTTGCCAGACATCCTTGTGTCCGACAATGGGCCACAACTAACCGCTATACAGTTTGAACAGTACCTAGCCTCTTTAGGCATACGCCATGCACTTACCACACCAGCCCACCCGGCGGCAAATGGTAGGGCTGAGAGAATGGTCAGGTTTACCAAGGAGGGTTTGGAAAAAATGGATCCAGGAGATGTCTAGGATAAATTGAACCATTTACTCACCCTCCAACATATCACCTCCAGTACTGTAACTAACAAGAGCCCAGCAGAATTGTTAATGGGGAGGAAACTTAGATCACATTTGGATAGGTTACATCCAAACTACACCTTTGAGAACCCCCCCGACTCCTCCAGCCATTTCCGCACGTTTGAAATCAGCGACCTAGTCTACGCAAAAATTTTTGCTGGGAACCCTCTCTGGCTTCCAGCCACAATCACACAAATAACAGGCCCCCGGTCCTACCGTCTAACCATAGACGATGGCAGGGAATGGAAGCGGCACATAGACGAGCTTCGTTCCCGAAATATCGAGCGAAATACGAACTCGCAACCTCAAACAATAAAAACCGACGAAAACAAAACAAAGGGGGGGGGGGGAATACAAGAAAATAATACTGAAGGGAATGAACTGTTAAAAATAAACCCAGAACATCTAACCAATCAAAAAGAGCAAAAAGAACACTTACAGTAAGATGAAACTGGCAGAAATAATCCACATGAAGAGGAACCCATCCTGGAAGGGGCCAGCAAAGCCAGATCGACCTGCCCAGGAAAGCCAGGAGGGGGCGGCAAAACCACCAGCCTGAGCAACTCAAGCGGTAGCAACCTTGCCGAACCGCTCGAAGTCTCCAGCAAAAATGAACCACGCAAGTCAAGTAGAGTCAGAAGAAGCCCCACCTACCTGCGCGACTACGTCACCCATATAGGACTAAACTAAGGGGGGAGGGGTGTTCTGTATAGAATGGTATACTCCAAACAATGCAATCTGATTGGTTAGAAAGAACAGTATTGGATTGGTTCATTAGGAACCAATCCAAAAGAGCCGCTGAAAGGCGGCAAAGTCAAATAGCTGCCATTGGCTACAAGCCGGCAGGCAAGCCTGTATAAAAAGGCTGCCGCAGCTTCAGCCAAACCATTCCGTTACTGTTAGCTTAACTTAATAAAGACTTTGTTGTTGGAACCCGGTCTACTTCGTGTTTTTTCCAGACGGAACAGTTCCCATCTTCAAAAAAGGAAAAAAATCAGATCCAGGAAACTATAGACCAATCAGCCTAACATCAATACTGGAAAAGATAATAAAAAAAACAGATCTGCCAACATCTAGAAACAAGTAAAGTAATAACTAGCAGTCAGCACGGGTTTGTTAAAAAAAGATCATGCCAAACTAATCTTATTTCATTCTTCAACACTGACTAAATTAGTAAACCAGCAAAATACTGTGAACATAATATATTTAGATTTCAGCAAGGCATTCGATAAAGTAGACCACAACCTACTTCTTAGTAAGCTAGAAAAAAGTGGAATAAATAGCACCATCACTAGATGGATTCGCAACTGGCTGGCAAACCGTACTCAACGAGTAGTCCTTAATGGGTCTAAGTCTATATGGAGGGAAGTAAGCAGTGGGTGCCACAAGGTTCCGTCTTAGGCCCAGGACTCTTCAATATCTTCATTAACGATTTAGATGAGGGAATAGAAGGGGAACTTACCAAATTTGCAGATGATCCCAAGCTGGCAGGAATAGCTAACACCCAAGAAGATAAGCTCAAGATCTAGATGGATCTTGACAGATTAGAACACTGGGCCATATTTAATAAAATGAAATTCAATATAGAGAAAAGTAAAGTCCTACACTTAGGCAAGAAAAACGAAAAGTACACATACAGACTGGGTGAAACCAGGCTCAATAGCAGTAACTGTGAGAGGAATCTTGTTAGTGGACAACCAGCTAAATATGAGCCAGCAGTATGCAGTAGCCGCCCAAAAAGCAAATGCAATCCTAAATTGAACAGAGGGATACAGTCAAGATCAAGGGAAGGACTAATGCCACTCTATAAAGCCTTACTAAGACCACACCCAGAGTACTGCATCCAGTTTTGCTCACCACATTATAAAAAAGATGTTGAGACTCTAGAAAAATACAGAGAAGAGCAACCAGGATGATTTGGGGACTGGAGACTAAAACATATGAAGAACCATTATAGGAACTGGGCTTGGCTAGTCTTGTTAGAAGGCTAGAAGGACCGGGGGAGACATGATAGCAGTCTTCCAATATTTGAGGGGCTGCCACAGAGAGGAAGGGGTCAAACTATTTTCTAAAGCTCCTGTAGGCCAGACAAGGAATAATAGATGGAAACTGAACAAGGAGAGATTTAACCTGGAAATAAGGAGAAACTTTCTGACAGTGAGAACAATCAACCAATGGAACAGCTTGCCCTCGGAAATTGTGGGAACGCCATCAGTGGAGACTTGCAAGAAGAGATTGGACTGCCATTTATCAGAAATGGTGTAGGGTCTCCCGTTTGGGTGGGGGGTTGGACTAGATGACCTACAAGGACCCTTCCAACTCTGATTATCTGTATCTGACATTCAGTATCATAGGTTGTGATAACAATTGTTACAAGAGGAAAATTTGTTTTAATTGCTTTTCTTCTTTAATAACTATTTTATTGTTTGTAAATTGTCTTGTTTTGCTTTCTTTTCATACCATTCTTGACTCTTTTGGGAGGAAAAGCAGAATAAAAATATAAATAGCAGTTGGACAGTACCCTTTTAATTGCCACTGAAATTAGGCTCTACAAATGTCTCAACTCTCAGCTAAAACTCTCTGTACGAGTTTTCAATTACACTGGCTGAAAAAAACTTATACTGGAACATTTCTGTGGATTCACACAAGGGAAAGATTCTCAAGCTGGAATCTGTGCTATAATTTTGCTTCACTAAAGGTCCTCAACAAATGATGGCAGCATTTAACTGGCTTGAACTTGAAAGTTATGTAAAGTCAGGATTGATCAATGCTCAGGTGGGAGACCTCCAAGGAATAGTAGGGATGTTAAGTCTAGACTGGAGAATTTTAAAACATGTCTCAATAATAAATAAAAGCCATTTTTGTACTGCTGCCAACAAAACTACATGGATATGTTCATAAAGTCACCAGAAATCAAGGACCTTACTCAACTGCCTAGTTCTTCCCCATAAAACTAACAGCAGAAACTCAGAACTGTATTCAAGGAAGCCTGGTGTCTCATCAACACACAGAAGAAGATCTAGGATCAACCCAGAATATACTATATTCAAGCCTGATTCATATCCATTGAAACAAGCAGAGTTTGAGGTAAATGGAAAATTTTCTTCTTTTTTAATTTCCAGCTTTCTATGTGTGAAGCAGAAAAAGTAAGATATTCCTTGAGGAGATTGTGAAATGATGCCTCTTGAGACATCCTGAAACTTAACACGTGACTAGTGAATTAATGTTGAAAAGAAATTATTCAAATTTCAGAGCGTTGATATTTAGTAACATATAATCTGTGATTCCAATCAGGTTTTTTTCATACATTACAAACACCAAGTTGTAGTATTTGCTGTCATGGCGCCACAGACAAATGCTACTTTTGAATATTTTCAGCTTAAGTGAACATTTACCAGTATATTGTAATGTCAACAATTTGGTCAGAAATTTCAAAGAAACTTGTTTTCTGCATTGCCTCAGAAACTTCAGCTACTCAAATGAAAAATGAACAAAACCTTGAGTTAAATTTCCTTAAACATTGTGATGTCATTACAGCATATATAGTCACCTTCTTAGTGCAACAGTGATAAAATAACTTTGTTCCCAATACGTAATGGCTATACAGGTCTAGTCAATGCTAGGGAAAGATTAACTGAGGTGTTTTCCATTGTGCACAAGAGATTAGTATCTAACAGCTATATGGATACTTTTGCATACCTATATTCCTTTTGGACAATTTTCTTGACAAATTTGGAATTGATCATGAAGTCATTAAAGATCTTCATCATTTCTCCTATGATAAGGATTTAAGGAGAATAGATATTATTAGCCCCAAATAGAACAATTTTCTGTGACACATGTCAGAGGATCAATGCTTTGACAGTCTTGACTACTAAGAAATGAAGATTCAATAAGTTCCAAATTTCAGCTACTGGATAAACCATTATAAGATAAAATACTCAGGACATGAAATGTTTTACGGAATGGATCCCAATATCATGTGCCTCCCAAAATTCCATCTTGAAAATGATGAAAAAGGACACAGCAAACAAAGTTCATAATGGCAGGTTTGAATTAGACTGAAGATTTCCAAACATTCAACAAAGAAAGGCTAGTAAAGGATCTTATAAACTAGGACTAAAGCCACTTTAAACTGAGTTTTGACAGTTAAAGCTGTTGTCTGCATCTTATATCCTCTTGAGTTTAAACTCAATGGGTCCTCCCACTCTATCCAAATATTAATGGAAATACTGTTTTATGCTTCTCATGTGCTATGTAATCAGGTGGCTGTTGTTTCTTTATATTTCTAGCATTCTCCCTTGGGAAACTCTACTTATCAATATATATTCTACATCTAGCATCAATACATGGATTGTCACAGATACCATAGCCTAATGGAAATCACACTGGCCTGCTAATTTAAAAAAAAAACATTATATGCTAGGGAGGAGCACTTGACATTGCATATAGAAAAAAATACCAATTTTTAGATTCAATGACTAAATTGACTTAATAATAGCACCACTATGATAAATTATCTGTATCACTCAGAGCCACAAAGATGCAAATTATATTTTCCACCATTATAATACAAGCAAGATCCTATTAAGGCCACAGGTCAGGAAAAGTTAATTACTGAAAACTCTTGTGTACCATTGTTGAAGGAAAGGAAACTCTACCTAGAGGACTGGAATTTATTTATATTTGTTATTAATATTTCTGTAGTGTTGTTCTCCAAAATGGCTCCAAGCAGCATGCAGCATATAGCTTAGAAATATCAAAGCAATGACAATACATATTACCAAGTTAAAATTGGTGTACAAGATACACAGTACAATTCTACAAAGGTTATAGTGGCCATGGTTTCACCTGCTGAAGGTGTGAATCTAGTGAATCCCTAAATTGTGAGCAAGTTCCACCTGAAGGAATGTATCTAGCAGTAAATATACTACTTTACTGGAGTCAGAAGGTTTATATATCCACAGCTTGCTGAACTCAGCTTACGTCTGTCTATTTTCACTCCTCCAGATCCTGATAGCCTCTACAACTGAGAATTTCCCCATATTACCTATCTTGCCAGAACTGGAGAAACAGAACTGAATAACATACAGTATGTATATTGATAATACCCCAAACTATGCTGACCTGTGGCTTCATCCAATGGCTTCAGGTAGTTATTAAAGAGGTGAGGGAAAGGACTAAATCATGCAGTTCAGTAGTCATAAGTTCAACATCTCTTTTAACTGTCTGGAACTGGCAACTCAAGGAAGAAAGCCACCAAAGCATTATGGCTTCTCTCCTAAAGCCCATGTCACACTGGCCAACGGATGCAAAAAGGACACAGCGGACGAGCAAAATGTTCCATCCGTTGTTATCCGCTCTCAAAAGGGGCAAAAATTTGAATAACCGGAGTGGATAACACGGACACGGGGAGGACGCAGGGCGGATGCAAAGCGGATGCGGAACGGAAGCCCAGCGGATGGAAGCAGATGGGAGTGGATGGGAGTGGGTGGCACATCCGCAGGGCTTCCGGGGGGCCTCAGCGAAGCGGACGCGGAACGGAAAGAGCGGAAGCAGAGCAGACACCGAACGGATGAAGCGGATGCAGAGCGGAAGCCTAGCGGATGCACATCGGAAGCCTAACAGATGCCTGGCGTTAACTGCGCATGCGGGGGGGGGTGCATTGCATCAGCCCCGCGGATATAACGGAAGCAGCTCGGAAGCAGGACGCCATTCAGAGGAAAGACCTGCTGCCAGACACATCGACTGCCTTGCCTGCCCTGCCTGCATGTCTGCCTGCCAGCCTTGCTGCCAGCCTTGCTGCCAGCCTTGCCGCCAGCCTCCTGCCAGCCTTGCTGCCAGCCGGTCTGCCTGTCAGCCTTGCTGCCTGCCTTCCTGCCAGCCTTGGTTCATGTCTGCCTGCCAGCCTTCCTGCCAGCCTTGGTTCATGTCTGCCTGCCAGCCTTCCTGCCAGCCTGCCTGCCAGCCTTCCTGCCTGCCTTGGTGCCAGCCTCCCTGCCAACCTTCCTGCCAGCCTTGGTTCCTGCCAGCCTCCCTACCAGCCAGCAACCCCACAACCATGCGGAAGCACAGCAAGCCTCAGCCATCTGCTGCCAGCCCTGGCAAGAGGGACAGGGCTACCATCCCGCCCCCTGGCCCTCACTCTGGTTCTGCTGGGGCTTCTGCAACACAGGCTCGCTCTTCTGGGGCTGGCGCTTCTGCTGCTTCTGCTTCTGGAGGAGCTGATGACAAGCACTCCAGCACCAGCCACCTCCACAGCACCTGCACCCTTCACCCCTGAGACTGAGAGACCAAGAGGAGTGCCAGAGACTCATTTTTGTCTTATAGCTTGTTGTTAGTAAAGTCTATTTTTGATTCACACACTTGCTTCATTTTTTTTTTAATAAAGTCTTGCTGGGAACTTTTAGAAATGGTTTAAGCCTTTGCATGCTTGTGGGATGAGTTAAGATAGCTTTGGGATGGGTTAGGACACCTGTGGGATGGGCAGGGATACCTTTGGGATGGGTAATAGCTGTGGGATAGATAAACCTCCAGTGCAAGCATAGTGGGACTGTATGGTCCACCCTCCCAAGTGCCACACCTAAGGCCCTTTATTATCAATAATAATGTAATAATTATCCACACATGTCAACATAAACACAACTCTTTATTAAACGCCCTGTTCATTGTAGCCCAATCTCATCTGTGTGATGAGACAGGCTGAAGGAAGCATCCATTAAGCATCTACCATCCTGTCTTGCCACTCCACTGCTCCAGCTGGGGAGTTGCACCATTGTCTCAGGAGGTTGTGCTGCTTCTTCGCTTCATTTGAGGCTCTGTTGGGGCCTTACACATCCTGAGTGTCGATCAGGTTTTGCCCTTGCCTCCATTCCCCAGGCTCCATCACCCCATTGGCTAGTTGGAGGTCCACGAGCCTGTTCTGCAAGACTGGGTAGCGGGTGCGCATGAGATTGTGCAGGATGCAGCAAGCTTCCATGATCCTCCTCACGGTCTCTGGGCAATGCTGCATGGTGGTGAGAAGTACCTGGAACCTGTTGGCCAGGATGCCAAAGGCGTTCTCCACCACCCGCCTTGCCCTGGACAGCCTGTAGTTGAAGATCCTCTCTTCACGGGTGAGGAGTCTGGAGGTGTAGGGCTTCATGAGGTAGGTTGTGAGGGAGAAGTCGTCATCCCCCACGATGAAGTAGGGCACATCTTGTGTGTCGTTGGACAGGGGTTCTGGATCTGGGAAGCCCACGATGAGGTTGCGTTCCAGCCCCTCCTTGAGGTGACTGGCGTTGTATACCTGGGCATCCAAAGATGAGCCATTGCCTGAAGCATCGATGTACATGAACTTGTAGTCAGCATCGACCATGGCGAAGAGGATGATGCTGAAGAAGCCCTTGTAGTTGAAATAAGTGGACCCCGACTTGGCTGGAGATTTGCAGGCCACGTGCTTGCCATCTATGGCAAGTGTGGTAAGTTCCACTTCTGATACCACTGCTCTGCAACTTTCTTCCATCCTTCTTCAGTGGAGGAGTACTGGAGGAGCTCCTCCTTGTATTCTTCGATGATGGCCTGCACCACTTCTCTGACCACAATGCTGATGGTGTTGGATGGCACCCTCCAGCCATACTGCATGCTCCTGTAGGAGGTCCCTGAGGCCAGGTGGCGCAGAGTGAGTGCCACCTTGAGCCCAGGTTCCAGGCTGGGCCGGAAGTTGGTGTTTGCCTTGGTCAACCTGGGTGTCAGCCGCTCCACAACTTCATCAAACATGGCTGGAGGCATCCTCATGAAGTTCTGGAACGCCCGAGTGTCTTCGTTCCTGAGCTCCACCATCAGCTTGTTGTACAGTCCATCCTCTGCTCTTCTGGCGAACCATCTTCGGATCTAGACTCTTTTTGGGTGGCTCCTTTTCTTCTCGCAGTAGAGTTCACAGAGCCTGCAGATGGCTTCGCACTGTTGCAGAACAATGGTGGCTGCCGAAAGGACTTTGTCACAATCCACGGTGGACATGACTAGATGCTGTGGAAGAGGAAGAGCCAGATCAAGGCTGCAGAGGTCTGCACCGCTGGGCTGCTGTTCTGAAAGTGAGATGCAGGCGAGTTGCTCCCCCTTTTTATAGGCAGTATAGGTTTTCCGCTAGGCATCCTCTAGGCATCCTCTAGGCATCCTGTAGACATCCTTAATATCCGAGATAGGTCCCCTCTGCGAACGTTTTTTCCGTTTTAAACGCTTTGTTTCCGTGCTGCATCCTCTAGGCATCCGTTCTGCATCCGTTCTGCATCCGTTCTGCGTCCGTTCTGCTTCCTCCCTGCGTCTGGGTGGATGCGCGTTGCGTGGATGCGGAACGCATGCCTAGCGGATATAGCGGATGCGTAACGGATGCGTAGCGGATGCAGAATGGACGAACTGGCTACATTTTCCGTGCAAAAGTTCTGGGCAGCCCAAAACTTTTGGAGCGGATGAAACGTCCATAAACGGATGCTGGACGGATAGAGAGGAAGCAAAACGGAGGCAGTGAGTACAGAACGGATACATCGCGCTAACCAATGGATGGCAAGCTTTTTTGTCCATTTTACATCCTCTTTGCATCCGTTGGTTCAGTATGGCATGGGCTTAAAATTTGCAGCTGCTCTAAAAGGATACCATAGTGGATGGTACCCAAGACTGCTAACAAATCAAGCAAGAGCAATTCATTTAGACTCTTCCTATTCTAGTCTTGCGAGAATTCCAGTCTTCCTATTTCATCGAGCCAGAAGATCAATGTGGTTTTGGTACTCTACTGAGACCTGAATCCTTACTAACAAGGATCAAATAATCAATTTCTTCCAGAAGTCTCTTGCTACCAACTTTTTTTCAAAAGAGAAGATTAAACATAGGGTAGTCATCTGCAATTGCTGGACCAAGAATTGGCCTTTTGAGAAAGGAACACATCAGTGCCTCTTTCAAAGCTATCAAAAAATGCTTCTCCACCAAGGATGTATTACCACTTCAAATACCCAGCCCCTATTACCTTCTTGGATGCTTTTATTAACCAGAAGGGACAGAGATCCAGTCCACACCATGCTGGACTTAAGGTATAGAGAAGCCTGTGTGCTTCCTCAGGACTCATTGCTCAAAACAATCACAGGTAACTAAGCATAATGATGTCTGTTTCATCTCAATTGGATCTGCTCCACAAATAACCAACTGCATGCAAACACAAGTCAACATCCAGATGCAGAAATTCCTTTCAATGACCCAACAATAACTTTGGAATCATGGCGAAGAAGTGGTACAGGCCAAATACTTTTTCTTCTAGTACAGAACATTCAACAATAGTCAGAAGGATTAATTTTATTGACAAGTTTGTTTAAAAGTCTAGGTACCAAACTTCCTATGCTAGCATACCAAACTAGCAACAAAATGGAGAAGAGAACTTAACTTTCATTCTAGCCTGTCCTCTGCCTCTTAATAAGACCAAATTTTAAAAAGATTCAGACAACCAATATGACTATAGCACCATCCACTTTTAAGAACTTCAAGAAAACATGACATTTGCATTGATATTGAAGAGGTCAAGCTCCATTTAAAATTGCCTAGAACAACTGAAAATAATATATGAAAAATTGTTAATAACCTTCCCAAATACCTTCTTCTAACTACTTTTGTGGCACGCAACCATAACCGCCGTTAAGAAGCAATGGGCTCTCTGAAAACCTCTCAGAATGAGATTTCACAAAATTATGACCTCTTTTATCAGATACTCAGAAGGAAGCAGCTGCCTGCCTGAATAATAATAGATTTTTTTTAAAGGCTGTTATAACAATTGCATTGGCTCCTAGTTTTTTTAGCAACACATTTCAGAGTTCTGACACTTGAGCAAATCTTATCCTTGAAGGGCTATGTAGCATATTGCAAAAATTCTACCACAATATTAAAGAAGAACACCATAAATGGCATCATCATGACAGATAACCTTATACTATTTGGCTATAAACACAATGAGACAGGATGGTACTAAGAAGAGCATGATTACATGGTATCGTACATTCTTCTGGAATGCAACTACAGGTGCCTTGTTGAACTACATACCTTTCAACTCCTCCAGATTTGACATAAGAAATTTACCTCTCATTGACTGATAACTGATTAATTTATTTTTACAATTAAAAACCAAAGCAAAATATAGGAAAACAATAAAATGTATTATAAGCTTATTACTGACAGCTGTAGACAAAAAATGATACTGTATTTCCCAAAGCTGTTTGACAGCTGGATATCTGATACTGATGGCCAGTGCAGTGAAATTAGCAATTAACTTGGAGATATCTAGTGACCTTTAGACTAAGAGCACCCTGGTGTAAGAGTAGGTTAGAAAATACAATATTAAGTTGACTGACCATGCTGAATAGAAGGAAAGCACAAAAGAGCCTGTTTCTTTTCCTCCCAACAAACAGATGTGGTGTGTCCTTTGTGCAGGGATATGTTCAATCTTTTAACAGTGAAAATGGCAAAATATTATAACCAACAGGTGAGAATGAAAACTCTTCTGTCAGATGGGCAAAGAACATTTGCTGAATTCTTTGCATGGGAGAACAGCCTCTTGAACCAAGGTTTTTGCTCAATTAAATGCCTATGGAGATTCTCAGTCATTCTGGTCATGGTTGTCCCAAAGATGCTTTTTCAAGAAGCAACTGGACTTTCTGGGTTTGGTTTTTTGAAGATGTTTCTCTTCTCATCCAAGAAGCTTCTTCAACTCTGGAATATTTTGCTATATAATTGCATCAAGAGTCCACATGCGGATAATTTTAGTGAGCTTAAAAAGAGAGGATTGACTAAGAGGGATGTTCTACCCACAACGGAAATACATTGCACAAGGAAAAGTGCAAGTCATCATCACATGACTGATGGTTTGAAAACATGCATTAACAGTTATTTTCCTAGAATCCAAATAGACACCTTATGCGAAATATCTAGATACAAAACCCCAACTTTATTCTCTACTTCATTCTAAAGCCATGTGAACCAGCACATAGTTTTTTCAAAGAGCCAGACAAAAAAATTGCTCCAAAGAATTTCTAGATGAGCAACCAGAGAAAGGTTGTATCTGCGGAACTTTTTTTTCTTACCTTTCCCCCTCCCCCCACATATCTCTTCAGTAGCCATTAAAAAAGTGTACGATTTATTTTCTTCTGAGTGGAGCTCCAGGTTCCTGCTTCTCAAAATTTCTATCCCATGCAGTGTCCTGAGTCACACAATATATTAAACTATAAACTCAAAAGCAATTGTTATGTTCATATAACATTCTAGGCCTAAACAAAAAAAACATATTATGGTATATCTTCAGTTAACTTACTGTAACTGTTAAGGCAACAGCTGAGCTCCTGAAACATGCTAAATTGCAAACTACCTAACTCCACTTTGTGCTGTGCAAATTCAGCCAGTCAGCACATTGCAAGAGTCTACAGTATGGATGTACCAGGGCATGTGTAATTGTTCCAAACAGAAATGCAGCTGTCAGATCAACCAGCGACCAAATACCTTCAGACAGAACAATCATAAGTACCATATGCCTGAGGTTATATAGGGGAAACTCAAAAAATTAGAATATCGTGCAAAAGTTCATTCATTTCAGTAATGTAACTTAAAAAGTGAACCTAATATATGATATAGACTCATTACATGCAAGGCAAGATAATTCAAGCCGTGATGTGTCATAATTGAGATGAATATGGTTTACAGCTCATGAAAACCCCAAATCCACAATCTCAGAAAATTAGAATATTGTGAAAAGGTTCAATATTCTAGGCTCAAAGTGTCCCACTCTTATCAGCTAATTAAGCGATAACACCTGCAAAGGGTTCCTGAGCCTTTAAATGGTCTCTCAGTCTGGTTCGGTAGCATTCACAATCATGGGAAAGACTGCTGACCTGACAGTTGTGCAGAAAACCATCACTGACACCCTCCATAAGGAGGGAAAACCTCAAAAGGTAATTGCAAAAGAAGTTGGATGTTCCCAAAGTGCTGTATCAAAGTACATTAACAGAAAGTTATGTGGAAGGGAAAAGTGTGGAAGAAAAAGATGCACAAGCAGCAGGGATGCCCGCAGCCTGGAGAGGATTGTCAGGAAAAGGCCATTCAAAAGTGTTGGGGACTTTCACAAGGAGTGGACTGAGGCTGGAGTCAGGGCATCAAGAGACACCACACACAAACGGATCCTGGACATGGGCTTCAAATGTCGTATTTCCTCTTGTCAAGACGCTCCTGAACAACAAACAACATCAGAAGTGTTTTACCTGGGCTAAAGAAAAACAGACCTGGTCTGTTGCTCAGTGATCCAAAGTCCTCTTCTGGTGAGAGCAACTTTTGTATCTCATTTGGAAACCAAGGACCCAGAGTCTGGAGGAAGAATGGAGAGGCACACACTGCAAGATGCTTGAAGATCCAGTGTGAAGTTTCCACAGTCTGTTGATTTGGGGAGCCATGTCATCTGCTGGTGTTGGTCCACTGTGCTTCATTAAGTCCAGGGTCAACAAAGCCATCTACCAGCAGATTTTGGAGCACTTCATGCTTCCTTCCACAGATGAGCTTTTTGGGGATTCCGACTTCATTTTCCAGCAGGACTTGGCACCTGCCCACACTGCCCAAAGCACCAAAACCTGGTTCAATGACCATGGGATTAGTGTGCTTGATTGGCCAGCAAACTCGCCTGACCTGAACCCCATAGAGAACCTATGGGGCATTGCCAAGAGAAAGATGAGAGACATGAGACCGAACAATGCAGAAGAGCTGAAGGCCGCTATTGAAGCATCTTGGTCTTCCATAACACCTCAACAGTGCCACAGGCTGATAGCTTCCATGCCACACTGCATTAAGGCAGTAATTGCTACAAAAGGGGCCCAAACCAAGTACTGAGTACATATGCATGCTTATACTTTTCAGAGGTCCGATATTGTTGTGTACAATCCTTGTTTTATTGATTGCATGTAATATTCTAATTTTCTGAGGTTGTGGATTTGGGGTTTTCATGAACTGTAAGCCATAATCATCTCAATTATGACACATCACGGCTTAAATTATCTTGCTTTGCATGTAATGAGTCTATCTCGTATGTTAGGTTCATCTTTTAAGTTGCATTACTAAAATAAATGAACTTTTGCACGATATTCTAATTCTTCAAGTTTCACCTGTACCTGCAGCCCCAAATCAATACCAAGGCCAGTTCCTAGCTCACTATAGTTTAAACATAATTTAATTACGTTTTTTTCTGTTGTGGTACTTCATTACTACAACAGGAATAATTACAGGAATAACATTATAATCGATGGTGCAAACAATACAGAATGAATATCACTGTTTTAATGGGTTATATGCCATTTACACCCTTTTCTGGACAGGGAGACTCTCTGCTCGGTCATTCGTGCCCTAGTCATAGTTTGGACTATTGCAATGTGTTCTACATTGAAAAGTATCCAAAAGCTTTATCTGGTACAAATGCAGCTGCTTGAGCAATCTTGGGTGACCAAAGAACAGCAAAATATGTGCTGTTGCTATGTGAGCTGCATTAGAGGCTGGTTTGTTTCCGGGTCAAATTCAAAATGTTAGTTATTATCATTAACATTATTATCATTAACATTAATGTGACCTACCCAGTAGGCAGGGAAGATGTGTGTGTGTGTGTGTGTGTGTGTGTGTGTGTGTGTGTGTGTGTGTATGTACAGTATGTGTGTATTAGATTTGTTTGCCACCCATCTCATCCCGAAATGTTGCAGACCTTGTCAATTAAACAATTTGGACTGGTGTGGTCCAGGAAGGGAGCCTTCTCTGTCATTGCCCCTTTTCTTTGGAACATTCTCCCTCCAGGGGTGAGGCAGGTCTGACTCTTTTGGTCTTTCAAAAATATCTGAAGGCCTGGCTCTTGCCATCTGCTTGGGGCTCATAGAAAAGCATGTGTGGCCATGAAGATCCTCCTCTTGTCTTTTAATTAATTTTTAATGTTGAGTTTTACCAGACTTGTCTCTATTTTATTTTTTATATTGTTTTTGTGATTTTAACATTTTATTTGTACATCACCCAGAGTCCCTCTGTGAGGGAAATGGGCAGTTTCTAAATTTGATAAATAAATATCATGCAACTAATAACTAAATTAATCCTCAATTTGTAATGTTTGTCTTCATCCAATCCAACCCCCATCTCTGGATGCAACCTCCTCCTGACCTTAGCCAATGATATTAATGAGAACTTAGATCAACTAGGTTATTTGCCCTAATAGTTTTAATGCAACTGCAGTGAGGGAAGGATAAAGAAAGGAAGGCTAACAACTAATCTTGAGGCAATCCTGAAGTCCTTCCCAGGTCAAACCTCTCTCCCCCACTCCAGAATAATCAATTTCTGAATCCTTTCTTTGAGAAAGGATCAAAGTCCAAGTCCCAAAATCAACCCAGAAAGATACCATTGCCAGCCATACTAAAGCCATTCCAACGTTTTTCTATTCCTCTAAATTCCCCTACTAGGCTGACTAATTTTATTTTTATCAGAAAACCAGGTTCAAAAGCACAGTACAATTCATAGAATTACTAGGGTGAAAGGTGGCTGGAGGTGAGACATGACCTATAATCTTTCTGAAGGGAAAAAAAAATAGAATCCAAAAGATGAGGGATTACATACATCTTCAAGAATTCTGAAGAAGGTACAGGATTACATCTCCAAATACTCAGGAAATGAATCTAAAGGTTTACATGGATTTAAGCCAATCTCTGAAGGCATTCTTTGGTTAAAGCTCTGTTCTCTTTCAATTCTTACTAAACACAATCAATCTTCTATTGATCTTGGTGTTATTTTCAAACATAGTAAATCTATTTTAGCTTTTGCCAACACCAATATAATTTGGTGATATGCTCTCCAGAGACAAGCAAGATGGCTTTTTGAGTATTATACTGCGATAGTTCGGAACAATAAACCTTTAGGAACTTGGATCATATCTACATATCACCACTTACAGCAGCAGCTGTGGGACTCACAAAATTGAAATTGTCCACTCAAAGGTATTACCACACATTGGAAAAGAAAAAGCCAGGGTAGAACCATTTCTAGTGCAATCATTTTCTGTGTGCAGGAGTTAGTTTGACTGTATAATTAAATTATATCAATAATATAGTCAAAAATAAATTAAAATATAAATATATCTAATCTAGCCACACATAGAATGCAAACTTTGCAGTGCAGGATGCAGTTATAATATCCTACCAGAACAAACTAAAGTAGTTTGTTCCATTCACATACAATTCACACTGTTACAGAGTTTCCAATACCATTTTAGAGAACCTGCTTGCTTATATTTTCCACCAAATATTTTATTTATTTGTTTGTTTAATTTCCCTGCTGCCCATCTCACTGATATAGTGGATGGCTCAGAATATACTACTTTAAAAATGGATAAAATTAAATAGAAAAGATTGAATAGAAAAGCTAAACACCATGATGATGGGCAGCCTGGAGGTGGAGATTTTCTCCACCTGGTAAGTCCCAAAGGTATTTTTCCAAAAGGCAAACTGGTCTTTCTGGTTTTCCTTTGAAGACATTTCGCTCCACATCCAAGAAACTTCTTCAGCTCTGACTGGATGGTGGGGAAATGGAAGGATTTATACTCCTTTCCATTCCCCACCATTTAGCTACTTGAAGAAGCTTCTTGGATAAGAAGCAAAACATCTTCAAAGAAAAACCAAAAAGTCCAGTTGCCTTCTTGAAAAAGCACCTTTTGGACAACCATGACCTGGATGACTGAGGATCTCCATAGACATTTACCTGGTAAGCTATTCCAACATAGAAGGGCCATGTTGGGGCCCTAGGCCAAGTGCAGAGAAAAGTTTTTTGACTCTTCTGGAAGGCTAGCAATATGGAGCTGGACCTCATTTCCATCAAAAGACTTTTCCAGACAATGGTGGCGACAACAAGAAAGACTCTTCTCTTGGACCCTGCCAGCAAAAACCTTTTGTCCAATGGGATCCAAAATAAGCCATTTCCATTGGAAGGAGAGGGGCGGGATAATTCCATCAGGATGAAATGGTTCCCCAGATACCCTAGATCCAGGCCACAAGGGGCTTTAAACCAACATCTTGAATTGGACCTGGAAGCATTAGAGCTTACATAACTGCATTATAGTAGTATAATACTAAAAAACCATCTTGCTTGTCTCTAAAGTATATCCCTAAATTATGTGCCACTCAAGGGGCCTCCAGAAATGTTTGCACTGCTGTGTTCTGTACCAGTTGTAGCTTCCAAATGCTCTTCAAGGGTAGTTCCATGTAGAGCATATTGCAGGAATCCACCTGGGAGATAGCATGGCTGACTGGGCATAGGGTTCATGATCCAGGAAAGGGCACATTTGACACACACATGAAGTTGCACAAGGGCTCTTCTCACTACGACTGCTGCCTGCTCTTTTAGCAGGAGTCATGAGTCTAGAACACACAGACTGTACACCAGGTTGTGCAAGCCCCTTCAAAATGAAGGATGATAAACTTCCAGATCCCAAAGCCTCTTGAACCCACAGCCACTCCATCTTACCAGGGGTCCAAGCACCACAAGAGGGTAGCTTCAGCATTCCCTGACTCATCAGGGAAGGAGATATAAAGTTGTTATCATTTGCATATTAATGATACCTCATCCCATGATGTTGGATGATCCCACCCAGCAATTTCATGTAGATATTTAAAAAGGGTGAAGGCAGCACCAAGCCCTGTAGCATACCATAAAGGAGAGGCCATGGACTGGACCTCTCATATAAACACTGATTGAGACTTGCCTTGAAGAAAAGAGCTGAACCAGCCGAAGATAGCACCATCCAGTCCCAGCTCCTGCAGTTGGCCCAAATGGATACTATAATCAATGGGATCAAATGGATACTATAGTCAATGGGATCAAAAATGACCAAGAGACCAACAAGAGCAAAGATGGATGCACTTGTTCTGACCAAGGCTTCCTGAGACACCAACAAACACACATTAAATCCAAAACCCTTTTTAGTTCAATGGCTGTGAATTATCATCATTCACAGCCCGTAATGAGTCTCAACCAGCTATAAATAGTCCCATGGAAGTCTGCCAAAGTCCTTCGGAAGAAGTCTGATAAGAACACACCTGTATCTTTCTTGAAGTGCTGCCAATGACTAAAGTACCAATTAGTCTTTCAAAACCAAATGGAGCACAAATTCACCACGGAGCTTTCAGGTTCCAAACCAACCAGAGTGAACAACTTTGCTTCCTGCAAAGGCTCCTGTCCTTTTCATTTCCTTTATAAATTACAGGAGGGGCAATCACCTCCAAGCCTTACTCCCAAGTCGCCCCTTTTGTCTTAGCTCCTCTTGCCTTCTGGCAGCTCTGCACACATGCACACTGGGAACAGGCTCCCTTTGTTCCTCTGCCCCATTGCTGTCAGATTCTGGAGGCTCTGGAGTCAGCACATAACTCCCAGATGGCCCTGGCCCCATCTCTGTATTGTACGCAGGACCATCATCTGAGTCCTCCCCAGACTCCCAGACTGGCTCATGTTCTTCCCCACTGTCCAATTCTGCTTCCATCTCTGCAGGCTACCAGCGGACCACAATAGCACTACCCCTATCCCGCTTCTCCAAGAGATCATCTGCAAACGCTCCCAATGTCATCTCCCTTCCATAACTAAACCTGAAAACTATCTAAAAGAGCTCCAGACAATCCATTTAATCTAGGATCTTCTGAAGTTGCAGCATAACTACTTCTTCCACCGCCTTCCCTAAAAAGGGGAGGTGGGAAATTAAACAGAAAATGTGCTGGTAGATGGGATCCAGTGAAGGTTTCCTAAGATCCCAGGAATACCCCCTCCTGCAGGGAATGTATTAATTACTGCTTGGACCCACTTGCAAGTCATCCTCTTGGCAGCTTTTACCAATGAAGAGGGACAAAGATTTAATAAACAAGTAGTTGCACTGTCCACTTTCTCAGATCCAACAGGGTTAAACTGCTCCCATATAATTAGGTAAGTCTGCTCCCTGGGCATCTCCAATGGATTTGCTCCATGTTTGGATTCCAACTGAGAACAAAATCCAGGATTTTTTCTGTCACATCCTCAACATATTCCTCCTTGTATTTTCTATATCCACCAGAATTGGTTTGGGCAAGGCTTTGGCTCATTTCAGAAGCTATGCATTCAGCCTTGGTTGATACTGGGACGAGGGACCAAAATGGAAAGTTACTGGCAACTACTGGCAAGAAAATCACAATAATTAGGAATCAAGCTCAAGTTTTGCCTTTAGCTCATCACTAAGGTTGAAATAGAATTCAATTATCAAATCAAATGGACTGAAAAATTTGTTGGTTTCTTGTAGATTCATTTTTAAATTGGAAACCAATTGTTTGGAAACTAACAGGACAATGAAATGGCATATTTTATGATTACAAAGATATTGATTGTACAAGATTGGAGGGGTACTTTTGCTCCATCAGGAATATAATGAGCTGAGGAATCTATCTCTTTCTATATTTGATCAAGCACTTTATCAACTGAAGGGAGTATTGTATTTAACAATCTGAATGGGAAATACTAACATCTTAATTTCCAATTTTTCTCATTGTTAAAGGATCTCACAAAATTTAACATTTATTATACAGCATAATATCAAAATATATGCATAATGAACTTGGTTTGTTTATAACAAATTAATGTCTTTGTACTTGTTTCCTGTTATATATGTGTATATATATATATATATATATATATATATATATATATATATATATGTGTGTGTGTGTGTGTGTGTGTGTGCGTGTGTGTGTGTGTGTGTGTATGCATGTATATGTGTGTGTGTGTATGCATGTATATGTGTGTGTGTGTATATAACACCAGAAGAATCAATCCAATTACTCCTGAAATTGAAATAAGAGAGTATCAATTTATTTTATATAGAAAACACAGTACCTTCAACTAATCCTGGTTATGTCTCAGTGTGTAACCTGTCAAGGTCATTCTGAATCTTAATTCAGTATGCTACCAGGTTACCTGTCCTTGCATACCCTGTAATTAGCATAAGCATCTCCCTTATAAAGTCATTTATAGAATTGTTGAATAACACATGGCTTAGGTACAACCTGTATCATTCAAATATTTTTCATGCGTTGCTGAAAATGGGATACTGAGAACAGAATGTTTTTATGATACCATAAAAACCATATTAAAAGCATGTTAAGATGATATGATTTATTTTTGATAAACTCAAGCTGGTTCCTAATCACCGAAGTACGCTTTGGTAGCTACTCACAAACCACTTGATAATATTAATAGCACTTAGATACCGCTTTACAATGCTTTACAGCACTTTCTAAGTGGATTACAGAGTTAGCATATTGCCCACAACAATCTGGGTCCTTATTTTACTGACCTGGAAGGATGGAAGACTGAGTCAACCTTGAGCCAGTCAGGATCAAACACCCAGCAATGAGCAGAATCAGTCTGCAATGCTACATTCTAACCACTGCATTACCATGGCTCTAATCAATTCTAGAAATGTTCCCAGAGTGATTCACAACTAACCTATGAGAGGAATTGCTGCATTCTGCAGATCAAACCACAATCTTCCATTTTTTGACTCTAGTGATAAATCTTGCCCATCTCCAGACTATTAATTCCTTGCTCATACCCACGATTTCTCAGGGATTAGAATAAGTGCTGCTTCAGCACTGCTATGCAATGGGGCTTCAAGAGAGATTCCTTGGGAAGATTATTCCACAATCTGGAATAACCTCCTCATTGAAAAGATCATTCCTTAATATTCACCTGCCTCTTCTCATTTGGATAGGAAGAAACAATTTCTCTGCTCCTTTCCAGAAGTCCCTTGCCTCTCCATTCAAAACATTTTATTGGCTTCAATAAACTAGAGTGTGAGAGGAAAAAAGCTTCAAATCCCTTCAACTTTTTGAATGGCAGAACTAGGCTAGCATTCACTCACTGACTGAGTCCAAAGGCAGGCTTCCTCTTCACTCGCTACTTATAAGAACTGCAAAACTCTCCCTATAGTTTTTACAGTATGCTTCCTCTATTTATAAAACAGGCATTAGCCATACAAAGTTGGGTTCATGCAAATACTGCTGTTTCCTCAAACTGTAAAACAGAATACAGTGGTGTTCTCAACCTCAGCAACTTTAAGATGTGTAGACTTCAACTCCTAGAATTCCAAAGCCTGGAAAATAGAAGAAAAGAATAAATGTGTATGGCCAGCATATTTTGTCTGGAGTAAACATAACAACATCTACAAGAACCTTATGTAAGATGAGAACATTACCTCAAAACCTCAATTCAGTATCAGTTTTTAGACAAAACAGCTACTTTGAGGAGAATTTTGCTCCTGTCTGTTAATTTCACCAGGCTGTGCTCCTTAATTCTCCTAAATCCTCAATTTATCCACTGAAAATCAACAATGCTGCCAGTTGACACATGTTTTTAAAACCACAAGTTAGTAATTTGAAATTCCAAACATAGGCTGAAAGTGATTAATTGGACATGATCTCCCAGGATGTTTTTCAATGTATGACTGAACAAGATGAACAAGATATGTACAAGATTACCATGTCTTATATATAGTTCCTGTTCATTTCAGCCTCTTCACTGGGCTGTGTCTATCTTTGTGATTCTGTCACATGATATGCTATATCTAAAACAAGAGTTAACAAAACACAACTGAGATACTCCCATAGTATTACTGCTAGATATACTATATAATAACCTGGTCCACAAATGATATGAAAGTGGCTAGGATCCTACAACATATTGGATTTTAACTCATATTGGTATAAATTGCATACTCCTAGAATCTTCTGGGAAGCAAGAAGGTTACTGCAAGCAGCAGAGAAGTATAATTTTGTCTCAAGCTAGCAATCCTTAATAGATATATAACTCTACATGGAAGGGGAAATGCAATAGGAAATTTTGGATAATGTCCTGGGCCCTCTTCTCTTTAATTCTTTATAAATGACTTAGACAAAGAGATAGAAAGGGTGTTTAATAAATCCACAAATGTCACATACCTGGTGGGGAGAATTATTAATATCCTAAAAGAGAAGCTCAAGGTTCAAAGGATCTTTATATTAGCCCCTATCCAGCCAAATGCAATTAAAAAGTGAAAAATGAAAAATGAAAGGTTCTGCATTTCAGTATGAAAAACCAGATACACAGGTACAAGATAGGTAGGAAATACTTTTGAGAAGAATATGGGTAACTTGGTAGACCACAGCTTAAGCCTGAGCCAATAGTGAGCTACAACCGCTAAAAGAACCAGTGCAGTTTTGGGCCACACAAACTGAGGTATAATGGTGATATCACAGAAAATGGCAGCTCTACTCTATACTGTATTGGTCAGACTGCACCGGGAACACAGGGCCAAGTTTTGGTCCTCACAATATAAGAAGGATGCTGACTGAGCAACTGGAAAGAATGCAGAGAAAAGCGGCAAAAGATAATGATGGCCTTGGATGCCAAGTCAAAATAGTAGACGGCCAAGAGAAGACACAATAGCAGTTTTCTAATAATTGAAGGGCTATCACAGGGAAGAGGATGTAGATTAATTTGCCATAATGAAGACAAGAATCAGTGGGTAAAAATGTTAAAAACATTGAAGTGGAGTGGAGTGGAGATGAATGAGATGGGATGGGATAGGACAGGATAGCTTTATTGGCTAAGTGTGACTGGACACACAAGGAATTTATCTCCAGTGCCTAAACTCACACTTATTTTGAGGCTAAGGGACCTAATCTTAAAATAAGGAAGTATTTTCTGATGAGAGTTATTAAGCAGTGGAATAATCTGTCTCCTGGAGTTGTGGGTGCTCCATCACTGGTGATTTTTAAGCAAACAGCCTTTTGTCTGGTTTGAGAATTACTGTTATGGGCAGGATGTTGGATTAAAATATATTTATTTCAACAAATCCCATGATAGTCTGATTGCAACTTTGCATAGCATTCTATTCAAAATCATTTCTTGAGTAGGGATTGCCAATTTGGCCTAGCCTAAGCCAAAAAGGCACACTTACTCCTCCTGTTCGAATGCTTGCAGGAGCTCAGTTGCCTTGTTTTAAGGAGTTGCTGCCTTCTCATGCTTCCTGTTTGCCACATGGGGTGCACCGTGCTTCTACCAAATGTTGCAGGATGCTAAATGTCGAGCCTCAATCAGACAAAACCGACAAATGACAAAACAAGAAGCCTATTCACACCCAAACAGAGGAACAAGAAAGAATCATGCACGTCAGCTGCGCTCTCAGAAACCCCCGCAGAATTATTTCTAGAGACAAAAAGAGGCTCACAAAATTTGCCTGTTTCTAGCCCTGCTATTCTGACCAGATAGCTAGTTAAAAGGCTCTGAAATAAAAGCCTATCCAAAAACCTTTGAAAAATATTATTCCTGTAATCCTTCCATTATTTCCTCTGGACAGCATACAAAGCATTTGATACTTGGGGGGGAAATTAGTCAGATTAGTGATGTGGAACAAGTATAATTTCAAGGCAATGGAAAAAGTTATCAAAACAGGGAATGAGTTACTATTGTGTTGGTAAGATTCTTAATAACACAGGGGGAAAGCAGCACATCGTAAGTGAGACAGTGTCTTTTGCTTGGACCTAGAATGGCATTAAAATGGCACATTTATGGGAAGCAATGGATGAATAACTGAAAGAAACACCGTTGTCAAGCCTCATGCATTTTATTTCAAGAGCCTTATGGGTCCTAGCTGTACAAATGAAATGTAAAGATCTACTTATATGAAGCAAGCACGTATTTTCCTATATATCCTATACCGTCCCATTTCCATAAATGTAGGCTTAAAAGCTATATAGGTGGCTTTGGGTCAGCCACACTCTCTCAGCCCAACTCACTTAAAGGGTTGTTGTTGTGGAAAAACTAGGAGGAAGGAGTATTAGGTATGTTCGCCACCCCTGAATTATCTGTAAAAATAATAAAGACAGAATTAACCCTCCTCCCCCTAAAAAAAAGAGCCGTGTAGTCACCAACACTGAAGTAGACTGAACTTACAACACATAACAAAGTAAGGGCAGTTTGATGCGGGCTTTATGTTTGTTTCCTGAAACAATACCGAAGTTTCATTACATTAACAAGTTAAGCAAACCATGCAGAGCCTAGTTTCTCGAATTTCTTCCAACCAACTTGCTACCAGCAGCTATAAGTTTTCTGTGTAGGTGAAAATCATGGGGAGGGACTACATACATACATGCCACTCTGGGTCTAATGATGAGGGAGGGGGCTTAAAATGTTCTCATTACCATCATTCCAAGCCACTGCCCCAAAAGGCCTCTCCCATGGGAACACTGGAGGGTTTGGGGGTGGTAGGGGGGATATTTTCCTCTGGAGGCCCTGGCCTAACCTTGTTCCTTATCAAACATGATCTTTCTTTTGCAAACCTCTCCTTCTCCTCCCTAAAACAAATTTTGTCTTGCCTGATCAGATTTCAAAAATTTATGCAAGCACAGAGAAAGACAAAATCCTAAGCCTATTTAATCATTAGGTTCAGGCATTCCATTGAATGGGCAAGAATAAACAGGTTAAGAAAAGTATGCAGAGCATGTCTTCTTGAATTCTTTCCACTCCCTTTACCCAAAGTCACCATAAGAGTCACCTATACTTTCTTCTGAGTAATAAATTAATGTGTTGTAAATGGGTCTTTCTGCTTTTTCTCTTATGGTGGATGATGGAGCAGGGGCTTAGAATGGAGCTGTCAACAACACTTCAAATGATTTCTTTTTTGTGCAGCCCGTAACTAGACCCAGCCCTTTTTATTTATTTTTTAATCTTTCTTTGGCTGGTTTCTTTAACCATTCCAAATTTGGTCTTTTTTGTTCAGTTTTTGGAGCATTATCCTGCTGATACTCAGACAGATAGATGAGTAGGCAGGCAGATAGAAAGACTGACAGAATCGCAAATCCCGTTATTTAATTTCTGCCCAACATTCCATTTGTTAGAAAGTATAAAAAGAACAAGCCACACCACACTACAGTTTATATCTCTCAGACAAGCATCTCTTTTTTTCATGCAATGATTTAGCATCCTAACCTTTTCCTTTTTTTGCATAAGAAAATGGCATTTGATCAGGGCATACTTTCTAAAAAGAAAGGGAGTAGTTGATTCTTCTATCAGATTCCACATTTATGAAGAGAACCAAGTTGATTTCAGCCTCAGTGAGCCTAACTAAAGTTCATTTCGCAGACCTTATTACCAAGCATATAATCTCCATGTACTACACTTGTAAGCACAACCATAGAGTTGGGAGAAAATGAAGAATCTTAATTCGGCTAAAACTTGGAAGGCTAAAAATAACCCAAGCAGAGACTTGCTGCGCATGTTGATGAGAAGGAAAGCACCAGAGAGAATGCCAATGAGCTTCTGCTGACGCAAGCCAGCTAGCTGCGTTCCACAGCATGCCAAGTTCCAGAGTGATATCAGACACTAATTTGGGAATCGCGGATGCAACCTTGCTACAGTTTCAGAGAGGAAAGGGAGAGGGGGCAGCAAACAAAAAAGAGCTAAGCCAAAGATCAGAAATCCTCAACCAACAGTCCTATGAGGGTTTCTGACCAGTCACGGCAGTCCAAGCTTGCAAGACCCAGAAAGTCAACATTTTCAGCCATTTTTCTGCACCAATTCACATATTAGAGATTTACTATAAATCTAGAAACTCAACTGGCCTACAGTGAGAGACAATATTTGACTGATTGATTTGATACTGCCATGCAACTCAGAATACACCAAACAATATAGAACAATTTGCTGCTAACAAAAACAACAAAATTAAACTGAAAAAGAAAGATGAGCAAGATGATAAACCTCAAACCCCCCACTCTATAACTAACATCCAACAAAGGGGGCACCAACCACCTTAGACTTCACCTTTTTAGAATAAACAAATAAGCTACAGCTATGTGAAATCTATTATTGCTTTCATCTCCAATTGATTCTATAGGAAATTGATAATCCATTCCCCAAAGAAAAGTAGTGCTATCTACCCATACTTTGGTTGGCAGAAATATTTATTATTATTTATTTATTTATTATATTATTAGGGTGATATTTACTATCCCAATTTGCTGATCCTTACCCTGCTTCTAAGATTCTGTTTCATCGCTGCCAGTCATCTGAGTTTCATCCTAAATCAAGTGATTTGATTGGATACACCTCAAAGCTGCTTATATTATTGAAGTAAGGGGAGAAAATCAACATTAGTAAAGGTAAAGATTTACATTAAACAAGGACTTTATCTTGTTTGTATCTCACTCATGAGCTGAAGATCATATGAAAGTAACATGGGGATTAGGCAGAAAAACGTTGCCAGGCCATCTGTAGTTGTGACTGGGTGCATGCAGGAATATAGCCTTTGTCCTTTTGTTGAGAGGAATGAATTCTACCTGGATCCTGCCTTTTGAGAGAGAAAAATCAAAGTCCTTGTAGCAAAGAGAGAAAAATTTCTTTTGCCAGGAGCTAGAAAATGTCTGCTGCAGATAGAGCAGTCTCTAATTCAAGGTAAGACTCCATCATATATTCACACAGAAGTACAATGAACATATTATGGTCTGACATGCTGTCATCACAAGAAAACAAAGTCTGTTCTGTAACAAGGTTATAAGGCCAGGTAGCCTGGTTCAATTATTGCCAACCAGTAGGCCGGGGGCCACTAGTGGTCCATGAGAAAATTCTGGTGGTCCTCAGGGAAATGTCACCGCCAAAGCACCCCTCAAAACAATTAATCCAGGCTGCGTAGGAACACAAGGCTGCACCACCTACATGGCCCATGGCTTGTGTCGCTTACATTGCAAACAAAATGAGGTAGTGAGGGGAGGGAGTGAAAGGGTGGAGGGGGGGAATTTGCCCCACTCGCCCTTCGCCCCTGGCCTGGCCACCAGGCTGCTTATTTCTGCTTCTTTCTTCTGCTTTTGGCTGCATGCAAGGAAAGCAGCAAAAGTTTTTCTTTCTTTCCCCCAAACTCCACCAGAAATGAATCTTTGGGACCCTGCAAGGCATCCTGCTGCAAGAGGTTGCGCTGGCCCAACAAGTCTCACAAAAACTAATTTCTGGCGAAGTTTGGGGAAGAGAAAGAAAGACTTCTACTGCTTCTGCTACTTTCCTTGCATGAAGCCAAAAGTCTCTCCCCACCCCCTCAAGAACAGAGCTGGAGACAGTATCCTGCGATCCCAAATAAAGGATGATCCATTGGTAGGAAAACGGGGTAGGGAATTTTCCTACAGACTTTTTTGGGGGTTTTCCCAGGATCTCTGGTCTGCTGGATTTAAAATTATGAGTTTGGTGGTCCTTGAGATCCAAAAGGTTGGCGACCCCTGGCCTGGTTGATCCAAAGGCTGCTTACTGTCAATCAATTGCACACAGACCTGGTCTTTCTATGGAGATCACTGAGTACACAAACTTTTCAGTTCAAACTCTAACGCTGGTCCAGAGTAAGCAAAGCACTGAAGTAGGTGCCCTGTGCACAAAAAAGGATAAGTAACATAGCTAGAGCAAGATAAAGCAGTGGCTAATAAAAAGGCTGAACTCTCAGGTATGTAGCTACCATATATATTTATTCTATATGTGCTATCCAGACAGTATAAAGGTAATGGGAATTGAGTTAGTTAAGTTAGAATTGGGAGCTGTCCCCTTAAAGGAATGCCTCATGATAAATGTAGTTAATGCATCCTGGGAAATGTAGTTCATGTCATGTGGTCACATCTGTAATCCTGATTGGTCACTAAATTGATCCTTGGTTGGGTTGGGGGAGGTTCCTTTCCTCTTGCCTGGACCCCAGCAGTGTGTTGGTGCCTCACCCCCTTGTTCTTTCGTTATAGGATGAAAGATCACTATTCGTTTACACTATGAAGTCAGCTATGCAAAGAATTTGACATTAGATGGATCTCGACATAACCGTGAGTTATATTTGAAGCTGCTCCCAGATTCACAAAATTCACTGATACTTAAATCTGGATGTAATCCCGTCCCCAATTGCTAAATTCATATAACAATCTGTTCAGAAACTAAGAAACCCAATGATGACTTATCTTAATGGCCTAAGTTCTCCCAAATGATTACAGTTCAGACCACTCTTATCTTATTTGATCTGAGTCTAAGATACCATACGAATTGAGCCTGTCTGTTGCTTTGAGTTTGTGACTTTGAATCAATACCTGATCCATACACAAGAACATCAGAAATATACAGAATAGTAAACAAAGCAATAAAGACAAAACAATGAAGAAAGTATAAAACCAATACCCAATTCTGCAAAGACAGGGAACAGCCATCTTCAGTAAATTTAAATGCAGACTAGAATTTGCAACCACTGAAAACCCCAAAGTCAGTGAAATAGGAACTGGCAGATTTAGAAAACAAAACAGAACATCAATAATTGTCCTAAATATGAGTTTCAACAGATCGTTAGCAAACAGAATGCTGGGGCTGAGAAACAACAGAAGGCAGAGGCCCTACAGGAAATAAGCCAAGAATAATTTTGGGTGGGAACTGCAGAAATACAGGTTCAAAAGAGCAATCAATAATGTGTGGAAGGGAATCAACAGGATTTAATTGCAAGGATAGTTCCAATTTGCAGTGAGAAAATACTATTTCCTGGAGAGTCCAAACACATCTGTGGAAAGAAATTGGCAATCACTCAGGTCATCTACAGACCTTTCCACTCATATCGTTCTCAAATATAATATGGAATGGAATCTCCATTAGCAAAAGTTTCATAAGTCATTTGCAGACTCTCACTTGCCTCAAGTGGTTTTCTCAGCTTAAGAGTTTTCTTTGTATGCTATAAAACTTGTCTTGACTTATCTGAAGTAGAATATTTTACCTCTGGCCAAAGAATTAGAAAAGCTTAATGAAGATCAGAAACCTGAGGCAGCAGTTTTTAAAAAATGCTATAATTGGTGCTCTGCTATAAGGTAGCCTCAGCCATAAACCAAAGAAAACAGAAACTCTATTGCCCATAACTAAGGGGAACATTTGCACTGTTGCAAAGCAAGAGGTAGACAGGAAGCGATCCTTCTGAGGAGAAGCTTTGGAATTCTCAGTTGAAGTTTCTCTCGAATGACAAACAAGATTGGGTAAGCCCACCTTCCCTTTATAGAAGGTACCATAACATCTTTCTTTCATGAGCTCCTTTGAAACTCAAGAGCACAGACTGCTTTCATAAGAGATAAATTAGTCTGTATTAGAAAAGAAGGTCAATGCACAGACTCTGAAAAGCCTATTTGCAAGAATCTCATTAAGCACTTGTGCCAATAAGGACTGCAAGTAACTCTGGCAGAAGCTACATTCAACTGGCATTAAGCCATGACAACAAAACTTTAATACCTTGAAAAATAATGTTTATTTAAAAATAACGTTTCCAGAACCTACCTATTTACCTCCCCTCTCTCCCTCCCTTCCTGAGAATCAAACTCATGTAGAACATATGCTGTTTAAACATCACAATTTGTGGCAAAGCCAAGAAGCCAATAGTTGATGAAAACAAGGGGAGCTGCAGGGTTTCACCTATCAAACTCTGAATGCTATGGTAGCAAAAAGAAACACAGCAGTCCTTTTGGCTAACAGCTACATCAGCATGGTACAAAAAGGATTATGTGCAATATTGGGTCTGAGAGGGCAACTACCACAGAAAGATACACTTCTCCCGCACAGCAATTTGGATATTTAACAGATATTAAATGGCAAAATCCAATTTTATATGGCAGTCAGGGCAGAAGAACCTCAGTTAACAAAATTACTCCTCTCCTTGAATTTTTCCAGGGCATCCTCTTTTCTTCCCTATAAAGTCCCAACTATCCTCCTCCGTCTCTTTTTTCTCCTCCTTTGCTTTTTGGACAGTCTGTTTTTATATAATCTGGATAGAGAAAGAACAGAGATACTCCATCAGCAAAGCCAATCAAGCTGCAGATCATTCAATTGTACAGTATTGATTCTACTTTTCCCATTAAATTTTCTGTTCTATTCATAGTGACAATCGTCTTTCTATCTTTTCTGAAAATTCAGAGCAGCCACTCCAGATGAGCTTACAGCTTGGACTACCATCACAAAGCACATCTTAATACCACATCCAATTTCACCACTATATTGAAGGAAACTAAACAAAGCCATCTTAATGGCTTATTAATACAGTATAACCATCCATCACATAGAGAATGAGAAAGCCGCTAGATGATTTGGCCAAGAGCTCAGCCAAAATTAGAGATAGGCAACATTTTTCCCCTTTAAATTTAAATGGAATAATGTATAACTTAGATTACTTCTTCCTAATTATCTAGTTATCTGTATTTTACACTATTTTGGCACGGTTAAAAAACTTGTAAACATTATTTGACATGAAACACAGGGATGAAGAAAATTCTCCAATCTCTGGAAGCAACAATTAAAAAAAACCCCTTCATTTCTCACTGTCATTTTTGATCAGAACTTGTCATTTTTTTAAAAAAAATGGAAAAAAACTCTGGAATGCTGTTTACCTAGAAGTGACAACAGGATAGAAGTTGCACCACAAGCAATTATGCCTCTTTCAACTCCCTGGAAAAATAAAACTCTGAATTAAAAATGTCAGCCATCTGAATGTGCATCCCCAATCTTTTAGTCACTTCCAGCTCCCTGATTAACTCCACTTTAATTTCAGCATTTTCCTCTCAACATTATTCCCCATTTAATTCAAAAGACTACATTGCTAATTAACAGAATAAAAAACATTTAGGAGAGAGAAGTTACAGATCATTTAGTCTAACTCCCTACATAATGCAGGACATCCATAGATAAAGATTTTCCTAACAATGAGATCAATCAACAAGTGGAACATCTTGCCTTCAGAAGTTGTAGGTGCTCTATCATTGGAGGCTTTGAAGATGAGCCTGGACAGCCATTTGTCTGAAATGGCCGAAAGTGTGTGTGTGCGCACATGTGCCTGAACCCATAATGCAATACATGCGCGACCCTCCCCTGCACTGCGTGTCTCTGCGCATGCACACACATCTCCCCTGCGCATACCGGCAGATACCCGACAATCAGCTGTCTGGCAGGGGTGCGTGCAGGGGTGGGATTCAAATGTTTTAACAACTGGTTCTGTGGGCGTGGCTTAGGTGGTGGTCATAGCTTGGTGGTCATGTGACTGGCTGGGCATGGCCAACTCAACATCACTCACGCATCTCCTCACATGGCCTCTCATGACTGTGGGGATGCTGCAACAGTCGTACATGTGAAAAATCACTTTTTTAAGTCACTTTTTTTAAAGTCACTTTTTTCCAGTTCAATTGTAATTTTGAATGGTCACTCCACACAAGCAAAGTACCAGCAAAGGAGGGGAAAAAATAATTCGAGACGTCCCTGAGACAGGAAGTCTAGTCCTGCCAAGAATGTAATGAGAGTCAAAGGAGAGGCAGTTTCTGTAAGCAACACCAGAATGTTTCCTTACTGCCTTCCTTACAGGATTAGGCCAGTAATTTATTCTAACAACCGGTTCTCCGAACTGCTTAGAATGTTAACAACCGGTTCTCGTGAATAGGTGTGAACTGGTAGAATCCCAGCCCTGGGTGTGCGCACATGCACAGTGGATAAGTTCCGGACGACAGCTCGCATGCTGGCAGAAATGGGTCTGCGTGCCACTTCCAACACATATGCCATAGGTTTGCCAGCATGGGTATAGGGTTCCTGCTAGAGCAGTGGGTTGGACCAAAAAAACTCCAAGGTCTCTTCCAACTCTGATGATGTTCTATGTTCTAAAGCACTCCAATCAGGGTGGGATTCTGCCGGTTCGGACAAGTTTGGGCAAACCCCTAGCTCAGCTGGCTCCAAACCGATTCCCTCCTACGATCACGTGATCCCACCAGCCCGCCCCTGCGTTGTCCTCACCTATATCTGCTCAGCTGATTCATGTGGCAGATTGCCATGCCTCAGCTGTGTTACTTCCCCAAAGTAACATTGAAAGTAAGTAATTTTGAAAGCTACGCACGTGATTAGCGAACCAGTTGCTACACTGGTAGCATCCCACCACTGACTCCAGTGGATGGTTCCCAGGCATTCTGTTTCTCTACGTGATTATATTCCTGCTCTTTCTGTTGAAAAGTTTCACATCTGTTATTTTCCTGCACGTAACTTCTTTAGATCTAAGTTGACAATTCTGGACAACAGAGAACATGCCTTTCGGTCACGTGCATGTGGTACTCTTCAATATGACTTCTTGGTCATCTCTTTCTCAGTGACAGAAGCCCAGATCTTTCAACTTTTCCTTATGGGATACGTCTTCTGTAGTCCTCGTCTCACTTTCTTTGGAACTGTTCCAGTTTGTCTACTTGTTTAAAAAAAAATAGGTCTGCTTTAAGCCCTCTTTTTCTTTAGTGTTCCTGGAGCAAAAGAGGGAACCAAAATCAAAGTCCCTGTTTTGGTTTTCCCTTGGAGTTTGTTTCCTTCAGAGATCATGATAGACAGTTTGCCTCCCTCTACCTTTCACTCTCATAACTCTTTCTGAGGTAAGCTCAGCTGAAGAGTTCATGATTGCCTACCTTCACAAATAAAGTTGTCTGGAGGCCCAAAAAGGTTCATATACCTTCACATTACCTCCATTTAACCACTTGTCAGACCCTTCTCTTTATGACTCACAGAGGAAAAGCCCAACTCTGATGTTTGGCCACCATCACTGCTATATGAGAAAAATGCTGAGACTCTCTTCTCTCTACACAAACACACACACACACACACACAAACATACACAAAGTAAGCAATGCTGGCTTGTGAAGATCTCAGAGTAGCCTTTGTTGTCATGGAAACTGCTCACTCACCACTCAACGAAGCAGCCAGTGCAACTCTTGTCCCACCCCTCCCTCCTTAAAGGCCACAGGGGCCAAAATCAAAGCCCAACCATAGAGCCAGGGTGACTCTCCTAGCAGTGTTGGAGCCATTTATCCAGAGCAAAGGTTGCAAAGAAGGAAGGCTTTTTTGTTTTTGTTAGAGGGAGTTGGAAAAGATTTAAACACAGGAGTCCCTTTTAAGAGTGGGAAGCTGTGAAATATTATCTATGCTTACAATCATCTACATCCCCTGGCCATATTTTTCCACTGCTTCTTCTATAGACAATAGTGGCTAAGGTATTGCCCCATTTTTCTATTCTTGAACCCATGCTGCAAGGCCAACTTTGCACACTCATTCTGAATTTTGGTCAGTGTTGGAAGAAACAACCTGATAAGAACATCAGCTGAATAAGTGACAGGTAACACTTAACAAAAGTGAGCAACAGGAGCTGATAGACAAAAAAATATGGATAAGCATCTCTGGCCTCCCTAGTTAGGATATAGAAACCTCTGCACTTGTTTGTTCAGCTCAAATTTTGTATCTCTTGCAGGGATACTGTTTAAAATGTAGATGTTAAATGCCTTGCTGCATGATTAATATCTTTGGCTATATGTGCAATTTCCCTATTAAGCCATCCAATCTATCAAAGAAGGATTGTTATGAATGAGCTTCTGTTCAACACATTCATTCCAGGGACAAGGTTCGTCTGAAAGGGTTGAGGTTAATTTACCCAGATGCTGTTCTCAAGTAGTCTTACAGAAGGTGCCTGAAAATGGGGAAGTCTCCCCTGCCTTTGAAAGATACAGCATTGCCTCATTTCAGCTCCTGCCTGCTGTCAAGGTTCACGTTACTTTGCAAATCTGCGTGACATTTGCATGCATTTTCAACTGCGTATCACTCACAGGAACCACAATAACTACAGCTCATAGATATGTTGCTCTAAATCTAACAACAATCAAAAATGCAAAAAAAGCGAAGAACTCAAACCAAGTGTGGCACAATCAAATTCACCAGTAACTGACAAAGGAAAAGGGGAAGTCATGATAAAATCCAGCACTGTGAGGAACTGGATGGGAAAGATCAAGCTTCAGTTTAATTGAGCAAGACCAAGTGGTTGTGGGTTTTGAGGTTCACTGGTTCTAGGGAAACTCCATCTTTGTTATAGATGTGGTCACATCCCAGCAGACCTTCATGGCTCTTGCAGGTAGCAGCCAAGGCCAACAGGTCATCTACACAAATCTATCTTGTATGCAACTATGCCTACTCCTGAATCAGGAGGCCCTACTCATGGCTGCTTATGCCTTGGTCACCTCCCATTCGCACTAGTGCAATACACTCTAGACAGGGCTGCCTTAAAGACCACTTGGAAGCTGCAATTGGTTGAAAATGCAGTTGTGCGGATAGTTATTATGAGTGCACTGTGTGCAAGGTAGACAGATTCAGTTGTCAGGATTCCGACACTTCACCCCATTTAGTTACAGGAATGGACATCAGTTACAGGAATGATGAGTGCATGTTGGAAGGTCTGAAAGATCTGGTTAGGGACAGATCATCATGGAGAAAATCTGTATGGTTAAGAGTCAACCATAGCTTGGTGAAGATAACCAAGTTATGTGCAGCATTATAAGCTGCACTGGCTTTCTATAGGTTACCTGGTGTAATTCAAAACATGAGTCATCAAGCTGGAATTCTGGTAGTTGAAGTCCACAAGTCTTAAAGACCAAGGTTGGAGACCACTGATCTATGGAACCTAAGCAGGATGCCATTTCTATCACAGAGCCTATCCTGTGGAACAGCATCCTATCTGAGAGTGGGATGGCCTCCCAACAAGGTCCTGAAAACTTGATATGACCATATTAAAGTTTGACTGATTAAATGAACAATCCAACTTTTCTGCAGGCATTTTCCAAAGTGCTGGATGATCCTGTCCAGAAATGATAATGAGTTGAATGTGAATGCTGTAGTTAGTCTCAGTCTTCTGTATTGGATGTTGGTGTGTTTGGTTCCTTTGTGTTTGTTTTTTAACCATATGTAAACTTCCCGGTATTGCTATGGCAAGTTGGAAGGCCAAATAAATCAAATAAAAGGGCACCTGGGGCAGAACAAACCTATCAAGAGACTGGCTTCTTTAGCTTGGTTAGAAATAATTTTCTAAATTCTCACACCTGTGTTATATTGTATGCCAAACACCAAAGCACAGCATGGCTTCTTGGATTTTGGCTATGTTGTGCAAATCTGCTTTGTAATTTATGATTCACAGGTTATAGTTTAACACAATGTATGATTCCAGCCAATTGTGATTTAGTCATAATTAAACAAATAACAGCTCAGCAAGATGAGCAAACCCAAACTGTATTTGACAGTAGTACCTATAACTTCTGTCCCAGAAGTAATTATTATAATTCAACAGCAAAACCTAAAAAAGAAAGCATGATTCATCTGCATAAAAAGTACATATCTACCAACACAACCACAATCTACAGGTAACAACTCTATACCTTCCTAGAGAAATTATCTTTCCAGCAAGTACCTGAAATATTCAGATAAAAAATAATCAGAGTTGGAAGGGACCTTGTAGGTCAGCTAGTCCATCCCCCTGCCCAAGCAGGAGACCCTACACCATTTCTGATAAATGGCAATCCAATCTCTTCTTGAAAGTCTCAAGTGATGGCATTCCCACAACTTCCAAGGGCAAGCTGTTCCATTGGTTGATTGTTCTGTCAGAAAGTTTCTGCTTATTTCCAGGTTGAATCTCTCCTTGTTCAGTTTCCATCCATTATTCCCTGTCTGGCCTACAGGCGCTTTAGAAAATAGCTTGACCCCTTCATCCCTGTGGCAGCCCCTCAAATATTGGAAGACCGCTATCATGTCTCCCCTGGTCCTTTTCTTCACTAGTCTGGTTCTTCATTTGTTTTAGTCTCCAGTCCCCTAATCATCCTGGTTGCTCTTCTCTGAACTTTTTCTAGAGTCTCAACATCTTTTTTATAGTGTGGTGACCAAAACTGGATACAGTACTCTAGGTGTGGTCTTACTAAGATTTTACAGAGTGGTATTAGTACTTCACTTGATCTTGATTGTATCCCTCTGTTAATGCAATTTAGGATTGCATTAGTTTTTTTGGCGGCTGCTGCTCACTGCTGGCTCATATTTAGCTGGTTGTCCACAAAGACTCCAAGATCCCTCTCACAGTTACTGCTATTGAGCCTGGTTTCACCCAGTCTATATGTGTACTTTTGGTTTTTCTTGCCTAAGTGTAGGACTTTACTTTTCTCTACATTGAATTTCATTTTGTTAAATACAGCCCAGTGTTCTAGTCTGTCAAGATCCATCTGGATCTTGAACCTATCTTCTTGGGTGTTAGTTATTCCTGCCAGCTTAGTATCATCTGCAAATTTGATAAATTCCCCTTCTATTCCCTCATCTAAATTGTTATTCCCATTGTCTCTTTTGCTTTGTCTCTGCGCCCTGCCCCATGGAAAGTCCAAGTGGTGTCAGTCTCTGCAGAATCAAAATTAAAGGTCACCCAAACAGCCTTTAATACTTTTTTTTTGGGGGGGGGGGGGGGGGGGGAGAGGAGGGGAGAAAATGCTTTGAAACCTCTAGCACTGCTTGTTTTCTTCCTCAGATATCATTCATAAGTCCCTGTCAACAAAACAGTATTGTATTAAGTTCCCATAACATGAAGAACCAAAACCAAATTATACCTAGTTCACACAGCATAGTAAACTATTGATTTCTCATTATAAATTAGATTACCAACTATCCAGCTTATTTTAACTTAATCTAGTATGATCCCAAATCTTCACTAGTTTTTGTAGATTGTATTAAAGACATGTAGCTTGCTTGGCCAAGCAGGCTCTATAAAAATTAATATACAAAGGCAACAATTTAGCTTAATTAAGTTAAACCATATTTGTGCTGATCCAGCCCAGAAGTCTGATCCTGTCTGTAGAGAAACAGTGTTGTTTTCCCTCAAACTCTATATCAAATCAGTTTTGGCTATATTTTATTGCACCACAAATATCAAAAAGGCAAAGCCGCTCACTATCCACATCTTAGCAATGCTATCAACTGGGTCTTTCTACTGAACAATTTTACTCCACAAGAAAAAGCAGATGAAAGAACCACATATTTTCCAAACAGACATTTCTTTTTCTTTGAAATTTCTTCCAAATCAGTAAAATGAAAGGCAGAACCTCTTGGGAGAACCCAATCTTCATCCTTGCTTAGGAAAAACAAAATGTTAAGAAATACCTCAGAAGATCAAGGGTGTTCTCCCAAGTTCATATCTAGTTGTTTCTTCTCTAATTTCCTTTTCAAGAACAAATAATAATGGGAATGAGGGGAAATTTAGAAATAGGATGTTTCATCCTCTCCAGTGCTATAACCACAATACTGGTCCTTTATTAGAAAAGATGCCCCTTCCCAAAATTGTTAATATTCAAGTTCTCTCCCTCAGATGTCAACACACATCCACAGCCTGAAGATGAGATTACAAAAAAGGACATTGCATAGGAAACCCGCAATTTCCCCACAAACAGCTGTTCTACTTCAAGGGTTTTTATGCAGTGTAATTCTCCCTTTTAACTAAGAATGTATATATTTTCAGAGGTTCACACCTCGTCTTCAACAATTGAGCCAGATAGCTGTCATTCCACAGGTTAAGTTCCCTGATTCAATGAAAGCTACTTAGCTTAATCCATTTTGTTGCTTGCTGTTAATAAGAGTCTTGGAGATAGCATGCCGGGATCAATAACACTACTCTGCTCAAACCTGGCCCTCACCTCACTCCTTTCCAAAAGACAAGGGTTTTGTTCTCACTGGAGTTTCAGCAGCAAAGGGCTTTCCCATTATCAACTCGCTTCACAGATTGAACTAACACAGTGACATGTGATGGGGCTTTAACCATGATGGTGTTAACCATAGAGGCTGGCATTTCACATGTTGGATTGGGTTTGCCCAATAAGGTAGTTTATATTGTTCAGCTGTCTAAGCTTCATCCCTGGATCAAACTAGTTAATATGGTTGTACGTGCCCAGAGAATGAATAAGTTCACATAATATACTAAGCTTAAATGGTTTGTCATGTTATTGGACTCAAGTTATTGTCTAAGCATATAACCAGGCCATCACATTAAGCCATGATATGATTGATTGCTGGGCATAACATATGTATAGACCAGTTGTATTTGTTTACTCAGAAATATCCAGCCAAACTAACCATAGCTTAATGTAGGTTAGCTTACTTTAAACAAAGTTAAAATTAAGCTGCCTATGTTACCAAGAAAATAAGATGGAGTTCAGGACTGATTGATTATAGTGTTGTTCCTACAAGGGTATCTATGTTTTTCATGCTTCTATTTCAGTTCTAACTCCTACTGAAGGGCAGCAAGAATTTTATTCTGAAAACAGTCTAGGAAAAACTAATGTTTTCCTCTTTCATGTGATTCTGAGACCTTGAATAACTGTGGGCTTTAAAAATATAAGAATGAAAGAGAAGAAGCAGCAGCAACATGCACCAAATTGTAGAGGCATCTACAAAAAAGAAGGGAGACGAACAAACCATAGCCAGCCAAAGTGGTCACGTTTATTTATTGAGAACATTTATATAGCCACACAACTCAAACAATGAGAATCTGGGCAGCATACTAAATCATTAAACAAAACAAAACAAAAAAATATCAGTAAAGCAATTTTTTTTTAAAAAAGACTATCAGATCTAAAGGCCCTGTCACACTGCCCAACGGATGCAAAACGTTTGTAAAAAGGACACAGCGGACGAGAAAAATGTTCCATCCGTTGTTATCTGCTCTCAAAAGGGGCAAAAATTTGCATAAACAGAGAGGATAACACGGAAAGGAACGGACGGGGAGAGGACGCAGAGCGGATGGAAAGCGGATGCGGAACGGAAGCATCCTCTAGGCATCCTCTAGACATCCTTAATATCTGAGATAGGTCCCCTCTGCGAACGTTTTTTCTATTTTAAATGCTTTCTTTGCGTGCTGCATCCACTTTCATCCTTTCTCCGTCCGTGCTACTAACGCTGCGCGTCCGTTCCATGTCCGTTCCGCTTCTTCCCTGCGTCCGTTTACCACTGGAGCGGATTCGAGTTGCGTGGATGCGCAGCAGATGCCTAGCGGATATAGCGGATGCGTAACGGATGACAACAGATGCAGAACGGATGTCCCCCATATGCCTAGCGGATGCAGAATGGACGCGTTTGATACATTTTCCACTCAAAAGTTTTGAGCAGCTCAAAACCTTTTGAGCGGATGAAATGTCAATAGATGGATGCTGGACGGATAGAGAGGAAGCAAAACGGAGGCAGTGAGTACAGAACGGAAGCATCGCGTTAACCAACGGATGGTAAGTGTTTTTCTCCGTTTTACATCCTCTTTCCATCCGTTTCTGCAGTGTGACAGGGGCTTTAAATATATCTCACCAATCAGGAACACTGCTAAACCTGACACAGAGGATATGTGCTAGCTAGCTAGCTAGATGCCGTAAAATACAGCTAACATTAAGTCATACTTTACCAATCATAGAAACATAACTGTTGTGCCATGGATCCAAGTTTATAAACTGGAAAGGTCTGGTTCACACATCAGGCAAAACAATAAACAGATTATGTCATGGGTGTCAAACTCGCATCATCACGGCAGTGTCACGCGATATACTGCGACTTTTTTTCCCTTCGCTAAACCAGGCATGGGAGTGCCCAGCGGGAGACACATCTGGCCCATGGGCCACATGTTTGACACCCCTGACTTATGTTAAGGCAAAGTGTGACAAACTGAACTTAAAGTACTATACTTTGATGAGTAGAAGTACAATTTTGAGCTTTGAATTCTCTCATGCTGGAAGAAAAAACAAAACAAAATACCCAAATTCCTCCAAGTTGACGAGGGGAAATGAGTACCTCCTGCTAATTAAGCCCAGAATATGTTTCTAAGTGGAGTAGAGGCCTCAGGAATCTGCTGCAGTTTCCTGAAAGTGCAGAACATTTTAGACTATACTTTAGAACACTATAATTTCCAGGATGTTGGAGAAAGCCATGCCTCTGACACCTGACTCTTGCAAACATTTTGGAACAGATTCCCACATGCTATTATGAACACGAGGGGGGAAAGTACCACAGCATTCGAAACTCCCAGCCATAGTGATTCATTTTTTCAGCTGCAGCTATGCATGCATAAAACATAAAACAGTAAGAATCCTTCTAACTAGAATTTGACCCCAGATAACTTCAGGGACATATTCATAACTTTTCAAGGCAACCAAATGGAAGTCATTGTCATTGTTTTAATTTTTACTTTCGAGCCCGTGTATTTCTTGGTGCACTGTAAAATCGTTGCCGATCCAAATGATATACCCAGCACTATGCCTGGCACCTCTTCAGCAATCAATATTAGTGGCAGCCAGTTATGGAAAAAGGAAGAGGTCACCTCTGTCTATACAAAGTGAAAAAAGAATCAAACCCTTGCCTCTAATTGGAACCATCCCAATAGTAGATGCCAGACATCCTTCAAACCAGGCAGATTCAGCCTTCCTGTTTCTCCGAGAAAAATTAAAACCTCAAGTTGTTTTTACTGTTCTGTGAGGTCAAAAACAACAACACCTCATTATATAAAGATTCTCACAAACTTTTCTGAAGTCCTCAGCAAGATAATTCATCAGAAATTTTGCAAACTTTTGGAGTTCATCTCCTTAGCATTTTCTGAACAAAACCAGGAGATACACTTGTTTCTCTTTGGAACAGATGTTAAGACAGCTTTATGACTTCATCCACAAAAGGGAATAAATATCTTTACAGCAGATTTTTTTTAAAGGAATGATTCATAAAATAGCAGTAGAAAAGTTACATTGGCTTACATCTTTCTCTTTCCCCTTTGTTGTTTTACAGATCAAACAGCTAGCTTTAGTAATAGCACTTAGACTTATATACCACTTCACAGTGCTTTACATCTAAGCAGTTTTACAGAACCAGTATATTGCCCCCAACAATCTGGCTCATCATTTTACTGACTTCAGAAGGATGGAAGGCTGCGTCAGCCTCGAGCCAGTGAGAATTTTAGCCTCTTACAAGTCACATATTAGGAATTTTTGCTACAACACTAAAGGGAATAAGGGGGAGTTGTTTAATTGCACCTTATTGCCAGCACCTCAATGATCTGTCACACATGCACATCCCCTTCTACAGCATTGTCATTTTTTGGATGGAAGTATCTTCTGTTTTAGCTCCCTTGGCAATGTCCTAAAAGGAAAGCAATAACCAGGGGTGGAGACAGACTAATTAAAAGAGAAAGAAAAGTCAGCTTTCTTATAATGTCCCCACACCATTGATGCTAAATCCGAACACTTTTCTCATGCTCACATGCCTCCTGCTTTAAATGTAAGCCTAGTGCTCCTATTCAGCTCTTCACTACAGAATTCTTTATATATTTGGGTAATTTATTTGCTGCCTCGGTTTTCCAGTTTCACAGAAGTAGTACAGGCTACAGCTGAGATGCAATCTTCCCAAGGTTATAGAGACTGTTCAAATCTCTGAACTAGAAAGACTGAAACATCCAAACTATTACAGGTAGTCCTCTGTTTATGACCACAATTGCACCCAACATTTCTGTTACTAAGCAAGACAGTTGTAAAGTGAGTACTGCCCCATTTTATGATCTTTCTTGCCACAGTCGTTGAGTCAGTCACTGCCATTATTAAGTTAGTAACAGGTTTGTTAAGTGAATCTGTCATCTCCCCAATTGACTTTGCTTGTCAGAAGGCCAGAAAAGATGATCGTACACCCTGGGACATTGCAACCATCATATGATGAATCAGTTGCCAAGCACCTGAATTTTGATCACATGGGGATGCTGCACTGGTCATAAGGGTGAAAAACAGTCATCAGTCACTTTTTCCAGTCCTGTTGCAACATCAGCCATTAAATGAGCAGTAGTAAAGTGAGGGCTTTCTGTAGTTTGGAGTTTTGGCTTGCAAAAATATTTCTTGCAGGTCAGCTCAGTTTAATTACTAAAAGTGGACAATCAATTAGTAATCAGAAATTTGCATGCCTTCAGAATGAAATGCCCACCAGAGGAGAGGGAAGTGAACCCAGACTGTCACAGGGCAGAGAAACAGATGGAGGTCAGCTTAGTTAATTTAAGAGATAACTCCTGCCAAGGTTTGTCCAAAGCATCCAAGGGTCAATTGGTACTTTCTGAAAAGAAAATCAAAGAGCTTTCAGCTATTGCGGATCCCCGTTTCAGAAACACCTATATTCTGGTACACTGTTTTTAGTTTGTAAAATATCACATAGGTACCTTAATTTCTCATGTGGCATTTAAAGAATAGCAAACGCAGAAATGGCACTACTTTTGAAAATTCTAATGCTGAGGTAATGGGGGAAATAATGAAACATTAGTTATAAAGACAACCCCCATTCACTTTAGTATCAGGCAATGAAGACCCTTAGAAGCCAGTCAGTCTGAACATTTCCAAAGTTCAAAAGGAACCAAAGCAGAGCCACAAAATAGATGGATTGTTGTCAAAGATACCTGGAGAGAAATGAACATGTTACAGAATCAGAGTTGTCATGGCAAAGCTGGGCATCATGCAATGAAACTCCAGTTGGCAAGGCAGAAAGATCTGGTTCTCTGTACATCTCTGTCAATCCTAAACACACCTTCTGGTAAACAGCAACAGTATATTCTTCCAGAAAGGGCAACTGGACTTGCTACATTTGCATTTCTACACGAAATAATAATGCTGAAATGCCTGGGAAACACCAGCATATACATTCATAAGATGCCTGGGGGGGGGGGGACAACACATTTCTGGGGTGGGGAGGTGGCTTCCTTTTGCTTTGCTTTCCCAGTAATCTGAAACTGAACACACATACCCTGGAGAACAAAGTGCTTACTTTGCCATTTAAACTTGAAGCCAAACCACCGGCAAAAGCAGATGGAGGTTAATAGAGACACATGTCATACAAGTGTTACAAAACTGGAAACTTGGCCACAGAAGAATCAACATTATTAAATATTGTCCAAATAGTTCTGGCAAAAAGTGTTTATTTTCTTTCCTTCCCGTTAATTGTCAGATTGCTCACAATTCTTCTCTCAACTGCCATAAAACTGCCTGCAATGGAGAATCTTTCCGTTCCAGATAAAAACACAGGTCTCATCCTTGAGATTTGACAGCACAATGAATTCACAGTGGTGCTATTTTCTCTCTGGAAAGCTGTGATAATGGGACAGCGGGGAGTTGCCAGTTCCCTCGGCAAAGTTAAAATATGCATTCTGTCCTGTTTAAACCTATCTAAATTCGAGTGTCGGAAAACGCTATCGACCTTGCTCACTTTCCTTCCAAAGGAAGCCCAACGTGAGCAAGAATTGCACCCGGATCCAGGTTACCATCATGAATTTCCTGGAGCCAGCAGGATGAAATGGCAGGACAATGCCTAGGAAACCGAGACTCCCAAGAAATTTAAAAGGGCTTTCACTTTGTTATTGGAAGCGGGTGGCGCAGTCTGCTGAACAGACCGACAAGACAGTATACAGAAGTAAGCAACAGCGCCGTCCTGCCACAGCAGTAGAAAAGCACTCCATACATGTTCAGAGGCCGAGAACAAGAGCCGCAATGGGATCCCGGGGGATCCGAAGGAGACGGAACACGACCGCAAGGCTGCAACTCCTCAAAGTAGGGCGCGCCATCTGCACAGACAAGGCGTCCTGCCCCAGCTTTGGCGCGGCGGGTGAAGACTCCCCAAGGCCGCGTAACTCTCGCGGGGGGGGGGGGGGGGAAGGCTCCCTTCCCGCCCGCCGCTCCTGATCCAGAGCGCTCTGCACGTGCTCAGGAAGCCTCTCGCCCTCCTTCGTCGTCGTCGCCGCCGCCCGCCCTTTCAGCCATGCCTCGGCGACCGAGCTACGGCTCGGCGAGGCGGAAGACGGGGCACGTGCCGAGGGAAGCCAGAAGCCCCGCCGCAGAAGCTCGCTTACCTGGGCGCGGCGGCGGCGGCGGCGGCGGGCCGGTCGCCATCGCCTCTGAATGCCGTCGGGCGCAGCGCCTTCCCGTTGGCTTCTCCTTCGCCGCTTGCGCGCCGTCTCTCCAGCGGAGAAGCTGCGTCTCGATCCCCCGGCCTGACAGAAGCTCCCGCTCAATCCCTGGAGGAGCTGCTGCTCGCACCGCCGCCCCCCTTCATTTAAAGGCGCCACAGCCAATTCGCGGGGAAAGGGGGAGAGGTCTGTTTCAGCGGCTGGGGAGGGGCTGCCGAACCACCCTGAGCCGAGGCCCCAAACTGACGGCACCCTCCCGGTGGCGCAAGGCTGCTGCAGCGGCTGCAGGTTTTGCCGCCGCGCAACCAGGAAGAAACATTTGAATTGGAGAAGCTGCACCTCCCCACACAGCCCCCCACCCCCACCCCACCCCACACACACATCCCCGTCACGCCCCTGTGGAAAAGCACTGGCGGAGGGCCGGAAGAGAGATCCAGCGGCTCTCCCCGCTCTGCCCCACACGTCGTTGGGACCAAACTCGACGGGAGGCTTTTCCGTGTCCAGAGCAAAAAAGAAGGTCCCGAGCATGTACAGAGCGCCTTCTCAAAGGGGGTGTCTGTGCATCGCCCCCACAGCGATGCCTGTACTCGCTTGATATGCTCAGCTTGGCTGGAATGGGGTATGTTGTGTGAAGTGTTGCGATCGGGGTATTTAGACAATTAGCGGTACATTGTGCAAAGCCGCGGAATAGACAAATGTTAGCCGTGTTAGGTTGTGTGAATGAACTCAATGCATTTCTCTTTCCGCCTCTAGAATTATGGCAGTGGCCTTGCTGCAGGAAATCCCAAGAGAACCTGGGTTGTTGAAATCAAAGAGGCAGGTAATCTTTGGTTTAGGATCACAATTGAGCCCAACATTTCTGTTGCTAAGTGAGACATTTGTTAAGAGCATTCCCCCATATTTACGACCTCTTGTGTTAAGTGAGTCACTGCAGTTAAATTTGTAATGTGGCTGACAAGTAAATCCAGCTTCCCCAATGACTGCTTGTCAGAAGGTCATCAAAGGTGATCCTTGGAACACTGCAACCATCATAAATATGACTCAGTTGGCAAGCATCTGAATTTGATCACGTGACCATGGGGTTGCTGCAGTGGTCATTAAAATGTTTGTAAGTCACTTTTTTCAATGCTATTGTAACTTCAGGCGGACACTAAACAAACTTTTAAGTCAAGGACTACCTGTATGTCGGTGGGGATATCCCAAGCTCATAAGGGTCAGTGCTTTAGCTTTCTTTTCAAGGGATAGACGAATTCCTGTCTTTCTGTCCTCCATAAAATAACATGGGGCTGTACCTGTTATCTGTCTGAATTTACCGGTGGAGCCAGCCTTTCCTATGGGTAGAGGAGGGGAAGTCCAGCTACAGTGGCATACCTTTCAAAAGGCCCCCATAACAAAAGGTCCTTTGGCTGAAAAATCTGGGATTTGTACCCACAAAGCTGGAGAACAACAGTTAGGGAAGGATGCACAGTGCAGGATCTGGGGTGGAGAGAGGAAAACTTACATTTTCTTGTACTGTGTCTCTGCCTGTCAGTTATAGAAAGAAATACAGAAAGCTGATGAACCCACCCATTATCCTCATAGCAGCTCCTCTGTTCTCACCACATAGTGGCTCTCCAAACTCTTAGGCAGATAGATTTCCATCATTCAGTAATAGATTCTGTTTTAATGTGAAGTGCGAGGATTGAATTCACGATGTTCTGTTTACTGAAATTGTGATTACATTCCATCAGATCTTTATTGTCAAAAACCAGCATAAAGAGAATGTGATACAATTTTTAAAAAGTTAAACAGTATAAAAATAAAAGTTACACAAAACTAAAAAGCATTCAAAATACATTTTAAGAAGCTAAAATATATAAAAAACAAAAATAATATCGACTAAAATTAAAACATTAAATATATAAAGGGAACATAAATGTTAATATATGTCTAACTCTATCACAATACAAAATAGACCTGACCAACAAATTAAATGCTCATTAAGGCTAGTTTGAGGCACAGGTCATCATCCTCTGATGGATTTTAAGCACTGCTGAATAGAACCTAACAACATTATATGTGATAACAAAATTAGTTTCTTCAAACAGCAGGGAGGTATACAAGTGTCTTGTGTTCCCTGAATATTTATATAGTAATGGTGAGATGAGGCTAGTATGGCATATCTCTGTAAACAGGTACTTGAAAAGCACATACTGTCTTGTTTCTGTATGTCCAGGTTATGGACATTGTTTTTCCGGGTAACAAATTTTCTCTTATGGGCCTTCATGGGCAGCTTCATGCCAGCATAAAGGCCTTTCAGTGAGTTTGAAGTTGATTAATTATGTCATGGAAAAAATAGAATATCTACTTGCAATAAAGTTTGGAGACCTAGCTAGGTTCAAACCAAAAGGTCCAGCAGCCCCAAAAGAAAAAGAAAAACGAGTCATCTACAACATAGTGTAAGTACTATAACAGCTATTACGTAGACCAGCAGAGCACATTCATGAACACCAACTAGCAGTCAGAAGACATGATGAAAACTCCTTAAGCCCATGTCACACTGCCCAACGGATGCAAAAAGGACACAGCGGATAAGCAAAATGTTCCATCCATTGTTATCTGCTCTCAATAGGGGCAAAAATTTGCATAACCAGAGCGGATAACACGGACGGGGGGAGGACACAGAGCGGATGCAAAGCAGATGCGGAATGGAAGCCCAGCGGATGGAAGCGGATGGCACGTCCGCTAGGCTTCCGGGGGGCCGCAGCAAAGCAGACACGGAATGGAAAGAGCAGATGCAGAGCGGAAGCCTAGCGGATGAAGTGGATGCACAGCGGATGCATAATGGATGCACAGCGGAAGCCTAATGGATGCCTGGCGTTAATTGCGCATGCAGGGAGGATGCATTGTGTCAGCCCCACGGATATAACGGAAGCAGCTCGGAAGCAGGTCACCGTTCAGAGGAAAGACCTGCTGCCAGACGGATTTGCTGCCTTGCCTGCCCTGCCTGCATGTCTGCCTGCCAGCCTTGCTGCCAGCCTCCCTGCCAGTCTCCCTGCCAGCCTTGCTGCCAGCCTCCCTACAAGCCTTGCTGCCAGCCTGCCTGCAAGCCTTGCTGCCAGCCAGTCTGCCTGCCAGCCTTGCTGCCTGCCTTCCTGCCAGCCTTGGTGCCTGCCTTGGTGCCAGCCTTGGTGCCTGCCTTGGTGCCAGCCTTGGTGCCTGCCTTGGTGCCAACCTTCCTGCCAGCCTTGGTGCCTGCCTGCCTGCCAGCCTTCCTGCCAGCCTCCCTGCCAGCCTCGGTGCCTATCTTGGTGCCAGCCTTCCTGCAAGCCTTGGTGCCTGCCAGCCTTGGCGCCTGCCTGCCTGCCAGCCTTCTTGCCAGCCTTGGTTCCTGCCAGCCTCCCTGCCAGCCAGCAACCCCACAACCATGCGGAAGCACAGCAAGCCTCAGCCATCTGCTGCCAGCCCTGGCAAGAGGGGACAGGGCTACCATCCCACCCCCTGGTCCTCACTCTGGTTCTCCTGGGGCTTCTGCAGCACGGGCTCCCTCTTTTGGGGCTGGCGCTTCTGCTGCTTCTGCTTCTGGAGGAGCTGATGACAAGCACTCCAGCACAGGCCACCTCCACAGCACCTGGACCCTTCACCCCTGAGACTAAGCGACCAAGAGGCGTGCCAGAGACTCATTTTTGTTTTATAGCTTGTTGTTAATAAAATCTATTTATGATTCACACACTTGCTTCATTTCTTTTTTTTAATAAAGTCTTGGTGGAAACTTTTAGAAATGGTTTAAGCCTTTGCATGCTTGTGGGATGGGTTAAGATAGCAGTGGGGTGGGCAGGGATACCTGAGGAATGAGCAGGGATACCTTTGGTATGGGTAATAGCTGTGGGATAGATAAAACTCCAGCGCAAGCATAGTGGGACTGTATGGTCCACCCTCCCAGGTGCAACACCTATGGCCCTTTATTATCAATAATAATGTAATAATCATCCACACATGTCAACATAAACACAACTCTTTGTTAAACGCCCTGTTCATTATAGGCCCACCCAACATACATGGCCCAATCTCATCCGTGTGATGAGACAGGCTGAAGGAAGCATCCATTAAGCATCTACCATCCTGTCTTGCCACTCCACTGCTCCAGCTGGGGAGTTGCACCAGCGTCTCAGGAGGTTGCGCTGCTTCTTCCCTTCACGTGAGGCTCTGTTGGGGCCTTGCACATCCACAATGTCTATCAGGTTTCGCCCTTGCCTCCATTCCCCAAGCTCCATGTCCCCATTGCCTTACTGACGGTCCACAAGCCTGTCCTGTAACACTGGGTAGCGGGTGCGCATGAGATTGTGCAGGATGCAGCAAGCTTCCATGATCCTCCTCATGGTCTCTGGGCTATGCTGCATGGTGGTGAGAAGTACCTGGAACCTGTTGGCCAGGATGCCAAAGGCGTTGTCCACCACCCGCCTTGCCCTGGACAGCCTGTAGTTGAAGATCCTCTCTTCACGGATGAGGAGACTGGAGGTATAGGGCTTCATGAGGTAGGTTGTGAGGGAGAAGGCGTCATCTCCCACGATGAAGTAGGGCACATCTTGCGTGTCGTTGGGCAGGGGTTCTGGATATGGGAAGCCCACGATGAGGTTGCCTTCCAGCCCCTCCTTGAGGTGACTGGTGTTGTATACCTGGGCATCCGAAGATGAGCCGTTGCCTGAAGCATCGATGTACATGAACTTGTAGTCAGCATCGACCATGGCGAAGCCCTTGGAGTTGAAATAAGTGGACCCTGAGTTGGGTGGAGCTTTGCAGGCCACGTGCTTGCCATCTATGGCTCCAACGGTGTGGGGGAAGTTCCACTTCTGATACCACTGCTCTGCAACTTTCTTCCATCCTTCTTCAGTGGAGGGGTACTGGAGGAGCTCCTCCTTGTATTCTTTGATGATGGCCTGCACCACCTCTCTGACCACAATGCTGATGGTGTTGGATGGCACCCTCCAGCCGTACTGCATGCTCCTGTAGGTGGTCCCGGAGGCCAGGTGGCGCACAAGTAGTGCCACCTTGAGCCCAGGTTCCAGGCTGGGGTGGAAGCTGGTGCTCTGCTTGGTCAACCTGGGTGTCGGCCGCTGCACAACTTCGTCAAACATGGCTGGAGGCATCCTCATGAAGTTCTGGAACGCCCGAGTGTCTTCGTTCCTGAGCTCCACCATCAGCTTACTGTACAGTCCGTCCTCTGCTCTTCTGGCGAACCATCTTCGGACCCAGACTCTTTTTGGCTGCCTATTTTTCTTCTCGCAGTAGAGTTCACAGAGTCTGCAGATGGCTTCGCACTGTTGCAGAAAGATGGTGACTGCCGAAAGGACTTTGTTGCAATCCATGGTGGACATGACTGGATGCTGTGGAAGAGGAAGAGTCAGATGAAGGCTGCAGAGGTCTGCACCGCTGGGCTGCTGTTCTGAAAGTGCGATGCAGGCAAGTTGCTCCCCCTTTTTATAGGCAGTATAGGTTTTCTGCTAGGCATCCTCTAGGCATCCTCTAGGCATCCTCTAGGCATCCTTAATATCCGAGATAGGTCCCCTCTGCGAACGTTTTTCCGTTTTAAACACTTTGTTTCCAAGCTGCATCCGTTCTGCATCCGTTCTGCGTCCGTTCCGCTTCCTCCCTGCGTCCGAGCGGATGCGAATTGCGCGGATGCGTAGCGGATGCCTAGCGGATATAGCGGATGCAGAACGGATGCGTAGCGGATGCGTAGCGGATGCGTAGCGGATGCAGAACGGACGCATTGGATACATTTTCTGCGCAAAAGTTTTGGGCAGCCCAAAACTTTCTGAGCGGATGAAACGTCAATAGACGGATGCTGGACGGATAGAGAGGAAGCAAAACGGAGGCAGTGAGTACATCGCGTTTTCCAACGGATGGCAAGCTTTTTTGTCCGTTTTACATCCTCTTTGCATCCGTTGGTTCAGTGTGACATGGGCTTTAACTTCACAACACATGGATAGACTTAACCATAGTTTGAATTGTGAAAATCTCAACATCTTAGATCAAGCCAAGTCCAAAAATGCTGGAGAATTCCTGGAAGCCTAGCACTCTGACAAATTGACCATCAACACATATAGATAAATAACATCAACATACCACTCAAAAGAGACAATCAAAAAGCCAAAAAGGAAATAGAAAGGCCAGAACACCTCCTCACCAGCAACCAATACACACATGAGCAAAGATTAGCACCAAGATGAACACTAGATTAACAATCAAAAAACAAAGAATACCTCATTGAAGGAATTATCAATGCAGACAAGCAAGTTAACAGTAAAGAATAGGGATCAAGGGATCATCAAGATTGACAGGGGAAACCACTAGTATATAAAACTAAGTACAAACTCCACTCCCTCCTAGCACTGATGATGTTACCTAGTTTGATAATGAAATTTCTGCAAAAAAACTACCCAGTTCAGAGAGCACCAATGACCCCACGTTCTGTTTTCAAATAAAATAGAATATGAAAGTTTGCCATTTACAACTACTTTAGAAACTGGAGGCAACATCACAACAGATACACAAGCCCTGAGGTGCATTTTGCCAGCCATAAAATGGCTCCCCTTCTAACATTTCATCTGCCATATAATATTTCATATTTCCATGCCCATTCTTCTTCAATAATTCCCATCCTCCCAGAACCAAACTTTACCATAGTGCTTTCTGGACTTTTGAGTGAAATTAACTTTGATTAAGTTTTAATCATTCTAAAAACCCTGACTCTGCATGTCCTGGAGAAATTGATTCCTGATTATACCTTTCCAACCTGTTTCCACTCCACTGATACTAGATCAAAAGCCCTTACTCAGACAAAATGCTCTTCAAACATGGCACAAGTTTCCTTTGTGGCACCAGTCCACATTTTTACAGCAGTAGCAGTTCATAGAATAATTTGTTGGATTTCCCACAATTGTTAAATTGTATGATTTCATTGACACCAATTGATTATTCAAAGCCTAATCATTTTTATCGCCAAAAAGAAATAATTCTGAAAGCTCTGACCTTCACTGTTGCATTTTATGTAGCTTTCTAAAGAAAAAGAAAAGTATATACAAGAAATAATTAGTAATTTATGCCATTGAAACTGTCATCAGTAATGGTTGCTCTCTACAGATGGTCCTTGGCTTACAACAGTTCATTTAGTAACTGTCCAAAGTTACAATGGCACTGGAAAAAAGTAAGTTATTTCTCACACTTACAACTTTTGCAGCATTCCCATGGCCACATGATTTACATACAGATGCTTTGCAATTGATTCATAGTTATGACCGGTGCTGTGTCCCAGATACATGTGATCCCTTTTTGTGACCCTCAGATAAGCAAAGTCAATGGGGAAGTCAGATTCACTTCCCAACCAAGTTACTAACTTATCAACTGCAGTGATTCACTTAATAAATAAGGCAAGAAAAAGGTACAATGGGGCAAAACTCAGTAACAAATTTCTCACTTAGCAACATAAATTCTGGGCTCAGCTGAGGTCATACATTGAGGACTACCTGTACAAATTTTAAACTCAGCCCAGATGGGTGGAAGCAAGATGTCCTTGGAAAAGCTGGGGTTGACTCCTAAGGCCTAAAGATGATCTCTGGAAGTGCAATCATCACTACCATTCCTTGCTCCACACAGGATCTACCATGTTGGTAAGACAGTCTTTTCCCTAAAATAAAAGGATACATAGACATTTCTTAACAAGGAAAGGATATCACTACCCATTGAGACATTCTGATTCATTCTGACTCATTTTGAAAGAGTTCCTAATGTTAGAAAGTTTATCCTAACAATATAGGCACAATCTTCTTTATAATTTCACTTATAATCATTATAATGAATCTAATCCTAATCTCTGTTGTGCCACTGAAGTTTCTCCATTTTCTGTGTGACCACACTTTGAATATTTGCAGACTATTTATTGTAATCTTTGGGGTGAATTTATCCCATATTATAATTAATACGGTTACAGTCAGATATCAAAATGGGTCAGAATATAAAATAGCTGAAAGCAAGATCCAGAAACAGTAAGTTGCTAAATGCCCCTCAAAAGATAGCGAAACCTGGAATTAATAGATCCTCATTTAGAATTCAGATGCGATGCAATGGACAAAAAATTTATTCAGACATCTCTCCTGAATAACAAACATATTCACTGCATCCAATGTAGCTCAGATGACACAATTAAAAAAATACAAAAACCTTTGTTAATTGACTTTATTTGCAGTTCTCTCTGTAATGGCATAATTATGCAAATGACAGAAATTACATTGGTTGAGTCAATTTAGATATGTGTAATGCCATTAGGCAGTGATGCAAACTGTCATTTACGTATGATGCAAATCAATGCATTATGTAATTTATTTAATTTGCATTTTGACATCATTGCACAAATAATTTTATAAATCAACATGGATGATATAATTTCATCTTAATGGATACTCAGAAAGGACATCTCTTCTCCCTGAATGGAATGTTAATCAAAGATTTCCTTGGACTTTTGATAGGCAGAGGCACATGTTGATAAATCCTGGTTGATTTGATTTTAGGGTAGGCAGCCTTTTGGGGCAAGGGGCATATTTGAAATGATTTGAAGGGCTTTCATGAGAAAAGTGTTTGTTTGCAGAAATGGCCTCCATAGTTGCTGGGAAAATAAGCAGATAGCAGTTGCAGAAAATTTGTCAGGAAGCAGATTCTGGATCCATTTCAGCCAGGTTTAGCCCAAGGAGACTGTTGATCATGCTTGTCAATGACCTTTGGCAGCCCTTGCCCACTTGGCGACCACTGGGCTACAGAGCTGGAGATTTACAGTTGTTTTCTCCTTATGTTCTGTTAGGAATATAAGTCACCTAACAGGTATTTATTTGGGTTAGAAATATATAAACCAGGATAAACATTTTAAAACTGTATTTTTAAGAAAATGCAAAACTGAAATTAGGTGTGGTTTCTCAAATGGCCTGGTTTGTCTTAGTCTTAGTCTCAGAAGAAGTCTGAGTAAGACTGTTTTTCCTTCTGTTGGAAAGTATTGCCGTTCCTCTATTTTTCCTAATTGACTGATATTTCTGAATTTAATGTAAGTCTGTTACTAAACTGTTTTGGTTTTTTTTGACACTGGACTTTATTATTGAATTATCCCTGGATTGAAAACTGACTGATTTAACCTGTGAATGACTTTGGACTTCCTATTTTGAACTTTGCTTAAACCTTTCTGGAAGTAAAAACCTACATTTACTGTACAGTGTATCTGTGTGCTGTGTGTGTATTATTCCAACACTACTCTCTATACGTCTCCCTGTATGCGCTCATTCTCCTAACGGGGAATTACCTCAACACTGGTTATGGGCCCAGGCCATACCAGGCTCAGATAACTGAGAGTTGGTGTGAATGCACAGTACTGTATACAGACAGCTGTTTACTGTTTAATTGTGGTTTACTATCCTGGTAAAGATGGCACAACACACTTCAACAAGTCTATCATTGATAACCCAGTTGGATGGAACAAACTATGTTTCCTGGTCTATGAAGTGCAGTCTACTTCTGTGTAGAAAAGGTTTATGGAATGTAGTTCAAGACCCACCGGATGTAAATGCTTGGGATCCAGAAAATGAGGATGATGCCAAGAAACTTGCTGACTTTAAACAGAACAATGAATGAGCTCTTTGTATAATTGGACTAACACTGAGTGACCAGCAGCTAGTCCATATTCATGGAGAAGAGTCTGCTGCTAGGTGTTGGGAGAATTTGAAGAGGATTTATGTTTGTGACAGCGTAGGTGCACACATACATCTTACATGGAAACTGTTTAGAGCACATCTTCTAAAAGGTAGTGATATGTTAGCTCATTTGAACTTCATGAACAGAACTTTTCAACTGATATTTTCAGAGCTGCATCAAGTTTACATCATTCTTTCCTCATTGGATGAAAGTTATGATGATCATGTTTCTTCACTGGAAGTCCTGCCCTGAAATAAACTGACATTGACTGACATAACCAGTAGGTTACTGGAAGAAACAAGAAGACGGCTGGATAGGGACCAATTGTGAAAGGAACAACCACAAGAAGGGAATTTGTCTTCAACTGCCTATACTGTTGGGAAATGTTTTTCTTGTGGGGCTAGGGGACATATAGCTAAATTCTGTAAGAAAAGAAAAGGACAGATTACTAGTAAACAGCAGAAGGCTAAAAAGAATGTCAGTTTAGCTATGTCTAGCAATTCAACTGTAAACCATGATTTGTGGGTTGTTGATAGTGGAGCATCGCAATGCATTACTAAAGATAGAAAAAGGTTTGTAAAGATGTCCACGAGTAAACAACATGTTTCATTGACAAATGGATGGAAGATTAAAGCATCAGGTGAAGGTACTGCATATTGTTCTTGTATAAACGAACATTTAACTATGTTATATGTACCAAAACTGAAATTTAATTTATTATCAGTAAGGGCTTTAGTTAATATTGGTTATGTAGTAACCTTTAGGGGAGATAACTGTATAACAGAGAAAGAAGGTAAAAGTGTTACTGCTACATTAAAGAATGATTTATATGTAATACATGATGACCAATTGAAGATGGCTAACTCAGTTTATAACAATGTTAAGCTACATGATGAATGTATATGTTAGGGATAACATTGTTCACCCTAACTGTTTTAGGTGAAAATAC
>BLBF01000036.1:8319354-8350636 GCA_015471245.1 Laticauda colubrina | reverse complement strand
TGTTTAGCTTGTCTACCTAACCCTGGTTGGGGAACCCAGGCTTAACAGTATACATTTACTGCATAGACGTCTAGGGCATATTAATTTCAAAATGCTCAAACTGTTGAATTGGCAGAGGGAGTAAAATTGAAACCCTGTAGCAAATATTTAAACTGTAATGCTTATAGCCAAGAGAAGAGTAAGATTACTCCAGCAAACAGACTTGATGGGTTTAAGACCAAAGAACCTTTAGAGTTTGCGTTTGCTGACATAATTGGTCCTAAGAAACCAAGTTTAGGAGGTGCCTGTTATATTTTGAGTATTATGGACCATTACTCACGATATGGTTTCTGCTATCTTATGAAAAACAAAACAGAAACATTCCAACATTTCTTAAATTGGCTGAGGTTTGCAGAGAGAAAAATGAAGAGTAAAGTAATTACATTAGTAACTGATAATGAATTTGTTAACAAAAGATTCCAAACTATGTTGAAATTGGCTGGTGTTGAGCATAAACGTTCTGCACCTTACAGACCACAATATAACTCGTTTATAGAATGAACATTACAAGCCATGGCTCGCATTATGTTATCTGATTCAGGTTTACCTGAAACACTGTGGGGTGAAGCCATAATGTGTAGTAACCATGTTTTGAACAATGTAGTTAATACAACAACTGGAGAATTACAATTCACTCTTTGGCATGGCAGAAAAACAAATTTAAGTTACCTACACACATTTGAAACTCCAGCATGGGTGCATATTCCCTCACAAGTAAGACTGAAAGGGCAACATAGAGCTAAGAAATTATTTTTTGTGGGTTACGAGACCAACCATAGATCATTTAGATTCTGGATCAAGGCACAGCTCATGTTTATTGTAGTGCTAATGCAAAATTTCTTGAGCACGTTAGGTGGGATAAACTGGAACAGGAATCCGGCAATGATATTATTATTGACACCCGAATAGTCCCTAAAGATAAAATCAGTAAACCCCAAATATCCATAAAAGAGAAAGAACAGGAGGAAGTAGAAGAACAGGCACAGGAAGAGGTAGAAGAACAGGAGCAGGTGGCATAGGAAAGTCCACCAGTTAGCCCTGCATTACTAACATGTTCAACCCGAGTAACACGATCACCTGATAGATATCAGGCTAGTGTTGTATGCCAAGTGAATACAGTTCCAAGTAACTATTAATGAACTAAAACTGCATCCTTCTAAGGATCAGCCTGCTTGGCAGAAAGCAATGGATAAGGAACTGGAATCATTAAAAAAACTGGAGGTATACAAAAATGTTAAGTTACCACCAGGTAAACATGCCATAGGATGCAAATGGATTTATAAACTAAAGACAGGTGTAGATGGGACTGTTACCCATAAAGCCAGGTTAGTAACACAAGGGTTTAATCAAACAGCAAATGACTATGATGAGGTGTTTGCACCTAGTCTGAAGGCTACTACATTAAGGGTGGCATTAGTGTGGGCAGCTAAAGAGAAATATATTGTAAATCATTTGGATGTAGAGACGGCATATCTGCATGCACCATTGCAACACACTATATATTTAAAGAAACCTTTAGATCTCAAAAATGATAATACTGATAATAATGATCACTGGAGATTGAAAAAGAGTCTTTATGGCTTGAAGCAATCGGGATATGAGTGGAACCAATATATCATTAAAGAATTGACTAAAATAGGGTTTGTAGCTAGCATGGCTGATCCATATTTGTTTAAAAAGGAAAGTAATGGTATAATTTTATGATTGCTATTATTTACTGATGACATAGCATTAATCGCCAAAACTGAACAAGAAGCTACTGAGATAATTTCACTATTGGAAAATAAATTTAAGATAAAACAGGAGAAATCAAACATTATCTTGGTTTAAAGATAGAGAGAACTAGGGGAGGATACAAGATCTCACAGGCAGATAAAATTAACCAATTGCTAAAAAGTTTTAAAATGGAACTTTGTAAGCCAGCTAAGACACCAATGAGTCAGGAGTTTAGCCATAGTGATGTTCAAAGTCCTATTTTTGCTAAGAACATTTATCAGTCCTTCATTGGTAATTTATCTTATCTCAGTAATTGGTCAAGGCCAGATATTGCATACAGTGTTAATCAATTAGCGAGATTTAATGCTGAGCCAACTGAAAGGCACTGGAAAGTTGCTAAAGCCCATGTCCCACTGCACCAACGGATGCAAAGAAGATGTAAAATGGACAAAAAAGCTTGCCATCCATTGGAAAACGTGATGCTTCTGTTGTGTACTCACTGTGTACGTGTTTCATACGCTCTATCCATCAAACATCTGTCTACTGCTATTTCATCCGCTCAAAAAGTTTTGAGCTGCACAAAACTTTTTGAGCAGATGAACTTTCCACCGTGTACGATGTACATCTGCGACACATACAGGCAACAAACGTTCTACGTCCGTTGTCATCCGTTACACATCTGCTGTATCCTCTTGGCATCCTCTGGCCATCCCCTCAACTCACATCCACTGCAGCTGAAAGCAGAAAGAGGGAGGAAGCGAAAGGTACACAGAATGTCCACACAGCGTTAGTAGCACGGAAATAGAAAGGATGTAAGCGCATGCATCTCATATATAAAGCATTAAAACGGGCAAAACATTTGTATATGGGATGTATCTCGGATATCTGGGATGTCTGGAGTATGCCTAGAGTATGTGGAAGGACACCTAGCGGAAAACTGACATTTCCTATAAAAAGGGGGAGGAAATCACCTGGATCTCACGATCAGTCCAGCAGCCATGGTGTACAGACCTCTTCACCCTTGGTCTTGCTCTTCCACATCATCCATTGATCTCCACCATGGATCATCACACACTCCTTATGGTAGCTGCCATCATTCAACACCAGAACCAAGCCCTGTTCAGACTGTTTCACCTTTTCTACGCAAGGAGAAGAAGGAGACGTCCAAGAGCTGTGTGGGTCCGACGATGGATCGGGAGAAGAGTGGAGTTTGGACTGTATGACAAGCTGATGGTGGAGCTGAGGAATGAAGACACTCGTGCATTCCAGCACTTCATGAGGATGCCACCAGCCATGTTTGACGAAATTGTTGAGGGTCTGAGACCCAGGTTGACCAAGCCGAGCACCAACTTCCATCCCAGCCTGGACCCTGGACTGAAGGTGGCACTGACTCTGCGCCACCTGGCCTCTGGAACCACATACAGAAACATGCAGTATGCCTGGAGGGTGCCACACAACACCATCAGCAAAGTGGTCAGAGAAGTGGTGCAGGCCATCATCAAAGAATACCTGGAGGAGCTCCTCCAGTGCCCCACCACTGAAGAAGGCTGGAGGAAACTTGCAGAACAGTGGTATCAGAGGTGGAACTTTCCCCACACCGTTGGAGCCATAGATGGGAAGCACGTGGCCTGCAAAGCTCCACCCAACTCAGGGTCCTCTTATAACAACTACAAGGGCTTCTTCAGTATCATCCTCTTTGCCATGGTTGATGCTGACTACAAGTTCATCTACATCGATGCTTCAGGCAACGGGTCAGCTTCAGATGGCCAGGTATACAACGCCAGTGACCTCAAAGATGGGCTAGAACGCAACCTCATCATGGGTTTTCCAGATCCAGACCTGACCCAACGACACACAAGATGTGCCCTAGTTCATCATGGGTGATGACGCCTTCTCCCTCAGAACCTACCTCATGAAGCCCTACAGTTCCAGATACCTCACCCGTGAAGAGAGGATCTTCAACTACAGGCTGTCCAGGGCAAGACGGGTGGTGGAGAACGCCTTTGGCATCCTGGCCAACAGGTTCCAGGTACTTCTCACCACCATGCAGCATCACCCAGGGACTGTGAGGAGCACTGTGGAAGCTTGCTGAATCTTGCACAATCTCATGCGCACCTGCAACCCAGTGTTGCAGAACAGGCTTGTGGACCGTCAACAAGGGAATGGGGACACGGAGCCTGGTGAATGGAGGCAAGGACGAAACCTGATAGACACTGTGGATGTACAAGGCCCCAACAGAGCTTCACATGAATAAATAAATTGTTATTGATAAAAAAGGGCCATATGTGTGGCAGCTGGGAGGGTGGACCATACAGTCCCACTATGCTTGCACTGGAGGTTTATCAATCCCACAGCTATCCTTACCCATCCCACAACTATCCTTACCTATCCCACAGCTATCCTTACCTATCCCACAACTATCCTTACCTATCCCACAGCTCACCTTACTGATCCCACAGCTATCCTTACCCATCCCACAACTATCCTTACCCATCCCACAGCTATCCTTACCTATCCCACAACTATCTTTACCCATCCCACAACTATCCTTACCTATCCCACCAGCATGCAAAGGCTTAACCCTTTTTTCAAAGTTTTCACCAACACTTTATGAAGTAAATAAAATGAACCAAGTGTGTGAAGCAAAGATAACCTTTATTAATAACTGTCTTAAGTAAACTGTATGACTTTATTAAAAGAGCAAAATGACCCAAGTAAAGTGTCTTAAGCAAAGATAAAGTGAACAGGTAACAACTCAGTCTCTGGCATTCTTCTCAGTCACTCTGAGGCGTGCCCATGGTCTCAGATGTAAAGGGGCCAGGGACTGTGAAGGTGACTGTTGCTGGAGTGTTGGTCTGAGGCGCCATTGGGGTGCTTGGCCCTGAGAGTACAACAGGAGATGGTGTGTGCAGGAAGCTCTCAGAGAGCTGACTCAGTCCCATGAGGTTGAGAGGCACTTCCTCAAGGACCTGGGATGTGAGGTCCAACACTGATGACAGATGTTCTGAGGAAGGGCTTGGCTGTGGGGTGGAGGAAGGAGGAGTGTAGTGGGGCTGTCTGGCCTGCAGCTGGGTCAGCTGAGGCGTCTGTGGCATCCAACGAACCTGGGTGTGGACTGGGAAGGGCTGCCTCTGCTGTGGGAAGTCCTGGTAGTAGTAGGCTTGGTAGGCGAGGGGCTGCTGAAATCCATAGAAGGGCTGAGACATCGCCTGGGGTGGAGGAGCGGACCTGGAGTGGGTAGCAGCAGGTTCAGCTGGGCCTGGAGGGTGGTGCAGAAGAGCTGTGATCCTCTCCTTCATCGCCTGGTACTGGGCCTCAGGCATGTCCATGAGGGTCTGGCTCACGTACGTGATGAAGGGCTTGCGGTTGGAGGATGGTATGTCAAAGTGGACCAGCTGGGAGAGGAGATCTGTGTGGCTCTGTCCCTCCGGTCTGCCTCTCTGCCTGCTTTCTGTGGAGGTGGAGCTGGGTGTGGGTGTGGGTTGGTCTCTGGCTGCTGCTTCTTCTTGCTCCATTTGAGACAGGGGATCCTCCACGTCCTCTGGCATGGGGAGTGCAGCTGTCAGGGGGGTCTCTGCCGTGGGGCCCTCCAAAGACACCTGCCTGGACACGATAGCTGTCTCCTGGCTGGAAGAGGACTGGCTGTCTGTGGGCTATCTAGGGAGAGGGTTGACAGAGGGGCTGCTCCTTGGTGATGGACCTCACCCTCCAGGAAGCTGCACTTGGCCATGATGTAAATCTCCCGGTCAGTGAGCTTGACAGTGGCCTGGCCAGATTTCTTCAGGTGCAGCTTGCCATACCAGGTGTGCATGTGCTTCCACCATCCCAGGAGTACATCTGCAGTGTAGCCCAGGCTCTCTGCCTTTTCTCTTCACGCTGCCTGCTTTCTCTTGGTGTCACGATAGAGTCTGTGGCCCTTTCTCCACAAGTACTCGTTCTCCCTCAGCCATTCCAGCACCTCCTCCTCATGGTCCTCGGAAATGGAGTACTGTTTCCTTTCTCCCTTCTCCTTGCCTTGCCTCTTCCTCCCTCTGGCAGGGGCTTCAGGGCCTTCAGCAGCAGGGCTTTGAGGGCCTTGGGGCTGGTCCACCATAGCAGCAGCAGTAGCAGTAGCAGCAGCAACACCAGCAGCACCAGCAGCAGCAGAAGCACCAGCACAGCAACACCAGCAGGAGAAGCACCAGCAGCACTAGCAGGAGAAGCACCAGCAGCAGCAACACCAGGAGCACCAGCACCAGCAGCAGCACCAGCAGAAGCACCAGCAGCTTCAGAGTCAGCGCCAGGGAGTGGGATGGTGGTTCTGTCCTTCTTGCCAGGGCTGGCAGGAGTAGGCACAGGCTTCCTCTTCTTCCCTGACTGACGAACCATGGTGTTCTTTCAAGATGTTTCTGGCAGCAGGTCTTTCCTCTGAATGGTGACTGCTTGTGAGCTGCATTCTTTTATATCCGCGGAGCTAACGCAATTCATCCTCCCTGCATGCTCAGTGAACGCTTTGCATCCGCTATGCATCCGCTACTCATCCGCTACTCATCCGCTACGCATCCGCTATGCATCCGCTATGCATCCGCTATGCATCCGCTATGCATCCTATAGGTGTCCATGATGCATCCATGTCATCCGCTACGCATCCGCTCCTTCTGCTACGCGTCCACTTCGCTATTCTCCCCCAGAAGCCCTGCGGATGTGTCATCTGCTTCCATCCGCTTCCATCCGCTAGGCTTCCTACGAATATCCGCTTACCATCCTCACTACGTACTACCCCCGTCCGTTCCTTTCCGTTGTTTTCTGTTCTGTTTATGCAAATTTTCACCACTTTTGTGAGCCACCCCCAAAATTTTGCTCATCCACTGTGTCCTTTTTGCATACATTTTGCATCCATCAGCCAATGTGACCTAGCCTTAAACATGTGTTAAGATATCTGAAACAAACAATGCATTATGTATTGTATTTGGAGCCAAAAGATGAACTGAATTTAACTGCATATGCTGATGCAAGTTTTGCTACAGACATAAATCCATGAAAATCTACATTGAGTACTGCTGTATTATTGGGAAAAGCATTGATTGGATGGAGATCTGTTAGACAGAAACATCTAAGTTTGTCAACAATGGAGGCTGAATTCTCATGTTTGTCTTTTTTATGTACAGATTTAGTTTTGTATAAGCAATTATTAATTGATATAGGAATTAATGTAACACTTCCCATTGTTGTTTATGAAGATAACCAATCGGCAATATAGATGGCTTCAAATATTGCTGTTAAAACAAGAGCAAAACACACAGATTTAAGATATTTAAATGTGAGACAATGTATGCAAAGTAAGATGATTAAGCTAGAATACTGTATGTCAGAAAACAATATAGCAGATCATTTTACAAAGGCCCAAGGCTCTTTAAAGCATAACGCTAGCTGTGAAGATTATGGACTTTGAATGTAAGGTTGTATATATTGTCTTACCCAAAAGGGGAGAATGTTAGGAATATAAGTCACCTAACAGCTATTTGGGTTAGAAATATATAAACCAGGATAAACATTTTAAAACTGTATCTTTAAGAAAATGCAAAACTGTAATTAGGTGTGGATTCTCAAATGGCCATAAAATGGAGCCAGAAACCTGGATTGTCTTAGTCTTAATCTCAGAAGAGAGTGTGTCTCAGTCTCTGTTTCCTTCTGTTGGAAAGTATTGCTGTTCCTCCATTTTTCCTTTTTGACTGATATTTCTGGATTTAATGTAAGTCGGTTACTGAACTGTTTTTTGACACTGAACTTTGATATTTGGATTATCCCTGGATTGAAAAATGACTGATTTAACTTGTGAATGACTTTGGATTGCTTATTTTGGACTTTGCTTAAACCTTTCTGGAAGTAAAAACTTACATTTACTGTACAGTGTATCTGTGTGCTGTGTGTGTATTATTCAAAAACTACTCTCAAATATGTCTCCCTGTATGTGCTCATTCTCCTAACAGGGAATTACCTCAACACGTTCCCAGTAAGGTCAGAGCATGCATTAAAAAATGGGGTGTCTCAAGTAAGATAATTCAGAATGCCTTGCAGTCCAAACCAAGTTTGTCTATCTTCCTTATGATTTTAGGCCACAAACGCTTCTTGTGAAATGTTGCTTCTTTGGGAGGACAGTTCCTGATAGGTAGCAGCATGAAACTTGGTCCCAAAGAACAAAGCTATCCCTGAACAGAAGCCCTTTCTCATGATGCCCACCTTAACGGCAGCACCTAAGTCAAAGCAGCCCAGAGCTGGAAGGGACCTTGGGCATCTTTTAGTCCAACCCCCTACTCAAGCAAGAGACCCTATACCAGTGATGGCTAACCTTTTCGGCACCGAGCGCCCAAAGTGCATGCACACATACGCGTGAATGCACAAACCCCCAAAATGCAATGCATGTCCCCCATGCATGAGCCCTGTCCCATGCATACATATGTTCCCTCCATGCATGTGCCCCACACCTGCACATGCACACGTGTCCCCCATGCATGCACGTGCATCCCCCACATGCGCCTCGCTCCCATGTATGTACTGCAGAGACCCGATGACCAGCTGGCTGGCAGGAGGCATGAACAGCGGAGCTGAGCTGGGGCGACGGCTTGCGTGCTTGCAGAGAGGGTTCTGTGTGCCACCTCTGGGACGTGTGCCATAGGTTTGCCATCATGGCCCTATACCATTTCAGCCAAGTGGTTGTCAGCCTGTACTTAAAAACCTCCGGTAATGAATCACCCACAATTTCTGAAGGCAAACTGTTCCATTGATTAATTGTTCTCACCCGTGGTAAGATTCAATTTTTTTTACTACCGGTTCTGTGGGAGTGGCTTGGTGGGTGTGGCAGAGGAAAGATGTGTAAAATCTCAAGTCAGAGATGGCATTTGCCGGTTCTCTGAACTACACAAAATTTCCACTCCTGGTTCTCTAGAACTGGTCAGAACCTGCTGAATACTGCCTCTGGTTCTCACTTAGGAAGTTTCTACTTAGTTCCAGGTTGCTTCTCTCCTTGATTAGTTTCCATACATTGCTTCTTTTTTCAAAAAAAATATTTTTAAGACAAACATATACAAACACAACATAAAAACATAAAAACATCTTCCATTTTATATACATACAGTGTGTCAGTTGGTTACAAATCTTTTGTGCTATCCTTTTGTAGTCATTACTCACAGTTTATATCAATTTTCACACTGTCAAACTAACATATGCTTATATATTTGTCAGTTATTAATCATCCATGACTAAACTATTTATTCCATAATTTTATACGAGATATTCCAAATTTTGTTTTAAAATTTATGTTATACTTTCATCCAATGGTTATATATTATAGTATCTTTTATATCAATCTATTAAACTTCTATTACAAAATTATTTATTACCCTGTCTTTTCGTCCAACCATTGATAAAACAAATCCCATATCATATAAAAATGTTTATCTTCTTGTTCTCTAATTTCAAATGACCATACATTGCTTCTTGTCCTGCCCTCTGGTGCTGTGGAAAATAAGTTGACCCCCTCTCATTTTTGTACAGTCTCTGGAATACTACTATCATGTCCCACTCGGTCCTTTTTTTTCCTCTAGACTAGCCATACCCAAATCCTGCAACCATCCTTCATATGTTTTAGTCTTCAGATCTTTAACCATCTTAACTGCTCCTTTCTGCATTTTTTTCCAAAGTCTCAATATCTTTTTTGTAATGTGGTGACCAAAACTAGATGCAGTATTCGAGGTGTGGTCTTCCTAACTAAGGATTTATAAAGCAGTACTAATACTTCACATGATTTTGATTCTAGGCCTCTGTTTATGCCACTAAGGACTGTATTAACTTTTTTAGTTAATACAATACCTGCAGGAATGTTCAGCTGCGAAATGGTCGAGTAAGACAAAAACAGATGTCTACTTGTCTATCTGCCTCCCTCCATCTGTCTTTTGCTGAAGAACATTTCACACAGAGGTCAGTTGGTTGAAGGTTAGGTTTACATGCTATGCTAAGACATAACATAGATTAGTTGATGGTGGCTTAGCAGGATGTATGAACCTCCTTTTTATCAGGGTCCTACAGAGACAAGGACCAACATGGCTAAAAATTGTATTATTGTAATCCAGGAAACGTTAGCCACACTATTTCCTGGCAGGTAGGAATGGTAGTTTAGAATTTATATCCAGTGAGTAATGAAGCTCTTGTACTCTTTTGTAGTTTGTTTATTTGAAAAAGAAAATTGTGTTTCCTCTTTTTTCTAGTAATAGTGTCTGTTGATTGATGTTAGTTAGATTCTCCATATTCCTCCTCTACTACCCTGATAGGCCACCAAGGCAGGCCAGAATCCCTCAGCTCAGGGGTCTTCAAACTTGACAGCTTTAAGACTTCAACTTCCAGAATTCCTCCTCCAATCATGTTAGGTCAAGAATTCTAGGAGTTGAAATCCACAAGTTTTAAACTTGCCAGTTTTGAAGACCCTTGCACTAACTGAACTCTAACATACATTTTAGCTTAGTCAGCATGTCACAATTAAAATAAATTCTAGTTTAATGAGAGGTGGGAACAACTCCGTTAGTTTCCTCCATATTTCTCAACCTTGATGACTTTAAGCTGTGTGGCCTCCCACTCCCAGAATTCAGGATTTCAGGATTGAACAACCCTGATCTAATCCAGTTTGCTAAATAAATTGTGTAGAGATGGTTTCCTGAAAAATAGCACAGCTGAAGAATCACCTACCATGCTACGCCATAAATCAGACATTACAATTCAGAACAGTTAAGCTCATATGGCATATTAAGTCAAAATGCATTACAGCTTTGTGTAATGTGTAAACCTTCTGGCTGCTTGGGCTGAAGTCTTCTGATATCTCTTCCAGAGCTTCCTGTACCATTCTATTCATCATTGGAAGTGGTATCCCTGCAGGCTGAAGTTGCTGCTTTTTACCCTGAAATAACAGGCTGATCTTCAATTATTTTTTCAAAGCTTTGGCTCCACAGTCTTGGTTTGAACGCATGAAAGAAAGCTACCCCAATTGGTAGATTCCCGCCAGTGGTTCAGGCAATGAAGAGTAGTGGGTTCCACCCTTATCAAAGATGGCTGCTTCTCTTGGACATCAGCTCCATTTCTGTTATTTCACCACCTGTTCATTCAAACTGTGTAAGTTACTCCTTGCCATCATTTGTTAGATACTCATAAGGTGAATATGTAAAAACAGTTGCTAAAACATGACTATAATCTATCGGATAAAGAACAATTTTCCTGATTAATCTGGGTCAGTGACATTGACCCAGATAACTAATCTTATTTCCAGGAAGGCCACAAGTACAGGTAGTCCTCGACCTACAACAGTCCACTTAGTGACCGTTCAAAGCTACAGCAGCGCTGAAAAGAGTGACATGACCATTTTTCACACTTATGACCCTTGTAGCATCCCTATGGTATCCTTACGATCTATACTGACTGTTTTCTAGTATGATTTGATTGTTTATTGTACTCTATGACTATTATTAAGTGTTGTACCTTATGATTCTTGACTCTTGACTCTTTTCTTTTATGTATACTGAGAGTATTTGCACTAAGACAAATTCCTTGTGTGTCCAATCACACTTGGCCAACAAATAATTCTATTCTATAACAAATGTTTCACTTAGCAACATAAATTAGGGGCTCAACTGTTGTCGTAACTTGAGGACTACCAGTATTGACCATCCATTTATTTACATGAAAAAGTAAAGTGTCTGAGCATGGAAGCTCTGTTTAGATTTCGGGCATATTCTTTATAAATTAGGTTTCATCCCTCTTGGAAGTGAAGAAAAAACCTGCAAACTGTATTGATAATTGATGTTTAATGACTGGCTTTAGACATGGTGCTAAAACTTTCTTAACTATTCCAACTTACCTGTTGAATAAACCACCCTTTATTTATACATCACACTGCCATACTCAACAAGGCAGATTATGGCATAGCCATAATAGCTGAACCTACCCACTTAACTGCACCAACCATGGCTAGATTCCTAGGCAAACCTAGATTATGGTTTGTTGTTTGTATTATACATACAAATCTAGTGTGGAGATCCAAATTACCATTAGAAGTCAAGGTTTGTTCTTGGGCTAGGAGTTGCAGCGAGTTTTAGCCATGGCTTATCATGACCTTTTTTAGTCACAATCTAGATAGTACATTGGTTTGTTTTTGCTTCCTGTCTAAGCTATCTGCCAAAAAGCAGAAATGTGACAGCTACAAGAGAAAACTGTGTAGGCGGAATCATTCCTGCTTTTACTAAATTAGCTTTTCCAATATACCAGCCCTCTTTATTTCTCCCTGAATAGCCTTTCTCCAGCAGAATGTACAGCTTTCCAACTGTTGCTAAAAGAGAAGGAAATTTAAAATAACAGCAGTCAGTAGAAGTGCCCTAATTGAATACACTGCTGGAAACCCCAATTATTACAGCCCAAAAGTGCAATATGAAGATATGAACTTTGTTTATCTTTCTGCTTCAGTGCATATTCTAGAGGTGTTTCAGAGAAACTCCAATTCCTGATCCAATCTTGGTCAGAAATCCAATCCTAATCTTGGTCAGAAATCCCTACAAAGGGTTGCATTCTTATGCTCCCCAAGTCAGGCTCAATGGCTTAGAGGAGTTTGTCTAAAGTATACAATATGATACCTGAAATGTGTTGGGAGATAGTTCAGCTTCCATCCTATCCCATCACATAATTGGCCTTAGGTGTTCAAAGTAAAGTGTGATGATGCTAAAATGAATGAAAAAATATTGTTGAAATAGTATCTGAATTATTATGAAATAAAACAATGGAGGGATACCTTGAGCCTCACGTGAAGGGAAGAAGCAGCGCAACCTCCTGAAACACTGGTGCAACTCCCCAGCTGGAGCAGTGGAGTGGCAAGACAGGATGGTAGATGATTAATGGATGCTTCCTTCAGCCTGTCTCATTACACGGATGAGATTGTGCCATGTATGTTGAGTGGCTCTACAATGAACAAGGCATTTAATAAAGAGTTGTGTTTATGTTGAAATGTGTTGATGAATGATTAAATTGTTATTCATAATAAAGGGCCATAGGTGTGGCACCTGGGAGGGTGGACCATACAGTCCCACTATGCTTGCACTGGAGGCTTATCTATCCCACAGCTATTACCCATCCCACAGCTATCTTAACCCATCCCAAAGGTATCCCTGCCCATCCCACAGCTATCTTAACCCAACCCAAAGGTATCCCTGCCCATCCCACAGCTATCCTTACCCATCCCACAAGCATGCAAAGGCTTAAACCATTTCTAAAAGTTTCCACCAAGACTTTATTTACAAAAATAAATGAAGCAAGTGTGTGAAGCAAAGATAATCTTTATTAATAACAAGCTGTAAAAGAAAAATGACCCAAGTCAAGTGTCCAAATAAAATCTACAGATAGCCACCCAGTCTCTGGCACTCTTCTCTGTCACTCAGAGGTGTGCCCAGTCTCAGGGGTGAAGGGTCTAGGTGCTGTGGAGGTGGCTGCTGCTGGAGTGCTGGTCTGAAGCGCCACTGGGGTGCCTGGCCCCGAGAGGACAACAGGGGACGATGTGTTGAGGAAGCTCTCAGACAGCTGGCTCAGCCCCGTGATGTTGAGAGCTCCTTCCTCCATGCCATGGGGTGTCAGCCCCAGTACCGACGACAGATGTACTGAGGCCGGGCTTGGCTGTGGGGTGGAGGAAGGAGCAGTGTAGTGGGGCTGTCTGGTCTGCAGCTGGGTGAGGACTGGCATGGGTGGCATCGTTGGCATGGGTGGCAATGGTGGTGTCCGATGAGCCTGTGCCTGGACTGGTAAGGGCTGCTGCCTGTGCTGCTGGACCTTCTGGTAGCCGTAGCCCTGGTAGGTGAGGGCCTGTGGAAAGCCTTGGAATGCGAGGGACATCACCTGGGGTGGAGGAGCAGACCTGGACTGGGTGGGAGCAGGTTCATCTGGATCTGGAGGGTTGTGAAGCAGATCGGTGATCCTGTCCTTCACCACCTGGTACTGGGGTTCCGCCATGTCCATGAGGGTCTGGTTAATATAGGTGAGGAAGGGCTTGCGGTTGGAGGATGAGGAGTTGGTGTGTACCAGCTGAGGATATCTATGCTGCTCCTGGTGGTGTCTCTTATCTCCAGCAGGACAGTGTGGCTCTGCCCCTCCTGTCTGGCTCTCTGCCTTTCTGTGGAGGTGGAGCTGGGGGTGGATGCGGGTTGGACTGTGGTCGAAGTGCTGTCTCCTTTCTCCCACTGCACCAGGGAGTCCTCCACGCGCTCAACCATGGTTACAACAGCTGTCCGCGGGTTCTCCATTGTGGCACGCTCCACAGACACCTGCCTGGAGACAGGAGCTGACTCTCGGCCGGAAGAGGACTGGCTATCAGCAGGCTGCCTGAGAGAGAGGGTTGTAAGAGGGGCTGCTCCTTGGTGGCAGATCTCACCCTCCAGGAAGGTGCACTTGGCCATGACGTAGGTCTCTCTGTCCATCAGCTTGACCGCTGGCCAGATTTCTTGAGGTTCAGCTTCCCGTACCAGGTGTGCATGTGCTTCCACCAGCCGAGGAGCACCTCCGAAGTGTAGCCCAGGCTCTCCGCCTTCTCTCTCCAAGTAGCCTGCTTCCTTTTGGTGTCCCTATAGAACCTGTGTCCCTTCCGCCATAGATACTCATTCTCTCTCAGCCACTCCAGCACCTCATCCTCATGTTCCTCATCGATGTTGTATTGCCTCCTCTCCCTATCACGCGTCTGCCTCTTCCTCCCTTTGGCAGGACCACATGGACCCTCATCAGAGGGGCTTCCAGGTTGTAGGGGCTGCTCCTCCACACCACCACCAGCAGCAGCAGCAGCAACACCAGCAGCAGCACCAGCAGCACCAGCAGCACCAGGATCAGCAGCAGCAGAGTAAGCACCAGTAGCGCCAGCAGCACCAGCAGGACGAGGAGCAGCTTCAGCAGAGTAAGCACCAACAGAAGCACCACCGCCAGAAGCAGTTTCAGCAGAGTAAGCACCAGCAGAAGCACCACCGCCAGAAGCAGCTTCAGCAGAGTAAGCACCAGCAGAAGCACCACCGCCAGAAGCAGCATCAGCAGAGTAAGCACCAGAAGCACCACCGCCAGAAGCAGCATCAGCAGAGTAAGCACGAGCAGAAGCATCACCGCCATAAGCAGCAGCATCAGCTCCTCCAGAAGCAGCATCAGCAGAAGCCCCAGCCCCAGAAGAGTGAGCCCGTGCTGCAGAAGCCCCAGCAGAAGCAGAGTGAGGGCCAGGGGGTGGGAGGGTGGCCCTGTCCCTCTTGCCAGGGCTGGCAGCAGATGGCTGAGGCTTTCTCTTCTTCCCCATGGTTGTGGGGTTGCTGGCTGGCAGGCAGGCTGGCAGGCAGACAGACAGGCAGACAGGCTGGCAGGCAGGCTGGCAGGCAGGCAGGCAGGCAGTCGATGTATCTGGAAGCAGGTCTTTCCTCTGAATGTTGACCTGCTTGGGAGCTGCTTCCCTTTATATACACGGGGCTGATGCAATGCATCCTCCCCGCATGCGCAGTGAACGCTAGGCACCCGCTAGGCTTCCGCTAGGCTTCCGCTGTGCATCCGCTTCATCCGCTCGGCGTCCGCTCTGCATCCGCTCTTTCCGCTGCATGTCCGCTTTGCTGCGGTCCCCCGGAAGCCTTGCAGATGTGCCATCTGCTCCCATCTGCTTCCATCCGCTAGGCTTCCATGGAGCATCCGCTTTCCATCCGCCCTGCGTCCTCCCCCCGTCCATTCCTTTCCGTGTTGTCCGCTCTGGTTATGCAAATTTTTGCCCCTTTTGAGAATGGACAACAACGGATGGAACATTTTTCTCATCCGCTGTGTCCTTTTTACAAACGTTTTGCATCCATTGGCCAGTGTGACAGGGCCTTTAACTGCTTTCAGACGTGTGGATTGTTGGCTGGGGAATTCTGGGAGTTGAAGTCTACACTTCTCAAAGTGACCAAAACAGAGGAACATTGACTTATAGTCTCTTCTATTTTAATCAGTTTTTTGATGGGAGCAATGAAGTAGGATAATTAAGTTCGTAAACTTGATTTTTATTTCTGTAGGTAATTTATAAATGAGCAATTATTAAGTGTACATTACAAGATGCATAATGCAGGTGTGAATGATATATGTATGCAAGGTGGGGAAATCACAGATTAAGGATTCCAACAAAGACTGACTATGATAGGTTGACACATGATTAACCAAGCTAATTGCAGCCACCTGGAGTGTGGGATGTATTTCCACCAATGTCAGGATTTAAAAATTTTTCCTTTTTATCGCAGAAAATGTTGTAATTATGAGCCAGTAATTAAAGGCAATGTTAAATATTCTTTTCTTGGAACAGTTGATCAAGATACTACTAGGTCAAGATGCATTTTTATGACAATAATTATCTGGAAACAATTTGGGTTGGCATTCCATTTGAGATACACAATGAAACTGCTTTGGTGATGATATTTACCACTGCAACTTTATACTATCCAGTTCAAGGAAATAATCAAGACCCTGATCTCTCGTAAGAGTTTGGAGAGAGATTGGATGAGAGAAAATAAAATGAAATGAATTCCAATGTGAAGATTAAAAATAAAGCAACGAGCCAGACTGCTAAACTATAAGATCACTTAATGCTTGTTTTGAAAGCTCTGTGCAGGTTGCCAGTGGCCTACTGGACACAACTGCTGCAATTGATGTTTAAACTCGTAAATTGCTTAAGACTAATTAATTGATGGACTTTCTTCTCCTATGAATGTCGGATTAGGAAAGGCCCTTTGAAAGATGCCCCTAATGCCAGAAACCCAGCTATTAGGTACAGAGGAGAGGGCTTTTTTCTATATGATTGAATACAACACTCTCCAAGGAATATATCTGGTCCCCAGTCTGTCAAATGTTTATAAAATGTCAAAAATACACTTTTTTTTGCTATGGATTGTTTTTAAGGTTACTACCTTTAAATTTGATGGTGTTGATTTTCCTTATGGTTTGTAATTTATATTTTGTTATATTTTAAACTGCTTTGAGTGCTTATAGGTGTATGTAGAAAGGTGGAGTATAAATTTAATAAACTCATGCACACCATAGTTAGACAGCTTTATAAATAAAATGTGGGTTACAAATGTAATGTCACAAATAATGCCCCAAGTTTTGTCTACTGCTTTCACAAATTAATTATACAGCCTTTATTATGCCTATTATTTTGAGATTCATGAATACAGATAGTTCAGGGGTGTCAAACTCATAATGACACGTTGTTGTCATGTGACATATCACAACTCCCCCCCCTTGCTAAACGGGGTGGGGGATGGGCAGGACCAGAGCATGATGCATCCAGCTTGTAAGCTGCAAATTTGATACCCTTGGGATAGTCAATTCTAATTCAAATTGAGTTGATCCCTTGAGGGGAAAATATTCCCTTCTTTGCCTTGCTGCCATCTATTGGGGGTAGGAAATGCCCCAAGAAATTCCTTCTTTGATACATACATACACACACACACACACACACACACACACACACCTTTTTTAAAAAAAGAGCCAACTGTCCATTTCACTCTTTCAAAGGAAAGAAAAAGATCCCCTTAATTTGCAGCCGCTTGAGCACTGCCAAAAAGTCGAGGATGTCCCAGGTTTTGTATCCACAGCAGCCACAAGTGGCTGATGTTTGGTGACCTTCCAGCAAGGCATTAGCAATACAAAGAAAAAGCAAATCCAAGCAGTTCCCCGCCCCCCAAAAAAATATCACTTTGGTCACGGTTGAGACAATTCAAAAACAATGAGTTAAAAATTTGTGCAACACAGTGACTGAAGCCTTTCTGCCTTCCTCTTTTAAGAATTAATTTTTATAAACACAAATTACAAAAAAATGCAGTTAGAAAAAAAACTTTACATAAAACATTTAAGTACATTAAGCTGGTTTAATAATTTTTATGTTGAAAAACAAAAGTAATCAAGTATGAATTGCACTGATTTATCGTACAAAACCCTCTGGACTGTATACAAAATAAGTATGGCTAGTCAAACAGCAGCAGTAAAATAAATATTTAATTTTTATTTTCAAAAGAAACTGGTTTAAGGAAACTCCCCATTGTCTCAGTCTCAAGTAGTTTTTCAGTGGGACAATTCAGATGAAAACCGGTGCTGTACATGCATAACTCTTCCTTCTATACAATGAAATACAGCAGACTAACCAGAAATGATAGGGTTAGGAAGAGACATCAGGATCAAATGGCCATAATTATTTGATCCACAACCCCCCAAGAAAAGTTAAACAAGACTGACTGAAATCAAACTGAATAGAAGAGAAAAAAATGACATCCAAAGATCAACCTGGTAATATGGACACCACTGGAAATCTTTCACCAAACCTCAGGATTGCCATTTGCCACTGACAGGGTAAAAGCAGAGTTTCCACAGATTTTTGGACATTTTAGAAGTTATCGTTTTCACAAAAACTGGAGTAGAATCTCAGGATGACTTTTTCAAATATTGGACACCTACTTTTTTTTATTACCTGAAATACTGTAAAATGAGAAACTATGTTATCAACATCAGCAGCAGAGAATCCAGGACCTGAACTTGTAGTATCTCTAAGAGTGATCTCTCCACTATACAGAGCTGGCATTTTCTATCACTGCCTGAACTAACTGGATTCAGCCCTTGAGTAATGAACATTCTTGTAAGATAGCTGCCACTATAAGAACTCAGCCAAGAAACTACCATGTTTCTCACAAAATAAGGCCGGGCCTTATTTTTTTTTGACCCCCGAAAAAATGGCTAGGCTGTCTTTTGGGGGGTGACTTAATCCCCCCCCTTGCAACCTCAGGTGGGTGGGCGGCGATGGCTTGGGTGTTGACCTTGGCATTGGTGGGGCACTTCGTATCGGGAGACCTTCCGCTGTTGCTTTACCTTCTCCCTGTGCTGCTGCGGCATTCACAGCAACGCTGCGGCATTTGGCGCAGTCATGCGCAGCCAGCCAGGGCTCCTCCCTGCAACCAGAGCCCGGTGGAGACACTCGGCTTCAGGCACTCCTGTCGCTGCCTTCCCTTTGCCTTCGAAGGCAAAGCCAGTTCTTTTAAAAACAACACCTCCCATGCCCGAGAGGGCAGCCCAACCCCACATGGGGAGGCGAATCTCCCGGGGCTGCAGCGCAGGATTGGCCCACCCTGGGAAAAGCACCTAGTCGCCATCCCTGCCTGGCACCAGGCAGAGCGTGAAGAGCTTTGCCTGGGGTGCCCAGCGCAGCTGACAGGCGAGCCCTCCTGCCCGGCAGCGGAGCTCTCGCCAAAGCAGCGAGCGCCTCCATGCCGGACCCTCTGCTTATCCCACCAGAGCCATGCGGGCTGGGCAGAACTGGGAAAGCGAGCTGCGTTTGCACACCCACCTGACAACCGAAGAGCCGGGCCGACCTGAGCTTGGCTTCCTTTCCATTCCACATGTGTAATATAGGCCTTAATTTTGGGGGAGGAGCTTAATTTGATTTTATGCCTATAAAGCATGCTGGGACTTCCTATTGGGGGAGGCCGTATTGTTGGAGAAACACAGTAGTGACCATTTCTGTAAGACATAGAACTTTGGAGGGGAATAATTTGTCAAATACTCAGCCCAAATAAATCATGAAATGGACAATAAGGCTGTGCATGCTTTGAAAATGATTGGGAAAAGGTGCTTTGGAATGCATAACATTTCTTTAAATGAACAGTGAGAGTGATTTTCAGGATTTCAAGGACCAGAATTCTCCCAACATTATTTATTTATTCTGCCATTACCAGCCTTCCCAAGAAGTAACATAAAAAGTAATACATGAATTTCATTCCTGAGAATTGGTCTTTGTCAGGTTCAATCTTTCGGCTGAACAGTATTCACTGAAGAGCCCGGTTTATCAGTGTTCTTCAAAAGGCCACTTACTCAGCCACCTGTAAAAACTCTGAAGTGAAGACAGCTTCTGCATAGTCCTCACAGAAGCCATGGAGCTCAGCAGCTACATCTGTCAACACTTCCTCTGTCAGCTCCTCTGCCAGGCTGGAAAGAAAGAAATAGAAGTAGTTCAACAGCCAAGATCTGAGTTCCAAAGCTTCTACAACATCCTACAACCTGATCCAGAGCAGCAGTACATAGACCTCCTTCTCCCATCATTACTCTCGGTCCTGGCTTCAGCCCTTCAAGATAGACCAGACTAGGAAAGCGAAGTCATACCAGTGGTGGGATTCAAATTATTTTACTACTGGTTCTGGGGCGTGGCAGGGGAAAGGATACTGTAAAATTTCCAGTCAGAGGTGGTATTTGCCAGTTCTCCGAACTACTCAGAATTTCCGAACTACTCAGAATTTCTGCTACTGGTTCTCCAGAACTGGTCAAAACCTGCTGAATACCACCTCTGATGCAGGCCAATATTACTGCTATTATAAAGAAACCATTACAGCATCTTTCAAGCATGAATGCACTCTATCCCTCCCTCTCTTTATCTCTGAGAACTACAGAGAGTATTGCATTAGATGTTTCCTCATATCACTGGGCTTCAAAAAAAAATTATTTCCACCTTTATTATTTTTATAAATAACCCAAGGAGGCGAATGTAACTAATATTCCTTCCTCCTCCTATTTTCTCCACAACAACAATCTTGTGAGATGAGGTGAGCTGGAAGAAAATGGCTGGCTCAAAGTTACCTAGCCAACTTTCATGTCTAAGGCAGGACTAGAACTCATAATCTCCTGGTTTCAAGACTGTGGTGCCCTAGGGTCTTCCGGCTGACATCACAGTGAGATTGGACATGAGTAGGTCTCTACATTCCCATGCAGAGTTCTCCCCATTGGTGGGCTCCAAAAGAAGCCAAAGCCACCATGTAGGGGCGGTGAAGCAAAGAGGGGTGCCCTGTGAAATCGTAGAGAGTCACAACTCTCCTGCTGTCCCAGGGTTTTCTTTTCCTCTCAGCCATGATGAGGGGAAGAGGCAGCCTAAACATGGCTGCCATGAAGCTGGGGCAGCCGAGGAATACCTAAGATTGCTGCTGGAGCAGAGTTAGTGAACAGTGTCTGAAACTGGGTGAGAGGATTCTTTTCTATTTAAAACCTAACTCCCAAAAGAAAAAAATCCAGGAAAAGAAGCTCACAACTATTTGTTAAAGAAGAGACAAAACACTTTGAGAAAAACTTCAGAACTGAAAGAGAAGAATCAAGGGGAGAAAAGCAAAAAAAAACAAAACTTTCAAAAATACAGAAAATTGGACTTTTAAATTTTAAAGCGTTGTTTTTGAAAGGCATTTTAAAAATACTGGAACTATTTACCTGAAAAACTAACTTGGCTCCTATATTTTGACTTATTATTTGACTAAAACTGGTTAACATTGAAATCTAAACTGTGCCATCTGCTGATGAAAGGAAAGTATAACACATTCTTAAATCTTAGAAAATTCTGACAAGGATATATGACTATTGGAGATTTAAATATGAGAATAAGGAAGATGTCTTCATTAAAGAGACCCCTAAATGCTATAATACAAGATTGAATGCATAAGGGGGATTTAAGGAGGTCCTGAAAAGCTTCTGGGATTATCTAAAGGAATATATTAATTAACTATGAAAAATAAAAAAAATGTGAACATTGAATTTTGGGGGGAGAGTGACTTTGGGCTTGAATATATGGTTTTTGGATCACTGTACAAGAGCAGGACTTATTAAAATAAGACAAGATACTCCATCAGGAGGAAATGAGTAGAACTTGGGAAGAAATGGTGTCAATGTTTCAAAGCATCAAGGACATTCTGAAACCACAAGGAGACGAAGAACTTAATGCATGGCAGAGACAAAAAACTGGGAAATATTATACAAAGGAAAATGAGTGACCAAGACACTCAGGAGAAGGAGAAGCCAATTGAAAGGGCAGTTGAAAAAGCAGAACAGATAACCAGCAAACAAAACAAGACAAGAAGGAGACAATAATAAAAACAATGACTGATGAAATAAACCAAGGGGAAAACATTTTAAGAGATTTAAAAAGGGAACTGGAGATGCAGGAAGAATTTTTGAAAGGGAGATAGGGGCATGGGTAGATATTTTGAAAGCTAGACAATGGAAAAAGGCAGAGATGCGAGAAATGTTTAAACTGAATAGTCAGGATGTAGATGCAGATAGGGATAAAGATCCAAGAGAGGAATGTGGGAGGCAAGTTAAAAATTGAACAATTAAAGCTTTAAAGCAAAGAAGAGATTACGGATAGAAAGGATTTGTTTTTAAATATGGTGGCATGATTAAAAGTTAGAATAGGGCTAGAAATAAGAGAGGGGGGAATATTAGAATAGACATTTTTATACAATAAGACAAAAGTAATAGTAAGAGGGAAGATTAAAATTGAATGATGTATTATGTATGTTTCAACAATATTGTGATTGGCACTAGAATAATGTATTGAAACATTGAATAATTAAATAATGAAAGTATAATTTAATACAAATATGTGTATTAACACTAGAACTACATAAGCTTGAGGAATGTAACAAATATGATTAATATCACTATTTTTTATTTGTACTAAAATGTATCACATCCAGGTGCCACACTGTTCACACACTGATATGGATATTTTGTAAAATAAAATAGAAAACCTGAAACAAAAGAAAAGACTGTGATACTTAATTTGCTCAGTTCCATTCTGGACTCAAGGTTTTCTTTTCTGATCATAGTCTTGATAGCAGCTCTTTTCCTCCTGTCCCTCAAAACCATTCCCTACAACTAGCAAGAAGGAACCTGCAGGTCACTTCTGAAAAATGCTGCTAAGAAAACTGCAAGGAGCAGTCAGCAAGAATCAAAACTGACTTGAAAATGCAAATTTTGCCCTCTGTTACAGATGCACAGCCAACTGTCAAACAGCTGATCAGGGCACAGACAACAACCCCATTTGACCCCCCCCCCTCCCCCCCGTTGTTAACCTCATGTCTTCAGTAGCATCCTTCTTATTGCCTGTACCTGAGGGAACTGTTCCCTCACCCCTCCCTTGGTGCACTACAGTCCTGACCCTACTATCAAGGGATTCTGCATATATGTGAATCAGGAATGAAAAAGATCCTGTGTCGCACTGGGCTTGAAGAAACAAAAACATTAGCTGTGTTAATTGGGGAAAGAAGTAGAAAGTGTGAGAGCAGCTACTCGACAACAAATGTGAAGGAAGGTGATAAAATATCCAAGAAGAAGGCAATTATTCTGAAAAGTTAAATGATATTCTAGCTAGACAAAGCAATTATTTTTTGCCCCACTGGAAAATTGTGAAAGGAGCCAGAGAAAAACAAAGGCAGAAAAACCAAAAAAACAGAAGGAGATGGACTGCCACCTAGTGGCCCTAAAAAGAATCCACAACACAATTCTCTTCAACCTCTAACTTGGTGTTTCTCAGCCTTAGCAACTTTAAGATATGTGGACTCCAACCCCCAGAATTCCCCATCCAAGGGAATTCTGTTTTTGACAGTGAAATGTGGGCTTTTGAAATAAAGAAGCAAATCCCTCCAGAAGATACAAAGAAAGCAAGCACCCCATACCTCTCTGCAATGTTCCAAGGGTTAAACTGCCCCACCTCTTCAAGGAAAATACCCTTCAGGTGTTGCCGGTATCGGGCATCATAATCACAGAGGTTTTGGAGAACATGTTTCGGTACTGAGAGGAAAATGCCAGGCTCTTTCTGTGGGGGGATGTGATGTGTAAAAGACTGCAGAGTTCCATTCCGGGGCTCTGACAGATCTTCATCGATAGCGCTGAAAGCACAACATACAACCAGAATTATGAAAAAATAAGCCCTAAATTTGGATCAGGCCAAAAGCCTCTACTTAACTGAGATGGTCCTGCTATGACTGACACCTACAAGAAGCAAACAGGCTGGGCAAGATGGCAACTGACTTCTCCTCCGTTTTTCCCCCTGAGCCTGCTATATAGAGGATTTAGAACCCCCAAATCAATTCACAGTTTAAAACCAATAGGATCTCACCACAGTACAGCTGTTAACTCTTTCTATAGTCCTCTGCCTCCTTAGCAAGCTTGGCTTATTCTTCTTAGGCTCACTTAAGCTTAAAGCAAACCATCTACTGTCACCCCAAGTTTACTTAAATGCTCTCTTCCCCTAATCCTGGTTCCTTTCTAACCCATCTCTTGTATAACTTCAGCCACTGATTTTAGACCTCAGATATCTGTCTCCCAAACAATTAAAGAAAACGATAAAGCCAAGCAAGTTTCAGTGAGAAGGTAAAAGTCAAAGAAAGAAAAATTGTTTTTCTTTCACTTTGGCCCATCTTCTGATTTTTATTCACGTTGAAAAATTTAATTTTGCTGTACTCATAAACTTGTCTGAAGAATCATGTGAAACAAAATGGTGGGCTCGATGCAACTGTCTTAGTCTATTTAGCACTAATTTTCCTATCTACCTAATTCCCAGAATCCTTAAGCCCTCCCTTGCTTTCATTTTCCTGAAATCCGAATATTATTGCTGCCCTGTGATAACTTCATAATTTGATTATTCCTAAACACTCCATACTGACTAGCCAAGGGGGCAAATCTGCTTTTATCATAAACAAAGATGATGCTGTTTAAGCACAGTAAGCTGATAAATCTTTCTCACCTGGCATCCAAGGGTTTTTCCAATACTATGGCTACTTGTGGCTCTTTGTGATTATCTAATTTTGTTATCTGGATGGGGTGAACAATTGCAGGTTGTTGGTCTCTTACTACAGACTCTTCTTCTAGGAGAAGGAATTGTTAGAAAATAATTACCTCACCAATAGCAGAGTAGACAAGCTCCCACTGTATTTCAAATTACATCTTCCCCATTAAATTAACATATTTTATGGAAACATAAGCCAAGAATCTATGGAATATTTATTTGCTGACAATGTGTTTATCCAAAAGACTACATTATAGTATCAACTATGTCTGTTTTCTTCATCTCTACAATATACACATATTAAAAATGTAAAAATACATACTCACAACCAGGGAATGAAAGAGAACCATTCACTGCTCAGCTGTTATTTCTTATAAATCCAAAACCAAATCAGAAGCTCACCTTTGCTCTCCTGGACCCAAAAATCAACATCAGTGTAAGCAATCTGATTGTATCGTCTGCGCACAGTTTCTTGGTAGTGCTTCAATATACAAAGATAAACCCAGTATTAATCAAATGTTTCAGTTACTTTGACTGGGTTTGGGAAAGACTGGGAAACTGACAGATAAAAAGACTCCTAGTAAAGCAAACTGTTCTACTTTCATTCAGTGAGAAACTTGAACGGAGTTCAGGTTCTGACCTCTTAACAGAGAAGTCAGAATGGGAGAAATTATCTTTTCTTTCTCTGGTACTTTTATACAATACTTTTTGAACAGGTTACAATAAATATGCAGCATTAATGTGCTGCCACAAACTAGCAGGGCTCTGGGCAGCATACAAAGAGAGAAAAACAAAATTACGTACAAAAGAAACATAAAATCATACTGTATAATCCCAAAGTGTCCAATCTGGGGATTAAATTTTGATGATGAATGAAGGCAAGAGAAATGGGAGTATTAATCAGAATGAATGTCTCTACATTTCTAACAGTTTGGGTATCTCCAAGTAAAACCATCAGAAATCTCAAGGAATCTTCAATAAAGAATAGAGCAAGCCCTAAATTTGTAAGGCACAAATTTTGGCACAAGGCAGCCTTCCCCAATTGGCACTCTATGCTGATTGAGAAGGAATTCTGAGAATTACAATCCCAGTACATCTGAATAATGTCAGACTGGGAGAAGATGGAAGAAAGGGTAGAGTAGAACCTGTACTGTTTCTCCCCATTTTTTTCATGTGCAAAAATGCCAGATGGCACACAACAAACAGGTTGTTTTTCTTCTTGTAGAGTGACAAAATGCAGCACCTATAGCAGCAAAATACAGTAGATTTCAAGATATTCCTTGAACTAAGTGGTTGAAGTGCTTGACTCCTGAGAGCTCAATAAACTGATGCACACGCAACCAACAAATGAATGTACCTCTATTTCCTCCATCCTCTTCATCATTGTCTCCAGGTCAGACATGCTGAGTGCAGAAAGGCCCTCATGTTCCACCTTCTTGCATGGTTCCAGATGGCAATCCTCCAAAGAAATACCTGGTAAGCTTGTTGCATCCTAACAAGAGAAGGGTGGGGGAAGAGAGAGAGAGAATAGCTTACTGTGTTCTCTAAAACTATCTGCCCATATACAAAATAACCACTGGGAGAATGAGAGCAGCTAAGCCACAAATCATGTTCCATGAATTGTAACACTCTCCAATATTAGAGGTACATTGTACTTTCCCGGTGTCCAGTACTGAATGGTAATACCACAAAGATCCCCCCAAACCAATCTTTCTTTCCAAGGAGAGATTTAACTTCTAATGAAACAAAGATATATCAGTTAGTCAAGATGGCCGACATCACTTCAGTCTGAATTAAGACTTTCTGCTAGAAGGGCCAACAAAATGAACTCGGTTTAAGAGCATTTATAGTTTCTCAGCAGCTCTTTTACTCTTAGCTACAAAATTAATAATCATTCACAAATAATTTATTACTGGATCACTGACACACTAAAGTATGGTCAGTTGCTCTTTCAGAAAAAGTTATTGCTATAAGTTATAAGTTCAAATGATTTTGGAGAAGTATGAATCACGTTTTTATTAGACTCTTGGCAAAGCACATAGAAAAATGTAACATAAAACAACTCCATATAAAAAGAAAAACACAACTAGAAGAATTGAAAGAAAAGAAAATTGGTAACAACAACTCAAATCAAGGGAAGGCTCTGAAAAAATGTAAAGATTTGTGGAAAACCAGCAGAGGGAACCAGCCTAGTCTCCCGAGAACAACTATTTCCACAATATGCTGCAACAAAAAAGGATAATTATATAACTTATGCTAACTCTTTATTTTAATTTGAAAATTATGATTAAACACTAAAATATATTGTTCTGGGTTATTGTCCTGTATTTTGGTTTTTGGTTATTGCCCTGTATTTTGGTTTTTTGCCTTACAGAATTTTAAAAATGAAAAAAAAAACTAAAAATGAGGATGTGGAATTGTCTCTATGGTGAAATTTATTTGGCTTTTGTCAAGATGCTGTCTTGGAGCAATGTTGCAAAGCTATATTACTTAGGGAATAGGGATGGTTAAATACATAACCCATTTTAAAAGAAAGCAGGAAGAAAAGTCTGGCGCTATTTCTAATTACTTTGTAAAGTCTGACACTTTTTGCATAAATTATCACACTCTGGATACCTAATGTGAAACTGTTTAACAACCAAGTGAGCTCAACAACTGAGGTGGGGAGAGGTGGTTTCGCAGAGATTTTGTGATGTATTTCAATGGCATGGAGAAAATGCAATGGAGAAAAAGAAATATGAGAACCATATTTGTTTACAAAAGTAGAGCTTTCGTTTCACCCATAACCACATTTAACATCTACTTTGGACAACTGAACTTTTCTGTACCATTTTTTAAACCATTTTTCTCCCAGGTCTGCCCATTGAAACATTCAATGCAATGGAGAAAAAGAAACATGAGAACCATATTTGTTTACAAAAGTAGAGCTTTCGTTTCACCCATAACCACATTCAACATCTACTTTGCACAACTGAACTTTTCTGTACCATTTTTGAAACCATTTTTCTCCCAGGTCTGCCCAATCATATTGGCAACCATATCTCTGTAAATTTACGGGCATCTGTAAATTTACGGGCATTTTTGAAAAGATAGAGAGGGAAATAAACACATTACGTACCTCATAAAGAAAGGCAAAATTTTCAGACTTCCTTATTTGAGTGTCGTCATTGTCCTGTAATGGAAGGACTGTGTGTGCTGCCTTGAGCTCCTATGTGAAAAGCAGGATATAAGTCTAATTAATGAATGAATGAATTCTAATAAGCATGACTCAGTTGTTGCCTTATAAGTCTTACTTCTTGCATTTAACAATGGTAGCACAGTGGTTAGGGAGTGCAGTACTGCAGGCTACTTTTGCTGGCTGCTGGCTGGCTGGCTGCAATTTTGACAGTTCAAATCTCACCAGCTTAAGGTGGACTCAGCCTTCCATCCTTCTGAGGTGGGTAAAATGAGGACTCAAATTGTTGGGGGCATTATGCTGACTCTGTAAATCTCTTAGAGAGGGCTGTAAAGCACTGTAATGCAGTATATAAGTTTAAGTGCTATTTCTATTTAGCCGAGGAAACAATTTTACTTGCGGTCCCGGCTGATAACAAGAGATAAGACTTTGGAAGCAAGAGTTGAGTCAGACTCAACTTATGTGAAATATCCAGCCTTGGGGTGCTCTTCAATAAAAGTTCTAGAAAGAAAGGAGGAAGTTATTTCTTCATTTTATCACCAAGGAAATATGTCAAGAAAATCAAAAGGAAAAGAGGAAGAATGTGATACTCTACCTGCGCTTTTTTCAAAAGAAACTCCAGACCCTCAGGATCAGCTTCCTCTACCTCCTCTGTTGGGGAAGCAGCATTATCCCTGAAATTTTTCAAACAATACAGCACAATGACAATCTGATGACTCATGTCATCTTTTAAAAATGTGACTAACAGAACACGCACAAATAATAATAGGACAGCATAATTCAGGATCCCTCCAGACTGGGCACTCTGAAGCCTGTCTTTCAGGATGCACGCTTTTAATAATATGGAAGGGCCCAAAATCTTTCTCATTTGCATTCCTGAAAGATAAGACTGAAACAGCAAAATATATACCAGGTTTTAATTCTTTCCTCACCAAATGCAGAAGAGTACACACAAAGGAGAAACAGACCCAGGGAACTGGGACTCCTAGTTTCTTTCCACAATTCAAAAGCACAGAAACTGGAAGCCTTTTCTAAAAGTGAAAAGCCAACCGATCCCTCGATCATCACATATGTTCCTATCCAAATTAATATTGAAGACTGTAATATAGAACATTGTCAAAAGAGATGAAATAATGATGTCAGGAGATTTAGATGCGAAATCTTAAGGCCCTGTCACACTGCCCAACAGATGCAAAACGTTAGTAAAAAGGACACAACGGACGAGAAAAATGTTATACAGGTACTTCTACTCTGCCTTCTTAGGTTCAACTAATAACAAACAATGATGGAAGCAAACCAGAGTTTTTCCTTTTCTCTCATAATTTTGGTGAATAATTCCAACTGCTTCTTTTTTGTCAGGATGTAAAATCTAGGGTATTGGCACATTTTTCTCATAGGTAGTTTTCCTTTATTTGTTATATTCTACACTGGTCTAGGAAACCAAGCCCAGTTCAGATCTATTTCCAAAGTAAATGTTCTTCCACATTTCAGTCCAAATTTAGAATGACAAATGATATTTGTTGGGGACAAAGAAAAAAAAATATCTATGGAAAGAGCCAGTTAGATATAGTGGTTAAGGTCTCAGGTCAGAAACCAAGAGTCTGTGTGTTCTATTCCCATGTTAGGCACTAAGCCAGCTGGATGACCTTTGGCCAGTCATTCTCTCTCAGCCCTAGGAGGAGGAAAAGGCAAATGACTTCCAAAACTCCTTGCCAAGAAAATTGCAAGGATTTGACCAGGCATGAAAAATATATTTGAAGGCACAGGGAGGAAGGGTGGGAGAGAGAGGGAGGAAAGAGAAATATTCCTAAAATGTAACTATTTTAAAATACACAACCTTCCACCTTCCCTTTCACGCCTACCTGGGTACTTCTTTCTCAGGTATTTCTTTTTCCTTTGTCTCTATCTCCAGAGGGGGCTCAGGATTTACAGGATTTTTCTCCAGGTGCCTGCAGGATGGTGAATTTAAGTGGGAGAAGAAAAATAGCAAGACAAGCTTATCATCACTTTTGCCATCCCACTGGCACCAATTATAAATCTCCACATCATAAATGAATTATTGACATTGATGTGAATGAAACATTTCTTCAAGCATTCCAAAAGAGGGACAGGAATGAGTCTCCAAAGAACATGAGGGTATCCTCACAAGAGGTTGACAATTGCTATAGTATACAAACCCAAAAAGATCTCAAGAGTGGTGACTACAGGGCCGTGACTAAGTTTACATTCAGAAGGTTCTAGATTCATTCCATATTATCACTTCAAACTTTTGAAATTCTACAGAATGAAGATCATGCTGAACAAAATGAATCAAACATCTGATCCATTTTAATACGCAGCAGTTCTGAATGTTTCAATCTCCAGATAAAATCCCAGAAGCTATACTTGGAAGAAACTATTATGCCATCTGCCATAAATGAACCACCATAACCTTCATAATCCACTGTAGATGTTTATACCTCTAACAACTGCCCTCGCAAGGGTGTTAACCTACCGCAGAGCAGAGGGGAGGGGAGACTTGACACTGGGAGGCATCCATGGGGTCCTATTATCTCGGATGGGTGGTTTGGTCTCCTTAAGCCGGAATGCAACAGTGGGGTCTAGAAACCGGGCTTGTTTGGCTACAGGCTGCACTGTTTTTGTTTTGGGAGGTCGACAGTTACCCTTTAGAGAAACAAAAACATTAAAATAATATGTGCTTCCAGACACATTTTAGCAGTTTTCCCTACACAACAACACCTATTAAAGCCTTCATTTCAATCACTGTAATTTTGGAGGAAAAGACATTACATCAGGGGAGAAAGTGTCTCACAGCACCTAAAATTAAGCTTCGAGACAAGGAAGAGGACTAGAAGTGGATGATTATATAACCGTACCTGAGGTTTGAGGGAAAACAAGCCTCTTCTCTTCTTCAGATTTTCTGCTTTCAGTTCTAAACCAGAGCCTGCTTTCAAAGGTCCTGATCTCCTTACAGCTTCACCCTTGCACTGTGCAACTGCTCCACGCTCAACAGGGAGTATGTCTTCCTGGGCTCTTGTGCTGCAGTGACTGATTCCCTTGTGTGGTAATGGGCCTGCAGATTCTGGATATTCATCTAAAGTAATTTGTTACGGCAATGTTACACATATCTTATTGATTGGTTATATGACCATGGCACTTTACAAAAAAAAAAAAAAGAGGTAAGAATAGTTGCATATCATAGGGTACTTACTATCTAAAATAGGGGACAGGAAAAAACAGTATGCAGCAGAGGCATACTAAAAACAGAGGCAAACAGACTGAGTTTGACTTAATTACAGAAAGATCTAGGGATAGGAAGCAGAGGGAATAATTTTAAGAGGAAGTAGGAGTCTCTTCACATCATAAACATCCAAACAATCATGTTTCCCCTCAGCATCAACTTCCAAAGTATTCAATTCTGAACCTCAATTCTGACCATCCAATTGGACCAGAAGTTAAGTTACAATGAGTTCACCCAGAAATCCCCAACTCATCTGGTCTACAATTTTTCTGAGGGGAAATCAAATACAATATAAGAATTATTAATAGGATGTTGAGTTCTTCCAACTCAACACCCAAAATACTCACCAGGAAGAAGTTTCCGAGCCACTGAAGACTTTTTTCGGCCCAAAGCACAAGATTTCTTTTGGTTTTTTGGCAATCTGTTGGTACTTTTTGGTGCATCAACTTGAGAGGTAGAGAGCCATTCCTGCCCTTTG
>BLBF01000036.1:8257616-8319344 GCA_015471245.1 Laticauda colubrina | reverse complement strand
CATCCACAATTCAACCCACAGGATGCAAAATTCAGGTGGATGTTCAGCCTTCTTAACTGACAAAAAGCAAAACCACCTCTGCATAAATTAGAAGAAAAATGCTATCTAGCTAACATACTGTCTGCTATAAGATTTAGGGATAATTTTAAGATAATGTAATTATATTTCTTATCCCATGGGCACAATACATTTTTAAACAAGACAACCTATGATCTGTTAAGTCACCCTTTTAGAGATATTTCTTCACCAGATTCCTCAATGCCTTCAAAAATGACAGAACTTCTAATGTCCTGCCTTTACTGGAAAGATGTATTTGCCTTGAATATAGCCCACAATGAACTATATAGCACAAATATCAGCACAGGAAATGTTTTCGGACATTTTATATCATGTCGTAAGCTGTTTATTATAATTTTTATCATAACATATTTTATAAAATTTGCCAGATTTTAAATCCACAGGAGTCATGAATCCCAGATTTTAGACACAGATTTAGACACATTCTGCAAGTTAGCCCGTTTGGGTTTCTTGGTTCAAAAATGGCTGCCCGTGATGCACCATTTCGCCCAGTTAAAGTTCTTTAGTAGCATATAGATAACTTTAACATATTCTCAATTCAATGTGAAACTCAAGAGCAATGGCTCATTTCCTTGGAGACCAAATGCCCAAACATGCCATTATTTAACACTTATTTCAATGGGTCATGCCTTCTCTGATGATGGAAATCTGTTCCTCCCCGTGAAGAGTTATATTATACTGCCTTGAATGCCAAGCAAAGAAAAAACTCACTCTCTCCTGACCTCAATTTGTAGCAGCAGATCTATGATGATATCAGGAATGGATGAGTCCATCTCGAGGCGAGCAGAACAGAAAGACAGCTGCCTGATGAGATTGCCCAGCTCTTTACAATGTGCAGAGGCAGACTGCTGCTCTGACTGGTCAGCAAAATGAGTGACAAACATCTGCAGAGCTCGGATGGCACCTCTGTGAGCTGCTGCCAGCTTGGCCATAGCTCGTGACTGCATCACAAAGGAAAAAGAATTCTGACTTGAATCAAGTAGTCTCTTGTCAAGAAACCTTGAGCAATTCCACCCAATCTTCAAACATTGGTTCCTTGGCAGCTTGGCTGGATACGTGGAATCCATTTCCACAAACTCTCCAGTCAGAATGGGCATGGGGGGAAATTCTGAAGGTTGAAGCCCACACAACCCAAGACACCAAGATTGGAGAAGACATTTCTAGTCTGTATCAGAAGAATGACTGTAGTGGAATATCACAAAAATTGGACTACTATGACGATGCACAAAGTAGAAACAAACTTCAGGCCTGACTGAAAGATCACACAGCTCAGTGAAAAGCACACTGAACACAAAGTTTGAAAAGTCATCTTCTACCCTCATGCTTCCAACTACTCTCCAAAATGACCTTTCAGGGAGGCTCCAACTTCAGCAATTTTAAGATGTGTGAACGTCAATTCCCAGAATTCCCCAGCCATATCTTAAAAGTTTCTGAGGTTGAGAAACACTGCCCCAAAGGCTCCAACCAAGTTTTTCTCTTATCACTTAGATTTCCCCCAAACTTGTAAAGTAAAGCAATTTCATCTCACCTTCTTGGTATGTTTAATTTTAAGGGGACTCAGCTTCTCCAGATCTTCTTGGATTTGTTTTACCTGTTTATGTGACAAATAAATTAACAACAGAATGTAGTTTGGAAAACTCTATCTGCATAATAAAGTCTGCATTTGGAACCAAGTTATCTGATTCAGACTGCCTTGTTTTGATTCCCCAATTTGAGTCTGGAATATCTTCCCAAAGTTTCCAAAGATTGTTCAGACCTGTTGCTGGAGAACATAGAGCATTCGGGCAGAGCGCACAGCTTGTTCCTGCCTCCGAATATGGACTCGGCGTTCTTCCTCAGGATCCAGACATATTTCACTTCTCTCTGGGGAAAAAATAGTTTAGCAAAACAATTGATAATGCTCAGTTAAGAGCAAACAATTCGGTGTACAAACATGAAATACGTAACACAATTACAATTGAGAAGAGATAATGAAGAAAAATGTTTGTGTCATTCAAAAGCTATCATAAAGTGTTCCAAAAACTGTATTAGATGCCCTATATCCCATAACAGCAGCTTCGATCCAGACTAGCCAAGAGAAGTCAAAAATATTCAGACAGCTCTTCATTTTTCTGTCTCAAGTGTAAACTTTAAAAACTGATTTCCAAGAGTTCTTCTCTTTAATTCTTGCAGTTCAAATAATCGGCTCATAACTAGCCTCAAAACCAGTGGGCTTAAACTGAAATTATGTCACATGAGATCATTAGTCCAAAGGCACAACACTGAAGACTTTTCATACATTGATACAAAAATGAAGAAACTAAAAGTATCATCGTATGTAGTTATTAAATTAAAAAGACATACTGTATTATTGCAAAATAGAGCAGTTTCAGTCTGCCCACATACATTTGATTTGTTGCTGTGTTGATACTTTTTTTCCCAAGATCAGGGCTGCAGCATATCATTGCAGACTTCAGAAAATGAAGAAGGGAATCATACACACATGGGTTACAATTTTAAGACTCTAATCAGTCTGTGGGAGAATCTGGCTGCAAAGTACACACGCTCTGGTTAGCAACGTTGGCAAAAAATAGTCCCTGGTCAAGCACTACTATTAAGAACATTTCTTTATACTGAACTGGGAGATGGCTAGCAGGATAAATGGGGCGGAATAGTAGGCACAGAGCCTCATGCTTACTCAAGTCTTTTTTATAAGCCTCATTTCGATGTAAGAACGTAACACAATGAAATTCTGAAAATTAGGAACAACAGTTACATTGTTGTTAGCTGTCAGTTTGCTTGTCACAATTTTCTTTCCCTGTAAGGCTAATATTTTACCCAATTCTCAGGACTTTCTACAAGAATACTGGTTGCACTGAATTCAAAGCCTTCATTCAGAGGGAAAGAGACAAAGTCAATGAAGATCCCTCTGCATTATCAATTACAGACTTATTTGCAGGTAACCAGCTTGTTAGGCCAAAAGAAGGGCCTTCTACTTCTACTTTCTTATATTACATCTTCATTTAAGTCAGCTTTCCCCCTTACCTTTGGTTGCTAGCAATTCAATTTTCTGAATGTAAGTCTGAAGCTCTTTTTGTAGCCTTCTGATTTCTAAGGCACATTTGTCTTCCCCCTTTTTGGGCCCAGGTCCTGGATCACGTGTTGGTGGAGAATCAGACAAAGCTGGTTCTGACTTGACATGACTTGGATCACAAAGGAGGACTTTTGCTCCAGTGCTGTTCCTCTCCATCTTAGAAGGGTTACTAAGCTGGTGTTCATATTTCAGGTGGGACTTAGATGATCTCAACCCTGCAACATTCTCTGATTCCTTTCCCCAATGAAATCCCACAGGACACTTATTCATCTTGACCTGTTGCTTCACTTGCTCTTGCAGGTGCTTTCTTTTCACATCCCTTCTGGCCAGCTGAACAGCCAGGTTGAGTTTCTCTTCAGATACAACTGAGAATTCAACAGAGCTCCTCAGATCAGCTCCATCACCAGCACCTTGATTCTGTTGAGTTGCTGGCTGTTTCAACTTTTCTATGACAATTGGATAGGGATTGGTGTAGTGGACTGACAGGTTTTCAGGCAATGCAGGAGCATTCCAGCTGAACTGCAACTGGTCCAAACATTTAAAACAGGCAATGTGGTACAAGGTGAGTACTGGATTAAAATGACCCAAATGCAAATCTCTGTTTAACCACACACACAAAAAAAACCCATTGGACAACTGAACCCATCATTCCCTAGCAGTTAAAGCGGCTTCACAAAGTTTGTGGTGAGGATTAAAGGAGGTAATGGAGACCAGTATATATGCTTGTATACCTACTCAGGTTTCTATGCACAAGCATAGAATAAGCAGCTTACAAGGATCTTAAATTATTTCCCAAGCCAGATGACTAAAAAATAAACTAGTTAAATTAAAAATTCATCCACCTTATACTGTCATTATTTGTTAGCTCCTCTATTTAAAGGGAGCCATTATATAGCCCAACATATACCTTATACTAACTTTAGAGGAGTAATAATAATTACTCTGCCAAAGGAAGGAAAGAAGACATGTGTGGCCCATATATTTCCATAATTCCTCTCGTATTTCTCTGAGGAACCTCCAACAATCTAAATAGGTCTTATACCTCAATTCATACATGGAAAATGCAAGAGGTGATATGCAACTTATTTAAAGGCAGAAAACAAAAAGCAATCCAGATAGGATTTTACTTACTGTGTTTGATAATTAGTATTAAAAACACAAATCCCATGCAATATGTTTCTAATAATCAGCACCCTCACATAATTTGTTTGTTTAAAAAAATGACAGGTCGGCAATGCTAGAATACATATTGGCAAGCTTATTACATGTTAGCATGTAAAATCCACAGAAGATGCTGATGTGGCACAATACCTGTGTCTGTGGGGACTTTGCATCACTTTTGGCCATTTGTGGATGGGATGACAAAGGAATAGTGGTTGTAGTTGCTTTTCGCAGCTCCATCATAATTTTCAGAAGCTCAAGCTTCTGTTTATGAAGTTACTGAAAGTCACCAAATATTAAACTGCCATTAGCATAAACACATTGTTTTCTTAGCTAAAAGACACTTAATTAGGTATAAGAATTTTAATTTTTTGAGCATGCTTAGAATTGAAATTCGCCCTGTTTAGAATAAAAGTGTTAAGGCTATCTTTCTTAAAAGTTATGAAATCATTTTGTTTTATCTGTGTTATTTTTTTCAATTGGTTTTGTAGAATATTTTAATTACAGGTTTTACTGTATGCCATCCAGAATCACTTTGTGTGAGAGGAGGAGCTATACAAATTTGATAAACAAACTCTTTAGGTGAACCTATATAGCCATCTGTCCCTCAAAAAGCAGCACAAAAATGCTGCTTGCTTCCAATATTAATTATCTGGAAGAAACACATAGAGAGATGAAAATCAGAAATAAAGCTTCCTGATATTAAGGCTAACTTGCCATCATTCTATCACTGATGTAAACAAAGCACAGGGACTGACAAGTTATAGTTTGCTTCTTCTTTACAAAGACTTTGAAAACATAGTGGACACACAGAGAGGAATCTTTTGCAACAAAAAAAAGTTGTAATCAGAAATAGAATGGATTAAACTATAAATACCTAATCATCAGCTACTTATAAAAATGCTGATTATTTTTATTTTTAAAATCCTTTACAATCTATAAAATCATTAATCACACATATGTAGAAAATTCCTTTCCCAAAAAAAATTCAGAAAATATCACTTGATTGATATGATTTATAGTTATACCAAACTTTGACAATCACAGAGGGATTGAAAGGCAACAAAGACATGGTTCAGCTTTGGTTCCAGTTTTGTTCTGCTTATGACTGCCCAAATGTCATAAGCAGGATTGGGGAAGGCTAATCAGATCCTCCCAGTATAGTGTAATCTATCCATAGTCTAGGATCAGAGGTGAAATGAAGGATTCTTGGTGCTCTCTGAGCTTGGTTGTTTCCTTGCAGACGTTTAGTTTGGGTAATGAAACATCTGCAAGAAAACCATCAAGCTCAGAGTCTATGGAGATTTTCAAGCATCCAAGTCAAGGTGTCCCAAAAGTGATTTTTTTCAATTCGTGACCAAGAGACATATAAGCTTTATCTATTTTTACAGTGTCTGATGCATGGAAACTACGCCTCCCAAATTACCAAAGAGCATGAGGGCTTATGTTGAAAAAGCTGCAAAAGGACATTTGATACGCTATTTCTGTTTTTCCAATCCTTTCTGTAGAAGCTGGGAGACGATTCTCCCCCCTCCAAAGTGGGAAAAGCTGAATGTCCCTGTCGCCATATATGGAGCAAGCTAACATTACTCCACAATAATGGAGAGTTGCAATCACATGGTTAAAAAAAAAAAAAAAACAGCCTTCTTTTCCTTCATACATGAATGGGGGGGATCTGTAAATTAAATTTCTGGTTTTTCTTTGAAGACGTTTCAGCTCTCACCCAGAGCTGAAGAAGCTTCTTGGATGAGAAGTGAAACTTCTTCAAAGAAAACCCAGAAAGTCAAATTGCCACTTGAAAAAAAGCACCTTTGGAACAATCAAGCTCAGAGAGCACGAAGGACCCCCTCAATGCAATCTATCTCTGAGCAACCAATACATTTTTGTTCTGTTCGCCGCTGCAAGGAGCTGGACCTTTGGCCTTGCTGCTGCTGTTCTTAGCCTAGATAAGTGCAAAAATCAAGATAAGGTTCCTTTTCCTTCTCTCTCCAAGAAAAACAAAACAAAACAAAACACGGGACCAACCTGAGGAATTCCCGGAAGAAGCCTACAGAGCCATAGCCGGGGGGGGGGGGGGTCCGCTACAAGCTGCTGAGCCGATCCCGCCTTCTCCTTGCTTCCTTAGCAACCGGCGCTTTCGAGGACGCCTTGAAACAGTTCGAGGACAACGGATGGCGATAATGGCCAATCAGCTACCGGGAAAACTTGCAACGCCCTCAATCCAATCCTGAAAACTCTTTTGACAGTTTTTTGGCCCAGGCGGCCACCATCCTTTTGCGGGGCCGTGGTCTTCGCTTTTCCCTTTTTGTCTTTCCACACTTCCGCCCTTCCACAGGGGCACGTGATTCCACCATGGTTTGGGAAGAAATCTCTGTGCACGGATACGAGGAGTTCGTTCGGGTCGCCCGCGAACAGCAACAGCAAGGCCAAGTATTTGCGTATTTTAGCGGTGACAAGGATCCAGCCAGCGGTACTAGTTGGTGCCCAGATTGTGTTCAAGGTAAGCCGTCTCTATCGTTTATACGTAAGGCTTTTCCCTGCAATCAGGTACTGTAAATGTGAGCTGCGAAGGGCTTCCTTAGGTTTAATTTCGCATTTCTTCTGTAAAAGGTTGTTTGTGAACTGCCTTAAAAGGTTACTTGAGAAGTTGTCTGGTTTCTTTTGAGGCATTTAAAACGCGAAGTCTTGTTAGTCCATGCACATATACAGGCATCACTCTGTGTTATATGAACTAGCATGAATGGGAAACCACAGAACAAGATTTAAGAGTTGGAAGGGACCTTGGAGGTCTTCTAGTCCACTCCCCCTGCTCAGGCAGGAAACTAGACCATCCCAAACAAGTGGTTGTCCAATCTCTTAAAAACTTCCAGCGTTGGATGTTCCAGTTCAATGGAGGTTCTAGTGAAACTGGGAGAGGAGTTGGAGAGGAGGGCATGGAGATGAAAGTTGCAGTATAAGACCTATTTAGTGTTTATTTTAGTGTTTCTTCTGTAAAGGTCTAATTGGAAACCTTTTTTTTAAATCCTAGCTGAACCCATTGTACGAGCTGAACTCCCAAACCTGCCAGATGGATCTATATTCATTTACTGCCAAGTAGGACCCAGAGACTAGTAAGTAAGACATTTTGAGAAAGGTGGTAGAGTTACTTTGGTTCAGCCAACCAAATAAGTATTGCTTATATGGTTCATAAAAGTGATAGTAACATTTAGTCTGTTGTCAGGTTGTATGAGGATCAACTTAGTAAAGATATTTAAAAATCTCCATGTGCAAAATGTCCTCAATCAACAAAAAAACTTAAAAAGGAACTTCTAAGTTGCAGAAATACTGGCTTTAGTTTAAGTGCAATTTTGAGATAGATGACTACTCAGATCAGATCCTCTGCAATCATTTCCTGCTTATACTTTGCTTTCTGACAGATCTGCTCTTATCAGCTGAACTTTACCATTTTGAACTCTGAAATTTGATGATTTATATAGCTTCCCATCTCACTTTTACATGATTCTACAGTAGGTAGTTTACAATAAAATAGGTTGCATCTGCCAAGTATTGTATAAATTTCTAGGTCTTTCCACTCACTTGGCCAGCACACAAAAATTAGAAATGGAATGAGTATTTAAAAACCAATTGTAAACAGGTACTCCAACCAAGAAGACACGATATAAGATAGCACTACTTAAAAGATGGGATCTGAGCATGCCTATTCTGTTGCATTTGAATTTTACAGAAACAGTTGGAGAAAGGCACTCCCTAAAATAACCTGGCCCTATGCCATATAGAGCTTTGTAGCTGATGATCAGCATCTGGAAATATGATGCTGATACATACCCATAGTTTTTTATACAGCTGCACTTTGAACCAACTGTTATTCTTTAATTGTTTGAATCTTAAGACTGCAAATGTACAGTCTGCATTTTATTTTCACATGATTTCCACACATAGCAGTCATCTTCTATATTTGCAAAATCTTGCTTTTCCCCACCTAAAAGTGTTTTTTTTTTCTGCAACACAGCAATGTTTGAAAAGATGATTGAGTGCATTGTACTCATCTGTCTGGATCACATCAAATTAAGGGTAATTTACTTTTGCCAAAAGTTTGCCTTTCTCAGTAGTCTGTCAAATATGACAGCTTCCATTTTTTGTGAGCTTTTCCACACAAAATATTAAAATGGTTTTCTTTCAATATTCAAGTATATTGTAAGATATAAAATCATTTTATTTTCTCCACAGCTGGAAAAATCCCAATAATGAATTCAAGAAGAATCTTAAGTTAACTGGTGTGCCTACACTTCTCAAATATGGAACTGTAAGTATATACATTTTCTAATTAATTTGGAAAGAGTCAATATGGTTAAAAGTCTGTAGTACTTTGCAGAATTGCCAAATTTCTTCTCTATTCTTAAATCCTGGCTTTACTGCTCTCAACTAAAAATGGCAAACCTTATAAAGAAATTATATTTGCAAAAAATTGATCTAATCCTCTATAAATCTCACAAGCGTCCAAAGAGTTATTTTCTGAACAGAGTCAGGCCATTGGTATCTTAATGGATAAGCTATTTCTGATCTCTGGTAATTGAATAATTTAGCAGATATAATTTTGCATCTTCTAGAAGTCCAGCTGATAGCCAAAAAGGGATTTTGCAAATATTAGAAAAACTAGAAAGAGCACATGTATCCAAAAATAAGCCATGTAATTATTATGTTACTTAGCAATATAACAACAGTATATAGAAGGAAATATTTCTACAAAGGACTTGTAGAAGTCCTTTATATACTTCGAAAAACAGTAACATATCCTAATTTTTGTTTCAGCCTCAGAAGCTTGTGGAAGAAGATTGCTTTAAATCTAACCTTGTGCGGATGCTGTTTACAGAGGACTAAGTAATTGAAGCTATTATCAGCAGAGGAAGTGCTTTTAGATTAAATCATTATGTCAAACTGCCAGTGAATAAAACGCTAATCTATCAGCCCATAAATTTAAATAAAATCACTGTAAAACTGGACTATATATATCAGTTGAAACTGCAGCTAGTTCATATGAACCTATTTGCTGGAGACTGGGTATCTACTCATAAGATTAGATTGGATTCCTTTAGTTTCACTAAGGCAAATATATTTTAGAAAGAATTCAGTCTTCTGGAGTAATTTGCTATTTTAAACATTTTAAATGAACATCCACTGCAATAAAGACTGTTGAATGTCTTTCAAAGAGTAAATTATATAATTTCATTACATAGAATAGTTTATATTAACTATGCTTAGTAATGAAGCTATATGTTCTTATATTTAGTGAATTTCCAAATTTAGGTAATACTAGGACAAGGATGAGAAAGTATAATTATTCTACACATTTACAATGATAAAATTACTTAGAAAAAGGATTTTCTGAAGGCTAGAATGTTGATGTAATTGCTTATAAGAAAATAACTGCTATTTGCTTGATAGACATAATAGACTTTAAACACAAAAGAAAATCACTGAGATTAACAAATGGAATTACTAAAGTGACTACCAATAGTTTGGGTGTAAAATATCTTTAAATTATCACTATCAGGTCTAATAGTTGCCATTTGCCAACTATTATTGGCACATTTCACCAAAGTCTCCCTTGAGTTAGGTTCAGGAAATCTTTTAAAATATATTTTCCTATCAATCTACGGATTAAAAGCCAAGAAATTCTCCACTGTGTGCTACATACCTATTTTAACTGTAGAGTTGGAAGAGATTACAAGGGATCATCTAATTCAACCCTCTAAAGCAGGGCTGTCAAACTCCCAGCCCACAGGCTGGATGCATTACACCTAGTTTAGTGAAGGGAAAAGTCCCAATATGTCAGGTGATGACGTGACTTTGACACAGCTACTCTAAGGTGTATAGGACAGCTATTTAAACTATCCATGAAATGTGGCTGCCCAGTAAACCTCAAGTCGCCTCGCTAAGAGTGATGCTGTAAACTGTAGTTAACAAGTTTTTCCACCTTTTGCGGTTATTGCTGATGCTTTACACCCAAATCACAGGATCTAAGATAACAAAGCTAATTTCTATGGATTAAGAGAGAGCCAGAACCCCATTTACTAACACCCACAAATCAGCATACAACAAAAATGTTTAGCCACTTTTACTTCACAGTAAATGTTCCAAAATACTCTTCTGCTATACAGTATCAGGAAATACATCTACATCTTTAAATCAGGATATGAGAAGAATCTCTTACATCCTGAAGAAATCATTTGTTTAGTCTGTGGCAAATCTGAAATTCCAAACTGAAACTGTTGAAATACCCACAACATTTTACTAACACCATGACCATGCTAAGACGTTTCAGATAACAATGTCGCAGATTAAATCCACAGGTGCCTTCTGCCCATGCAAGGAGTTTTTGTAGCGTCTAATGGCTCACTTGACAGAAGTGCTGTTCTGCTGTTGCTGCTGCTGCTGTTCTGCAAGGGCCTGCTGGAGGCGCATCCGCTTGCGGGAATAGTGTTGCCAGTGGAGTATCTGTTGCTCATCAATGAATTTTGCACATTGTGCATTGACCAGTTCCTTACGAAAATGTTCATATTGGAGCAGTTCTAACATATGCAGGCATTGGGGATACCTTCATAATACAAGAATATATTATAAGATACTTTTTAATGCTTTTCCTAAGTCACTAGTACTCTTGACAACAAATAAGGAATTCTACAAGTAGAAAGGAATTGAAAAATATTTTAGTCACAATTTGAAGCAAATTACCAGATTTCTAGTATATTTAGTAAACAAACATACATGTTTAATACTATTTTTTCAATTACATAAAAGAGGGGACTAAAGTGTTTCATAAAAATACAGTTTTATGCTATGCGTTACATGAACTCCAGATATATTTAACACAAAAAGGATATGATAATTCTTACTTTAGGTATTTGGCATACTCTGGTTCCTTCCAATAGAGCAAGTATTTTAAATAATTTACAAATGCTTTGTCTTTGAAGTATCCTCTCTGGGCAAGAACTAAAAGATACAAAAATAAATTTACTTAAAATAGATTTTCTCTGCATAACCTCACAGCAATCTGTAAGGAGATTGTTAATCTTCAATGAAGATTGTTAATCTTCAAAGATTGTTAATCTTCAATGAAGGCACACACATATAAAATTACAAAACAGTATAGCAAGTCCTCACCAAACGCCCAGCTTTCTGATTTATACAATTCTAATATTAACCTTTAATTTTGTTGATTCATTCTTTTTCATTTGTAATCAACCATACAGATTTTAGCCAAATCAAACAAGGTTCAATGAGCCACAATCTTTGACATTGGCTTTAAAATATTTTGCCTGTGAATTTGGGTCTATTTAAGAATATACATTCATATATTTCTGATTAGTTTCTACATACTTTACTGTTTTCCATTTTGTACATTTTGTATTGTAATTTCCTGTCTAGATTTCATGATGCCTGGTTGAAGAAGTCAATAAAGAGATCTTGATCTATATTATATTTTAGATACTTACAATTGAGGTAATTAGGGTTTGCCAGACATTGCACAAATTCCAGCTCTAGTTGGAAACGAAGTCTATTTCCAGTATCATCTGGGATAAAGATAAAGAAATGTGGAATTATACAATGTATAGTGCATGCATTAATCACCTGGTGATGAGTAGTTTTTATACTACTTAAGAGAAAAACTAAAAAAATGAGATTCTTAAGATTAACCTGTATCAGTCTTAGAAAATACACAATATCTCTTGATAACATTTGAAAATCCTAGTCAACATGTAAGTCAATCTGAATTATTCATATCAGATCTTGCTTATACTGTTGAATAAACTCAATAAATGAAAGGTGTATACCACAAAACCAGCATGGAAAATTATTACAATGGAAGCTCCTCAGTAATCTGATAAGAACAATACTGTTTTTCTTTAGCTATTTACTGTATAAAGTCACTTATTTAACTTCAGACTACAAATCCTAAGAAAGGCTTTAATCAAGAAATTCTGCAATCTATACTTCAATCAATCAGAATACAGCTGGAAGGGAGCTTGGAGATCTTCTAAATCCAAGCCCCTGCTCAAGCAGGAGACCCTATACCAGGGGTGTCAAACTCGCAGTCCGCAGGCCAGATGTGTCACATGTAGGCCATGCCCACCCCTGGTTTAACAAAGGGGGAAAGGTACGATACATCATGTGATGATGTGACACTGCAAGTTTGACACCCCTGCCCTGTATCATTTCAGACAAATGACTGTCCAGTCTCTTGTTAAAAACCTCCAGTGACGAAGCACCCCAACACCTGAAGGCAAGCTGTTCCACTGTTAATTGTCCTCACAAGTTTCTCCTCAATTCCATGTTGCTTCTCTCCTTGATTGGTTTCCCTCCATTGTTTCTTTCCTGCCTTCTGGTGCTTTCAAAAATAGACCCCCTCCTTTGTGTGGCAGCCTCTCAAATACTAGAAAACTGCTATCATGTCCCCCTTAGTCCTTCTTTTCTTTAGTCTAGCCAAACCCAAATCCTGCAACCATTCTTGTTTTAGTCTCCAGGCCTTTAATCGTTGCTCTTCTCTGCACTTTTCCCAAAGTCTCAACATCTCTTTTGTAATGTGACCAAAACTGGATGCAGTATTCCAGCTGTGGTCTTACTAAGGCTTTATCAAACAGCACTAATAGTTCACATGATTTTGATTCTATTTTGTTTATACAACCAAGGATTGTATTATCTTTTATTTCCAAAACACTAGTGAGATGTGTGGGATAAATTCTAGACTAGAGGAAGTAGTACCAGTCACTTGGCATGTCTTTAAGGATCTGTGAACAGCCAAGAAACTGCTTTACAGATGATGTGCAAACTTTTTATATATCTGCTTTCATCTTTCAAAATCTGGAACTACAACATACATAGGAATGATGAGTTGCTAGGATGCAACAGATGTGGCGGCTCTCTGATGGGAGGGTGGCTGCTCTCATGTAATCCACAAAGGCAAGAGCTCTCTCCCAGCGCCTGCAACTTCTGGGGGTATTTTAGTGCCAATTCCTCCTCCTTCAAGGACCACGCCTAATTTACTTTTACGATTGCTCAAGCAAGGGGCTATTCGATATCAAGAGCAAGGAAGCCGCCATGCTTTTTACGTTGCTTTCATTTACTTATCTGTACAGAGGCACTTACACGATGGGAGTGACTTTTGAATTGATATCAATTATATAAAAGGTACAATTATTTGTTTAGAGAGCTATGAAAAAGAGAAAGACAGCCCCCCTCCCTCCCCGTCCTGTTATTTCCTCGGACCCGCGTCCACTCACCGCCCTCCATAGTAGTGGGAACAATACTCCGACCGCAACTGCACCATTCACCAAGATGGCGGCGGCGGCTCTTTTAAGCCCTCCCAACGCATCTCAGTGCATTCTGGGAAATTCCCGGAGGCGGTTAAGACGCGTTGCCGCGGCAACAGTGATGTCAAAGCTGATATCTAGCCTCATGAGGGCATTTTTCTCTATTTAAAAAAACAGCCTTTTTCTAGATTTGCTAGATAAAGAAGCATTTTATGGAAATATTCCCACTGGCTCTTCATATTTCTGTTGTATCATAAGGCAACCTCATTATAGAATAAAATGCTTCTAACCACTCCCAAATCATGGATCTTGGATATATTAAGTCTATTTCCGTGCTTAGGCTAAGCCAGAATATAGGTTATTTCGTTTTAGTTTTAGCATGTTGGGTGCTTCTTAGTCGTGATTTAACATTTTGTAGTTATGGAAATTAATTTATAATTCTGTATAATATATGAGCCTGATCAGTAATTCAATCTCTGGCATCCACATTTTTTTAAAAAATGCAGAAATTGGGAACTTGTTATTCTTACAAGTTTTTATTCTTTAATTGCAGCTGTTTACACATTTTAACTTTTATGTAAATGTGACAAGATTTTCATGATAGTATTTGAACAAATATTTTTAAAATGTCATTTTTGTCAATTGGAGTCCATCTCATGAGCACACTTAAATCATAATCGAGATAGGTATAAAATGCCTTCCATTTTGCTATGTGAAATTTTATCTTGTTTTTTCCTCAGAAACCTCTATGTTTGTTTGTTCATTTATTCATTCCATTTGTTTAGGCAATTCAGTAAGTCTGGACAACAAATAGTCATAAAAACAATTTAAACAGTTAAAACACAATACAAAAACCAAATTAGATACAAATAGCAACCAACAGATATTATTATCTATTGGTATTAACATAAGCAGGAACAAGGCCCTTGACATTCTCAGGACCCCAACACAGGTCTTCAAAGCCTTCCAGCAGGGCTATCCTAATTTTTGGAGGAAGAATGTTACAAATTGTATTAAAGTGTTCGGATTCAAATTAAACATAAATACCGGTAGTTAACTTACGGTGAGATGCTAGATTTTACTGAAGAAGAATGCAAGAGAAGATAAAACGGACTTTTTTTTTTGTTACAACATATAAATGGAACAATGAGAGAATATATGGATGAAATGGATGAAATGTACATTATTACCCTAAAGATAATTTTTATAAAAAGATGTTAATATATATCACTGGGGAAAAAAATGAATTTATACAGGAAATGTGGGGACATTTTTTCATGCTATAAAAAGGTGAAAAATTGATTCAGTTACATACATTCATTTAGGAGATTTTAAATATTAATATCACAAGTGTTTCTTGTGAGACTGATTGAAAAAAAATTGGGAAAAAGTTACAGAACTTTATTTTTATATGTGACAACTGCAATTAGACTATTATATTATATGGAATGACTTGACACTACCCACAATGGAGGAATGGATGGTGAAGATGATGGAACTTGCTGAAAAGGCTAAATTGACAGCTTTCATCAATGAAAAGACATCAATTTTATTAAATTTATTGGCAATATAAATTTTGACTTTTTGACTTTTTTTGTGAAACAGAAAAAAATGAATTTGAATATTTTTGTTAACTAGAAAGAATAGAAAACATGAAAGTAATGTTGTAACCATTAATTTATATGTATACTTCAGAAATTATTTTTTTATCTTTTTTCTGCCCCCTTGGGACATTTCTTTATTCTAAATATTAGCTTGTAGGAAGTTAGCACCCACACCTCTCCTAGAAAATGGAAATATCCTAGGAAATATTAAAAAGGCAGATTATTTCCTCTAAAAAGAGTAAAAACTCAGAAGCAGAAACTCAACCCCACCTTTGTTAATGGGTGGGCCGTTAAGGCCCAGGCAGGAATACTTTACATAACAAAGATCTCCAGGTAAAGCTATAGCAATTGCCAAAAGCCCTTTTCAGTGCATCATCATCCAGTAAGGCTCAGCCAAGCCTGGAACTCAGGACAGCCTACAGAGTTGCCCCTGCATGGCCTCATGGGAGTTTGACAACCAATCAGAATACAAGCTCCAATTCAAATCCCAACAAAGGTTATAAAACCCAGGCACTCTCAGCACCTTAGGTCTTTCTTGATCTCTTCCTTCACCTTCCTTTTCACTCTAGAACTCCAGGCCATGTGGTCCTGTTCACCATTAAACCTTCCAAACAGCCTCCATGTTTCCAGTGTCTTTTTCCCCACTTGGAACTGAACCCAAAAGGATATTTCTTCCAACAAGCTTTTGTTAGTTTTTTTTTAATTTGTATTGATTTTAAGACAAAAATAAACATAACATAAAAACACAAACCATCTTCCACATACAGTGTGCCGATTGATTTACATATTATTTTGTGCAGCCATTTCGTAGTCTTCAATTACAATTAAATTATATATCCTCTCATACTTTCAATCAAATATCAAATACATTAATATCTTTATTAATCATTGACTATACTTTTATTCATTGATGTTTTATAAAATAATCATATTTTACTTCATTTATTTTACAACAATTCATATTATCCTCCCAGATCTATCTTAGCATCTTTTTGTAAATATAATTAAAAAAAGAAAAAAGAAAAAAATACATCTTTATATGTTTATTATTTTCTAAGAATCTACATATTCCATTACTATATTTTATTATCTAACCACTGATAGAATAGATCCCAAACTTTGTAAAATTGTTTATCATCTTGTTCTCGAATTTCAAATGTCAATCTACTCATTTCAGCACATTCCAATATTTTCTTAATGATCTCCTCCTGTAATGGTATCTTCTCATTTTTCCAGTTTTTAGCAAATACAATCCTAGCTGCTGTTAATACAGTTACAATCAGATATTTCAAATCTTTACCATATACTTCAGGCAAAATCCCCAATAAAAAAATCTCTGATTTCAATTCTAAAGCATCTTATATAAATTTTCTTTATATGCTGTTGACATTGTCATTTTATAATTTTGAAACCACAATTTTTGCAATTTCTCTAAATCAATCCCATATCCAAAATTCTTCCCCCAAGCAATCATAGTTTCTTTAACTTGTTCTTCTTCTAATTTAATTTCTAATAAATATCCATATAATTTTGTAATCACCTTTTCATCAGCATCTGTCAAAATCTTATCTAAACTGGTCAATTTATCATAAAAACCTTCTGTTTTAAAATATTTATCATACCTTGATTGTATTTGCGCATATGAAAACCAATTCATCTTTATACCTTGTTCCTCTAATTTTTGCATAGATTTAAGTTCATCCTTTTCATTCAGTATTTTACCATATCTAACTGTTTGTTCCTTTTTATATATTATAGGATAAGAAAATGCTTCAATAGTCAATAACCAGATTGGAATTTTCAAGTAACATTGTCTTTTAGTCTTCTCCCAATTTAACCACAGAGACTCCCGTATATAATGTCTTCTAAAGTACCCCTGTGTTTTCGTTCCTTTATACCATAAAAAAGCATGCCACCCCAACAACAGTTCATGTCCTTCTAGTGGCAACAATCTAGTATTTCTTAATGTTATCCATTCCTTTACCCACATCAGTTTCATAGCTTGATAGTACAACTCTCAATTAGGCAAGCCAAATCCTCCTCTTATTCTAGCATCTTGTAAACGTTTTAACTTTATTCTCGCCTTCTTACCTTGCCATATATATCTCAGCACGATTTTATTTAAATCTTCAAAATAATCTTTTCCAAGCCTAATTGGAATTGTTGAAACAAATATGAAATTCTGGGTAATATATTCATCTTGATTGTTGATATTCTCCCTATTAGTGACAGTTGTCACTAAATTTTCCCATTTCACCAGATCTAGTGCTATCTGCTGCTTAAGTTTGATATAATTATTCTCTTTTAATGTACTGCATCTTGCTGTCAAGTATATCCCCAAGTATTTAATCTTATTCATGACCTGGATTTTCAATAGGTCTGCTAATTCTTCCTTTTGTCTTGATAACATGTTCTTTGTCAGAATCTTTGTCTTATCTATTTATTTTCAAACCAGCCACCTTTTCATATGTCTCTATCTTTCCATTAATTTTGGTGCTGTTTCTAATGGATCTTCAAAGATGAAAACCAAATCATCTGCAAATGCTTGCAACTTAAATTCTTCCTTTTTAATTTTCATCACTTTTATGTCCTTTTCTTCTGTAAAGTTTAACACTTCCAAGGTTAATACAAACAACAATGGTGACAGTGGGCATCCTTGTGTTGTTCCTTTTCTTATATCAATAGAGTTTGTCAATTCTTCCTCTATCATTACCTTTGCTGTTTGCTTATGATATATAGTTTCTATTGCTTCAGTAAATTTTTTAGTGAAGCCTATCTTTTCCAGCAGTAACAACATGAATCGCCAGTTCACATTATCAAATGCCTTCTGTGCATCTAGAAATATCAAAGGTATTTGTTTTTCAGGATGAGCCTCATAGTACTCCAGAGTGTCCAAAATTACTCTCATATTGTCTTTAATTTGTCTCTTTGGCAGAAATCCATTTTGATCAGGATGAATAAAACTGTTTTAATATTTTTTAAGTCTTTCTGCCAATATTGAAGCAAAAATTTTATAATCTGCATTTAATAAATTTGTAATAAATCAGCCTCTTCTTTTGGAATAAATGTAATATAAGCTTCTAACCATGTTTCAGGTATCTTCAGTGGAAGATTCAACAATTCTTGTAATGTTTTATAAAATTCTGCTGGAAGTCCATCTGGCGCCTTTCCATTATTTTGCTTCTTAAGTGCTTCAGTTAACTCCATCATTGTTATATTGCTTTCTAACATTGTTTCAATCTCTTTAGGTATCTGGGGCAGATTAGCATTCTGTAAATACTGCTTGACTCTTTCCTCATCAATATTCTCTTGTGTGTATAATTTCTCATGATAGTCTCATATGATTTCCTTCTTCTCTCTGCTACCATAACAAACTTGGCCTTGTTCATCTATTAGTTGCAATATTTTCCTTGATTCTTTCTCCTTTCTCAATTTATATGCCAGCCATCTTCCTGGTTTATTTGCATCTTCAAAGTAGTTCTGTTTAGCACCTCTAATTTTTTGTGCTAGCTCTTCTTTTTCTATTAAACCCATTTTATGTTTAATTATAACCATTTTTAACTTGGTATCCTTTTTCTGTGGCATTTTCTGTAACTCTTTTTCAAGTCCTTTATACTCATCCTCTAATGCCTAATGCCTTTTTATGGTATTTCTTTTCCTTGTATAGTCTATTATCAAGCCTCTGGCATATGCCTTCATTGTATCCCATACATTCTGGATTGATGTATCTTCTTTTTTGTTTTCTCTAAAGAAAAGAGCCAGTTCTTTCTCTATCCACTGTATAAAGTCTTTTTCTTTTAAAATAATATTATTTAATGTCCATCTAGATCTTCTTCTTTGTCCTTTCCATTTAATTGTCATTGGATTGTGATCTGCCCAAGTACTTGTTTCGATATTTACTTCTTGAATATTAGTTAACAGTTCTGTTGACATCCACATCATATCTATTCTGGACCATGATAAATGTCTATTTGAATGGAAAGTGTATTGTTTAGTTTTAGCATTTCTTTCTCTCCATGTATCTATCTTTTAAGTTTATTTCGTCCACCATTTTAAAAAAAGATTTAGGGAGAGTCTTTCTGTTTTGCTTTGTTGTTTTCTGTGCTGTATAATCCAGTTTATTGTCTACAATTCCATTGAAATCTCCCATCAAAACTATATTGGCATAGTCCAGTTCAATTATTTTCATGTGTAATTTTTTGTAAAATTCTTCTTGGTTGTCATTTGGAGCATAAATTGCAATCAGGAGTGTTTTTATATTATTGTCTATTATTTCCACCATTAGTATTCTTCCATCATCATCAATATATATCAATTTCATTGGGATAATATCTTTAATATACAAGACCACTCCTCTTTTCTTGCATTGTGTCAAAGAAGTAAACATTTTCCCTAATTTTGGCTGTCTCAGGAATTGTTCATGTTGTGTTTTGATGTGTACTTCTTGTAGACAAATTATATCAAATTTTAATTTCTCTAATTTTTGAAAAATTTCCCTTCTTTTAACAGCTGAATTAAGTCCATTTATGTTGATTGTAATTATTATTTTTTCTTCCATGGTTAAATTTTGCAGTTAGGTTTAACAGCTCTCGTCGATCTTAGTTTGTGTTGTTCCTTGGCCTCCTCCTTTCCACCTACTACACATTCTTCTTTTCCAGTCGTCATCTGGTAGTCCTCTTGGAATTCAATTCGTGAAATTTCTTTTTCTGCCTCTTTCTCCTCTTTAAAAAAATTCTGCGTAAAATGATTCAGCTTTTTCAATTGAATCAATTCTGTATCTCTGTTCTTGCCATGTGAACATTAAACCTTCTGGAATCAGCCATCTATAATTCACCTCTTTTTAAAATAGCCATTTAGTCAAGAATTGGTATTCTCTTCTCATCTCTCTCACTCTTCTGGGTACTTGTTTCAAGACCACAATCTCCTTATCCTTGTATTTCCATGTTTTCTCTCTTGCCACTTGCAGTATTTGCGTTTTAATGGCTTTCTTTGTAAATCTGACATGAACTTCTCTTGGTGAACTATTTCTCATTGCATATCTTGTAAAGACTTGATAAACCTCATCTATTCCATCCATCATCTTCTCTTGAGTTATTTCCAAAGCTTCCGCCAGTATTTCTGTCATTATCTCAGCTAAGTTTTGTCCTTTTTCTTCCTCTATATTTTGAAATCTGAGATAAAATTCTGATCTGTCCATCTCCCATCTCAGCATACCACTTTTATCTTGTTCAACCACAGTTAATCTGTTATCAATGTCTCCAATCTTCTTATCTCTTTGTTTACCTTCTTCTTCAATTTCTTGGAGCCTCTCATTATACTTCATCATCAATTGTTGGATATTCTCCACTTTTTCATCGGTTTTCCCTGTTCTTTGTTCAATGGTCTCTGTTCTTTGTTCAATGTTCCCTGTTCTTTGTTCAATATTCTCTGATCTTGTTTGGATATTTTGAATTCCTTGCATAATCATCTGCAGGGTCACTTTTTCTTGTTCTTTTTCTTGCTTTAACATTGTCTGTATTGAGCGTTGTCCTTCAGATGGTGGAGAGGAGGAAGCAGAAGTTGAAGAACCAGGAGCTGTTAACTTACTACTCGTTTTGAAAAATTCAAAATCTTAAAATTCTTCCAGACCTTAATCCAGTTGTAAAATAACCAGTTACAATTCCAAGCAAAGATAGTGGAAAAAAAGAAAAAACAAAATAGTAATAATAATTAAAAAGCACAAAATCTTCAGGCTCTTGTATGCCTTAATCCAATCAATTAGTTCGATGACAATAAAAATTCAAAAGTGAAAAAAAAGAGCATAAAGATATCATAAACAAACACGAAAAAAAGAAAAATTGTAAAGTCCCAAAAAAGGCAGAGAGGTGAAGAAAAAGGCTAAGAAAAAAAAAAGGAAAGGAAAAAATTCTTCAGGTTCTTCAATGCTTTAATCCAATTAAGAGATCTCAAATATAGAAAGATATATAAAAATGAACTAAAAAGAAACCAATATGAAAAGTAGACAAGTTCCAGAAAGCCAAGTTCCAAAAAGCCAAATATCTATTACCAGGAAAATAAGATAAACTGATGAGGGGGGATAGCACAGCTTAGAAAAAAATAAAAAGAGCACACTGCACTTTGTTTCATTATCCAAAGCTCTTATTATAGCTCTCTTCTCTCTTCTCCAAAGACTTATCACCTTTTCTTTTCCTAAGTTTCAACACCAGACTCCAGCTGTTGATAAAAACCCAGAAGAGCACCTGCAATAATACTCTCCTGTGCTCTTCCCTCTATCTTATCTTCCCTCTATCTTATCAGCCAGGCAATGTCCTTGAAACAAAGTCTCAGTTCTTTCTCAGCTTTGCCTGGAAAATAAAAACAGGATACTTCCAAGCCTCTAGTTGGCAGTGCTACAACGTTTCTTTAGCTTTCACTTTCCCCCTCTCCTTTTCCAGGCAATATATAATAAGGATTAACTAAAAAAGAAAAAATAGTATTTAAAAAATAATTTAAAAAAAGGAATCTCTGGCTTAACATGCTATAGAATCAAAAAGGAGAAAAGAATAAATAACAAGAAGAAAAAGAAATCAGTCCAGTTTCAAAATATAAAATCATATATAAAAAAATCCAACAATGAAAAAAAATATTACTTTGACATCCTTGTTTAAAATCGCCGCTTAATCACTTCTGTCAAAACTTTTACATATTCTTTCCTTTCTTTAGATGTCCTTTCAAGTCTTAAAATATATAAAAAAAAAGTTCTCACCAAACTGGCACACTCTCTCTTTCTGTTCTCTTCCGTTTCGGAGCTGTCCCAACTTCAGCAGTTTTAATGGCTGCCTCTTTGCCACTGGCAAAAAGAGCTTCTCCTGGATCTACCAGGGACTTTGCGGTATCCCTAGGATCGACAGGACACGCTCTTTACATTCACCATCTCTTCGGGACGGTTTAGATCTGATTGGACCGTCCAGGAGCAAAGATATCGGCAGCGATCTCGGACCTCCAAGATCGCATGCCATATCGTCACAACACCAGCTCCGCCCTCCTCAAGCTTTTGTTAGTTTTTCTGTTTCATGTTTAAAGTTCCATTAAAAAAAAAAATGTCCAAAATGACAGATTTAGTCTTCTTCTATCCAGCCTCTGACATGTCAACAACAGAGTTAAATCTGTTTCTTTCCAATAGGTTCAAACCTTGATTAGCAAGGTTTTAAAGAATGTGAAATTCAGCAGAGCCTGGAATTGGGTTGTATTGAAGAAGAAAGTATTACACAGAAAAATCATAAAATTACACTGGTTTAAATTCACTTATCTCAAAAGTGCAGGAATACTGTCTGTAATGCATTAAAAGCAAATTCAGTTTGCCTTTTGTTTTAGATTTCACCTTTTTCCTCTTTGGCTCCTCCTGTTTTTAAGTGTTCAAAGGGCAGAGTAATTTCAGATTTTTGTTAACAGGAGGCAACGTTAACTTTTTACCGTGACTATGTCTCCTCCCTTTGCAATCATGTTTTTTTTAATTGTTCAGGTTTCATGTGCTATTCTTCCAGAGGTCGAATTCTGAGTGCTTGTAGGGAAAGAGAAGCAAGAGGCAGAAGTGAAGCAGGGCAGAGGCATACAAACCATTTAAACATATTTTATAGATATATTGGCTAAAGAGATAATTGACAGATAATTTGCTGTCAAAATTGTTTGTAAACTGTTTTTTTGCCAATAATTTTTGCAATCAACGTTTACTTTTACAGCTAAAAGTTCTTACTCGGTGAACCTCACAAGCCAATGGCTGACCAATTTCTAAAAGACCTTGAAGATTCAGGTTTGAGGGAACCCTCTGAAATGAGACCTTTGGTGATCAAATGGATTGAAGAGCAGTTTCCAGGAGTCGAGTCAATACCAACACAAACCCTCCAGCAGTGGATGGAAGATAAACCAGGAGAGCTTTTCCTTCTTGTAAGTTGCTTTCTCCTTTGCTGAATCATTGTCTTTTCTATTGGATATGCAGTAAGTTTTCCAATATGTTACAGTTTAGGTTATATCAATTGATAGGATAGGCCTGTAAAACCACTATGTCACATGAAATACTATGCTGGCAAATCTTCAGGGTTTTCTTAGTTCTTTCTTCAGATTGATTCATATCATTTCTGTAACCTAGCAGCATTCAAGATTCCTGGTTTTATTTTCTGAGGTTTGGTAATACAGTATAAAAATTGTCAGGAGAATGAACCTTTCAGTAACTGGCAATAGAGATAGCAATAGCACTTAGACTTATATACTGCACCATCGTGCTTCATAGCACTTTCTGGACAGTTTACAATGTCAGCATATTGCCCCCAACAATCTGGGTATTCATTTAACTGATCTCGAAAGGATGGAAGGCTGAGTCAACCTTGATCCAGTCAGAACTGAACTCTAAGCTGTGGGCAGAGTCAGCCTGCAGTACTGGATTCTAATCATTGCACCACCAGATACACGAGAGGTTTCAATCTTATTCTTGCAATGCTTAAGTAAACATTAATAATATGGAAGAATATAATTTCAGAGTTGCCCAAATCTCTAAAAGAAAATGCAATGCTCCAGACAAATCACAAGATGGCAGTGGTTTTGTTATTATTCCCCAAGTCACTATTAAGAGTCTGGAGAAAGTTCAGATCAGATTTCTAAAGAAACATTCTTTATCTTTATCAACATACCCTGAAAAACAATTGAACAGTGAAAATAACTTGAACAGGAAAATAAAGGGAGTAATACTTAGCACACCACAGAATTAGAAATAAAAAACTTAATACAAATAGCTGGATTATACAAGTACATTTTACCTATTTCTACATTCCTGAAGTGAATTTCTGGACTTTCAAATTCCAAATGTTTATCAGTGTGTGCAGGGGGAAATGATTGCCTCCTCCTTTTCCATCTTTTTTTCCACAGACTTTTCTATTTTTTTTTTTAATGTTCTCTATCTTCAACAGTGGAAGGGTCTGGGATAACCTGCATGTGACATAGTGCAAGTTTTTTGCACATGGGGATGTGAATCGTGAATCTGAGTTGTTCATGCAGGCTAAATTCGTGACAGCATCCTCGATAAAAATGCCATCATCCTAAAATGTATTATAAAAACAGAGCTGAGAGGAGGTGGCATGAGTTAATCCCTACTAGTTCCTCTGAATTACTCTGTGATTAGTGGTGCAATGGTAGTGTACAGAAACTGCATCTCACTAACTGGAAGTTCCATTGAACAGTCTGCTGATTTCTCTAATTAACTGGATGGCAGGAACATTAACACCATTAATGTATTCTCCATCCCACGGCATAGTCTTTTTTCCGAGATAGCCAGAATGACTTCTGGCGAGACAGTTACTGTAAATATTCTAGATTTTGTTTGTCTTGAGGGATTTCAGAGCCATCATGAACTTCTAGCCACAGTTATCTAGCCTGCACATGCAATAGAACACATGCTGGATTTGGTTTGCTGTTGTTAGGCCTTTAAAATAATCCAGGTCAGGAAACATTTTGCACATTTTTTCCTGAAATTATACTTTGCTGACCAAGGCTATAGTAACAGAATCATGAAAACCTGACTGCATTTGCCCATTTCCCAGTGATTTAGGGAGGAGTCAGTCTGAAGCTTTTTCTCACACTTTGTTTCTTGGGCTTAAAACACATTTTTGTGACTATAGTCTCTGCTTAACCTCTCCCTGATCATGTCTGTAGTTCTTTATACTTGTTTAGTCAGTGATTTAAAATATCTCTCTGCAGTTCTCTTGTCATGAGTGGATAGCTGCCATTAATCTCTGCTGCAATTGAGACTGCTAAAATGGCTCAACCAAAAAATCTGATGGATCTGGTTTCCTAAAAATGTTTTAGAATTTCCATCTTGTCTGTTAGTAAAACAGTTGGATACTGGCTGAACTGTAGAACACAAAATGTCTAGGGTAAGTAACATTGTAATGTTTCCTCTTCCTTCTAGCAGAGCGAAAGGGCCTATCACATAGGCCGACGAATGCAAAAAGTATGTAAAAAGGACACAGCGGACGAGAAAATTTTCCATCCGTTGTTATCCGCTCTCAAAAGTGCCCCAAATTTGCATAAACAGAGCAGACAACAATGGAAAGGAACGGATGGGGGGAGGACGTAGCGAGGATGTAAAGCGGATGCTCCAGGGAAGCCTAGCAGATGGAAGTGGATGGAAGCGGATGGCACATCCGCAGGGCTTCCGGGGGAGCACAGCGAAGCGGACGCACAGCGGAAGGAACGGATGCAGAGCGGGTGCCGAGCGGATATCACGGAAGCCTAGCGGATGCCTAGTGGATGCAAAGCGTTTACTGCGCATGCGGGGAGGATGCATTGTGTCAGCCCCGCGGATATAAAAGGATGCAGCTCACAAGCAGGTCACCATTCAGAGGAAAGACCTGCTGCCAGACACATCTCCAGCCAACAACCATGGGGAAGAAGAGGAAGCCTGTGCCATCTTCTGCCAGCCCTGGCAAGAAGGACAGGGCCACCATCCCACCCCCTGGCGCTGACTCTGCTTCTGCTGGGGCTTCTGCTGCTGGTCCTGCTGGTGCTCCTGGTCCTGCTGGTCCTGCTGGTCCTGCTGGTGCTGCTGGTGCTGCTGGTGCTGCTTTTGCTGCTGCTGTTGTTGGTGCTGCTGCTGGTGGTGGTGGTGTGGTGGAGCAGCCCCTAGAACCTCAAAGCCCCTCTGATGAGGGCCCAGAAGGCCCTGCCAGAGGGAGGAAGAGGCATACGCAAGATAGGGAGAGGAGGCAGTACTCCATCGAAGAGGAACATGAGGATGAGGTGCTCGAATGGCTGAGGGAGAATGAGTACCTATGGCGGAAGGGACACAGGCTCTATCGAGACACCAAGAGGAAGCAGGAGGCTTGGAGAGAGAAGGCGGAGAGCCTGGGCTACACTTCAGAGGTCCTCCTTGGGTGGTGGAAGAACATGCACACCTGTACGGCAAACTGCACCTCAAGAAATCTGGCCAGGCCGCGGTCAAGCTGACGGACTGGGAGACCTACATGATGGCCAAATGCAGCTTCTTGGAGGGTGAGATCCGCCACCAAGGAGCAGCCCCTCTGTCTACCCTCTCTCTCAGGCAGCCCACAGAGAGCCAGTCCTCTTCTGGCCAAGAGTCAGCTCCTGTCTCCAGGCAGGTATCTGTGGAGCGTCCCACGACGGAGACCCCCCCCACAGCTGCACTCCCCGTGGCAGAGCACGTGGAGGACCCCCTGATGCAGTGGGAGCAAGGAGAGGGCACTGCCACCAGAGACCAACCCACACCCACACCCAGTTCCACCTCCACAGAAAGCAGGCAGAGAGGCAGACCAGAGGGACAGAGCCACACTGTCCTGCTGGAGATCAGGGACACCATCAAAAGCAGCATAGATCTCCTCTCTCAGCTGGTACACACCAACATACCATCCTCAAACCGAAAGCCCTTCCTCACCTACGTCAACCAGACCCTCATGGACATGTCCGAATCACAGTACCAGGAGATAAAGGAGAGGTTCACAGGTCTTCTGCACAACCCTCCAGGCCCAGCTTAACCTGCTCCGACCCAGTCCAGGTCTGCTCCTCCACCCCAGGTGATGTCACAGCCCTTCCAAGGCTTTCCACAGGCCCTCACCTACCAAGGCTATGGCTACCAGGAGTTCCAGCAGCACAGGCAGCTCTTCCCAGTCCAGGCACAGGTTCATCGAACGCCACCGATGCCACCGATGCCACCGATGCCACCGATGCCACAAATGCCACCCACGCCACAGATGCCACCCACGCCTCACCTGGCTCAGCTGCAGACCAGACAGCCCCACTACACTCCTCCTTCCTCCACCCCACAGCCAAGCCCGGCCTCAGAACATCTGTCATCGGTCTTGGGACTGACACCCCATGTCCTGGAGGAAGGGGCTCTCAACATCACAAGACTGAGCCAGCTCTCTGAGAGCTTCCTCCACACATCATCCCCTGTTGTTCTCTCGGGGCCAGGCACCCCAATGGCGCTTCAGACCAGCACTCCAGTAGCAGCCACCTCCACAGCACCTGGACTCTTCACCCCTGAGATCATGGGCATGCCTCAGAGTGACTGAGAAGAGTGCCAGAGACTGGGTTGCTACCTGTTGACTTTATCTTTGCTTGGGACACTTTACTTGGGTCATTTGCTTTTACAGTTTGTTATTAATAAAGGTTATCTTTGCTTCACACACTTGGTTCAGTTCTTTTAGTAAATAAAGTCTTGGTGGAAACTTTTAGAAATGGTTTAAGCCTTTGCATGCTTGTGGGATGGGTAAGGATAGCAGTGGGATTGGCAGGGATACCTTTGGGATGGGTTATAGCTGTGGGATGGGTAAGGAGAGCAGTGGGATAGATAAGCCTCCAGTGCAAGCATAGTGGGACTATATGGTCCACCCTCCCAGGTGCCACACCTATGGCCCTTTATTATCAATAACAATTTAATCATTCATCAACACATTTCAACATAAACACAACTCTTTATTAAATGCCCTGTTCATTGTAGGCCCACCCAACATACATGGCCCAATCTCATCAGTGTGATGAGACAGGCTGAAGGAAGCATCCATTAATCATCTATCATCCTGTCTTGCCACTCCACTGCTCCAGCTGGGGAGTTGCACCAGTGTTTCAGGAGGTTGCACTGCTTCTTCCCTTCACGTGAAGCTTTGTTGGGGCCTTGCACATCCACAGTATCTGTCAGGTTTCGTCCTTGCCTCCATTCCCCAGGCTCCATGTCCCCATTCCCTTGTTGACAGTCCACAAGCCTGTTCTGCAACACTGGGTAGCGGGTGCGCATGAGATTGTGCAGGATGCAGCAAGCTTTCACGATGTTCCTCACGGTCTCTGGGCAATGCTGCAATGCTGGTGAGAAGTGGGCAGTGCTGCAATGCTGGGCAATGCTCACCAATGCTGGTGAGAAGGACCTGGAACCTGTTGGCCAGGATGCCAAAGGCGTTCTCCACCACCCGACTTGCCCTGGACAGCCTGTAGTTGAAGATCCTCTCTTCATGGGTGAGGCATCTGGAAGTGTAGGGCTTCATGTGGTAGGTTCTGAGGGAGAAGGCGTCTTCCCCCACGATGAAGTAGGGCACATCTTGTGTGTCGTTGGGCAGGGGGTCTGGATCTTGGAAGCCCATGATGAGGTTGCATTCCAGCCCCTCCTTGAGGACACTGGCGTTGTATACCTGGGCATCTGAAGATGAGCCGTTGCCTGAAGCATCAATGTACATGAACTTGTAGTCAGCATCGACCATGGCGAAGAGGATGATGCTGAAGAAGCCCTTGTAGTTGAAATAAGTGGACCCCGACTTGGCTGGAGCTTTGCAGGCCATGTGCTTCCCATCTATGGCTCCAACGGTGTGTGGGAAGTTCCACTTCTGATACCTCTGCTCTGCAACTTTCTTCCAGCCCTCTTCAGTGGAGGGGCACTGGAGGAGCTCCTCCGGGTATTCTTCGATGATGGCCTGCACCACTTCTCTGACCACAATGCTGATGGTGTTGTGTGGCACCCTCCAGGTGTACTGCATGCTCCTGTAGGTGGTCCCGGAGGCCAGGTGGTGCAGAGTCTGTGCCACCTTCAGCCCAGGGTCCAGGCTGGGCCGGAAATTGGTGTTTGCCTTGGTCAACCTGGGTCTCAGCCGCTCCACAACTTGGTCAAACATGGCTGGCGGCATCCTCATGAAGTTCTGGAATGCACGAGGGTCTTCGTTCCTCAGCTCCACCATCAGCTTGTTATACAGTCCGTACCCGGCTCTTCTCGCAATCCATCGTCGGACCCAGACACTTTTTGGACGCCTCCTTTTCTTCCCGTAGAACAGATGAAAGAGCCTGTAGAGGGCTTCTCACTGTTGTAGAACGATGGCAGCTACCAAAAGGAGTGTGTGATGATCCATGGTGGAGATGACTGGATGCTGTGGAAGAGCAAGAGCAAGATGAAGGCTGAAGAGGTCTGCAACGCAGGGCTGCTGGACTGAAAGTGAAATCCAGGTGATTTCTCCCCCTTTTTATAGGAAATATAGGTTTTCTGCTAGGTGTCCTTTTGCATCCTCTAGACATCCTGCAGACATCCTAAATATCCCCTATACGAACGTTTTTTCCGTTTTAATGCTTTATATCTGAGCTGCATCCGCTTTCATCCTTTCTACATCCGTGCGACTAATGCTGTGTGTCCGTTCGCGTCCATTTCGCTTCCTCCCTGTGTCTGTTTTCCGCTGGAGCGGATGTGAGTTGCGCAGATGGGCAGCAGATGCCTAGCGGATATAGCGGATGTGTAATGGATGACGACGGATGTATAACGGATGTTCCCCGTATGCGTAGCGGATATATAACAGATGCGTTGGATACTTTATCCACTCAAAAAGTTTTGTGCAGCTCAAAACTTTTTGAGCGGATGAAATCACAGTAGACGGATGCTGGACGGATAGAGAGTATGAAAAACGGATGCAGTGAGTACAGAAAGGATGCATCGCGTTAACCAATGGATGGCAAGTGTTTCTCTCCGTTTTATATCCTTTTTCCATCCGTTGGTGCTGCGTGACATGGGCTTAAGTAGATTCCTTCAGCAACACAAATAAAAAAATTAGACAGAAGCTGCAGCACAGGTGGAAGAACTCTTGGGAAGTCAGATCAAAAATGAAATGAGGCATATTTAAGTCTCATGAGAAATCCTGTTCAATGACAGTGGATGCAGAAGGACTATTTCTTTGTATCTATTGATACAAGCTCTACAAGGCTGACAAACTCTGGGTACGAGAAATGCTAAGATTTTCAGAAAGATCTTTATTGGCAATGGTAACCTAATACAACCTTGAAAGCCTTCAGGGGAAGTGACCTGCTCAACATATGCCTAGCATTAGGAAGGAGTTACTCTGAGCATCTTTCTCACGCTTCCCCCCTCCCCTGTGCTGAGATGCCTCTTTTGCAATAATCCTATTTCCTCCTCTACTTTCCCAGAACCTGTTAGACATTCCATCACAGTTGTGTCTACCCAAAAGATGCCAGTGGTGCTTTATTATACTGTGCACTATCTCTTCTATCAACATGTTGCAGGAAAGACAACAGTGAGAAGCTCACAATGAGCAATTTTCATTGTATTTTGGGGACAAAGTTGAGCAAGACATAAGTCAGAATTGGGGTATCAGGAGAGGGCTGTACCCACTTGCTCAGTTCTTGTTCCACTCACCTGATTAAATCAAACAGTTTGTGCCTAGCTCATGGTTAAGGGAGATGTCAGATCCATTCTACCTGCTCACAAGAAACCTTGTTATAATGCCTTTACCAAAAAAGGCCTTTTTGTACCAGAAGATCTCTATCATTGTAGACCAACTTCAAATATTCCTTTCCTGAGTATGATGATCAAAGAAGCAGTGGCCTTGCAGTTCCATGCACAGATAGTCCTCAACTTACAATGGAGTCTGTTCATTACAGTTGCAAGTCATGATTTCATTATTGAGGTGTCCACGGAATCACTTTGCTTAACAACCCTCATTCCTGCTCTTCCCAATGCAGCCATTAAGTGACCGGGCAGGTCATTAAGCCTTGGGTACCTCATCAGTGGGGGAGGCCTGGGAGATAATAATGCAGACTCAGGCTTGCACTGCACCACCTCTCCCCCCAGCTCACACATAGGCTGCTCTGGGTGTCCCAAGGCCTCCACCACCCCTGGGGCACCCCATGTGTTCCATTTCCAGCCTCTTGGGATCTCTTTCTGGAAGCAGCCATTCCACCACGCAGCCTTCTTACAAAGTGGAGGCCACGGGACTCCTTCCCAGAAGCGGGCACCCTTTCTGAAGGGCCACAATAAATTGTGGCCACGCTACAAATGCCTCCTACTTCAGGGACAGCGCTATTTGGCCTACACTGTATAGGGTGGCAGAGCAATTTGTTGTCCTTTGCCAATGCAATCTCTGGAGCTTAACAGTTTTTAAACTATATAAAATAACTAAGTGATGAAGGGTAACTAATTTATTTTTCATTGATGCTTTCCAAAGAAAAGTATTTTTGTCAGTTTTAAACTAGTTATTCCAAACAACATGACAGTTGTTTTTGTTTTTGTTTTCTGTTTTTATTACATATATACAGTATTTATTATCTCTCTTTGTGCATGCATGTAAAATTTATTACATTTATATGCTGCCTATTTCATTTTCATCCACCTCTTAATATCACATATTCTGTGCTGTTTCAAATATTACTCTCTTCCAAACAACATATATTGCTAGAGATATCACCAGGTTTTTAATAATCTGGAGAAAAAATATTTAAAAAATGCATTACATTGTTAATATATCAATTAATTTTCAGTTCTTACCCTCTGAATACATTGGATATCACCAGGCTGTTGTATTTTTGTCAAAGTTTTCAGCACTATTATTTTATTTAGCAAAAAGAAAGGACATATATCAAAATGCTATATTAACAATATTTTGAAATGACATTTCATTGCATTTCATTTGCATATTTGCAGTATCAGTCCTGCTTTTCTTCACTAGAGGATCTGGGTTTCTGTTGGTAATTTCTCAAATTACCCTGAACTTGTCAGCTTCACTTGCTTTTGCCTTTGTCAGAAGAAAGGAAGTTTCAGGGAGGTGATAATAGCCGCCCAGAATCAACTGACAGTGCAATGGGAGGCATATACATTTAATAAATGAATAAATCATTGTGGGAAGGAATTGCTGCCTTCCAAAATCAGACATACATATGAACTTTCCAAATGCATTCATTTAGCCATTGTATAAGACAGTGTTGGGCTACATTGGCTGATAGGCTCAATTCAACAAAGCTTTTCCTACAGTCTTATATTCTTCTGTTGCCTAGCAGGTAATTTCTATTAGCTATCCATTCAGCAAGACCTAGCTATCACAATCATGGCAGGATCTATTTTCCTCCTGCCAACTGCTTTTTTTGCTTTAATACATGCTTCCCATGTATTTCTTGAGCTCAGATTATTCCAAGTCAGATGCAGGAGAGGAACAAGCAACAATCCTAAATACAGACAGTTGTTGAAATCAGATCTATCTCAAAATGCATTGCCTGATGTTGGACACTTTGCCCCCCCCCTTCTTTAATAGTAGGTAACATGTGAATGGAGGGTTCTGTGTTGCAGCTGTTTCAATACACAACCTTCTTATAATCCCTTTTCAACCCATGCCTGCAAAACCATTGTGCAAAGCCTGGCACAAGTTTTGACAGATGGCTTAGCTTGTCAATCTTGCTAGCCATCAAAAGTCATCCTATACTCATTATCTCCAAAATGATAACTTAACAAGTGCAGCTGTGATGCATCAGTAGCCCATTCCCTGGTGTTTATGGTGCTACTGGTAGCTGAGAGCTTATGGCAAGCTCCCTAGCATGCAAATGATCTGTTTCATGGAACATTTAAAACAGTCTTCTTCAGATACACAAATACTTCAAGTTGTTGAGTCTCTGTAGAGTTTAATTTCCAAACACAGGACATTTCCCATTCATTCTTCACAGTAAGGTTCCCAGCCTGGCTTGCTTGAATTTACTTGAATGAGATGTAATTGCAAATCCCAACACAAGGAGAGGGGTAAGGGGAGGGGATGAGAGTGTCCTCTAGTTGCCTGTAGGTAGGAGAACTAGCAAAAGCCTTACAGTATCCTGAAATAAGGAGTTCTATGAAAAGGGCTCAGTGAAAGCCATAATAAATTTGGGCAGATCAAAAATAGCGTGGCATTCTGCCTATAGAACCAGATTCTCTTGCCTAAAGAGGTTTGCACAACCCCTATGGCTAACCATAAAGCCCAAATAGTAAGGCTTCAGTTGACATTCCTTTGCTGCATTATTTTTAAACCTTCAATTTATACTAGCAGCCTTGAAATATCCACCTGGCCTTTTTTTAGTAGTGGTTTTGTTTATTTTTATACAATGTGCTATTATAAATGTTTCAACCTATAATCCTACCCAATCTATTGGTTCACTTAGGAAACAAGATATAAAACCTTCTAAAATGGACTTATTCTTAGTTTTTGTTAAAAATGAAATGATAACTTTTAGTCAAGAGGCTTTAGTGGTTAGCAAACTGTTATTATGACAGCAAAAAGAATGGAATCCCTCCCCAGTAAACATAGCCTCTGGGCAGAGAATAAACCACAGCTTCAATGTCAATTCTGATTTCTTTTTCACGTGAGAAGTCAGTGCCCTGTAAAAGACTTCGGTGAAGCAGAAAATAAATGCTGGCATCTCATTCCTGCCAATCCAAAAGCTGGAACCATTTTGAGACCTGCAATTCAGATTCTCCCCTCCTCTAGCAGCCATTTGGGAACCATTCCACTGTGGAAGGAAGGAAGGAAGGAAGGAAGGAAGGAAGGAAGGAAGGAAGGAAGGTTCTAAAGTTTTTGTGGGTAAATTTGCTAGGAGGAAAGCCATTTTAGTCCATGGCAGCAAAAAATCAGGAGTCTGGTGACCCTTTAATAAAATATGTTAGCCAGAAAACCTGATACAAGTTTCCCCTGAATTTTTGACTAAAGGTTGGCTAAACCAAAAAGAGATCCTAGGAAGAAGAAAATGACAACCCATTTCTGTCAGTGTTATCTTCTGAGTAAAATTTAACTCTAGAGAGTTTTTAATCTTACCTTTATTGCTTTCCAGGTGTTCATCAGGATGCATTATACAAAGAAAAATAAAGAGAATATGCAATATATGCAGTAATTCATTTTGCCTGCCAAAGTATTTACAGAAATGAAAACTGAGTAAAGTCAAATGCCATTTTGACTACATGAATTTATACACTGCCTTTTGCTACCAGTCTACTCATTTCAGTTCTATTCATTTCTCTTTTTATGCATCACATGAAGCTCAAAATGACAGTTTGGTCATATCAATCAAAATGGGGTATTTATTCCCAATTGAGCATGCTTTGAAATACTGTCTTCCTTTTTGACAGACCCATATTTAAAATTAACATTCTGTGTGAGACCAGGATCGATATCTCCTCATAGTTTTGAACTGCATAGGACTTTCACCCTTTTTCTAGTTAGCAAAACCATGACTTTGTGTCTGATTACAACATTCGTCTTTTTCTGATAAGACCTGATGCTGCTGCTTTCTTGATTGCCAGAGAATTTGACTATTAATCCCATTCCATTTTTTTCAGGAGAATCATTAACCTATTTGCATACAGTGTGCTCAGAGTTTGATATATTTCCTCCAGAATTTCATAAACACTCTGCAAATCTGATACTACTGTGGCTAATTTTTGGTCTTCAAAACTATCAGATGTTGTCAATTGTACCAAAAAAAAGCACACACAATCAGGATTTCCACCAAATGCTAGACTAGGAGGATTGACTCATTTATGATGTAACCATTGTCATAGCATGGTCATTACATTAAGCAATAATATTTTTATATAATTGGACACAATTGTTATGATATTAATAGTTATTAATTTAGGCTTAGTGTGTTAGGCTTAAGCCTCAGTGACTTTGTTCTTCCTTTTAATCCTGGGAGAATCTGTCTTCTGCAGCATTCCTTGTAATTTTTTTCTATGGTTCATGTTCCGTCCGGAAAAACGCGAGGTAGACCAGGTTCCAACAAACAAGTCTTTATTTGAACAAATAGTCAGTAAAATGGAACATTGTCTCAAGCCGCGACAGTCCTTTTATACCTTCCTGTCTGCCGGCTTGTAGCCAATGACATGCCTTTGATTTTGCCGCCTTTGTGCGGCTTCGAGGATTAGTTCTATTTGAACCAATCTCCATTTGTTATTATTAAACAATCAGAATGCGTTATTTGGAGTCTACTATTTTTATACAGAACACCCCTCCCCTCTTAGTTCAGTCCTACGTGGTGATGTAGTCGCGCAGGTGGGTGGGGCTTCTCCTGACTCGACTGGACTTGCGCGGTTCTTTATCGTTGGAGACTTCGACCGGTTCGGATGGGGCTACTGTGTCTTCTGTCCTTCTCCCTGGAACCGTCTGGAAGGGTGAGTCAGCCATTTTACTGTCGCCTGAGTTTCTTAGGCTGGCGGTTTTGCCGCTCCCTCCCGTTTCCTCCGGGCAGGTCGAGCTGGCCTGGCTGGTCCCTTCCGATGGACTCTTCACGCAACTTTCTTCAAACAGTGAGTCTTTTATTTGCTCTTTTTGTTTGTTATTATTTTCGGAGTTTGATTTAAATGGTTCTTTATTGATTTCTCGCATTTCCCCCCGACACCTTGGTTTGAAATTCGCCGTTTTTCTCTATGTATGGTTGTGTGTTTGTATTTCTTTCTATGTTTCGGGCGTGAAGCTGGTCTATATGCTGCTTCCATTCCCTGCCGTTGTCTACCGTTAATCAGTAGGATTTGGGGCCTGTTATCTGTGTAATTTGTCCGGGTAGCCATAATGGGTCCCCGGTGAAGTTTTTAGCATAAACTAAGTCGCCTATTGCAAAGTTCCTGAATCGAGTAGAGGAGTCGGGGGGGTTTTCTGGTGTGAAATTTGGATGCAATCTATCTAGATGCAACCTTAGTTTCCTTCCCATCAGTAATTCTGCTGGGTTTTTGTTGGTTGTGGTACTGGGTGTTATATGCTGGAGGGTGAGCAATCGGTTTATTTTATTCTGGACATCTCCAGTGTCCATTTTTTCTCAACCCTCCTTGGTAAACCTGACCATTCTCTCTGCCCTACCGTTTGCAGCCGGGTGAGCCAGCGCGGTTAGGGCATGTCTTATACCTAGGGAGGCTAGGTATTGCTCGAATTGGAGGCTGGTTAATTGTGGCCCATTATCAGACACTAGGACGTCTGGTAGGCCATGGGTTGCAAAAAGTTTGTCGAGTTGCTTTATCACGGTTTCTGTTGTCGTTGATGGCATAATTTTTACCTCTAGCCAGTTAGAGTATGCATCCACAATAATCAGAAACGTATGCCCCTTGGTAGGACCCGCAAAATTGATGTGGATTCGTGACCAGGGGCCTCTTGGGGTTTCCCAGTCTCTTATGGGTGCTTTTGGTGGGGACGGTCTGATTCTCTGATATTTGTTGCACAAGTTTACCCAATATTCTATGTCCCTATCAATACCCGGCCACCAGACATAACTTCTAGCAAGGCTTTTCATTTTAACTTTTCCCAGGTGGCCTTCGTGAAGCATACCAAGTACCCTGGGTTGTAATTTGTTAGGAATAATTACCCGATCACCCCACAATAAACACCCTTTTTGGATTGAGAGTTCATTTGTCTGGTCCAGAAGGGTTTAAAGTTCTCAGTTTTTTGGTTTTCCGGCCAGCCTCTACCTACCCAGTTAAGAACGCGGGCAGTCAATGGGTCTTTTGCGGTGGCTCTGGCGACATCATTCGTGGATATGGGTAGATCGGGGCAAGTCTCTATCTGTAATGCTGTCATCGTTGGTGCCAGGTCTTCCTCTGTTGATGGTAAGGGTGCTCTGCTCAAAGCGTCCGCATGGGAAATTTGTTTCCCTGGGCGATGTGTCAGAGTATAGGAATAGGCTGCTAGGAACTCTGACCATCTAATCATTCTTGGGGACAGAATATTAGGTGTGGGCTTGTTTCCCGCCAAAATTCCTAGTAGCGGTTTGTGGTCTGTTATGATTTGAAAAGTTCACCCATATAGGTACTCGTGGAAGCGTTTCACTCCAGCAACAATTGCTAGGGCTTCTCTGTCCAATTGGCTGTAATTTCGCTCGGTTTTGGACAGGGTCTTTGAATAGTATGCGACGGGTGCCTCTCTTCCATCAGGCAGTTGGTGGCTCAGGATGGCACCGACTCCAAATGGTGAGGCGTCGCAGGTCACCCTCAATGGTAATGTGTTGCTAAATTGAATGAGAATGGTGTTCGATGTTAGCAAGTTTTTTATTTTTTGGAAGGCTTTCTTCTCTCTATAACCCCAAGTCCAAATTGCTTTCTTGTCCAGTAGACGGTGCAATGGTTCTGCTATTGTAGCCTTATTTGGTAGGAATACATTATAAAAATTTATCAGTCCTAAAAATGCTTGTAGTTCGGTTTTGTTTCTTGGTTCTGGTGTGTCTTTAATAGCTTTAATTTTTGTCGGTAGTTTTTTTCTCCGTCTATTAAATAGCCCAGGAATTCGACGCTATTCCTCATTAGACAGCACTTTTCTTTTTTTACTTTGAGGCCAGATTCTCTGAATTTAGTTAGTACTTCTTTAAGTCTTTTTCTTAGTTGATTTTCATCTTTGGCTGAGATTAGGACGTCGCCAAAATATGGTACGACTCCTTGTATGCCATTTAGGAGGCATTCCATTAGACTCTGGAAAACGCCTGGGGCTACACTCACTCCAAATTGGAGTCTGTTACATTTGAAGGCCCCTTTGTGAGTAACTATGGTCTGTGCTTCGGCTGTTTCGGGGTCTACTGGGAGCTGTTGATAAGCTTGCACCAGATCGACTTTAGCGAAAACTTTTCCTCTCCCCAGAGAATGTAGTAAGTGCTGCACTACTGGCACCGGGTATGCGCTCTGTTGCAGTGCGTGGTCCAGGGTAGCCTTATAGTCACCACAAATTCGAACGGACCCATCAGGTTTAATAGTTGTAACTATAGGCGTTTCCCACTTGACATGGTCCACAGGTTCTAACACCCCTTGGGCTATTAGTTTATCTAGCTGTTCCTCTATCTTTGCTTTTAGGGCAAAAGGAACTCGCCTGGCCTTTAGTCGCCATGGGGTTACTTGGGGGTCTAGACTAAAAGAAATAGGATTTCCCCGATACTTGCCAAGTGAGCCGTCAAAGACGTCCTGGAATTCCTGGATTAGGTTTTCTTCCCAGTCGGTTGTGGCCACTCGGTCTATCCCAGTCATCCCGATGCCCAATGGTGCGAACCATTCGATGCCCAGGAGGCTTGGTCGGTCTCGGTCGACTATGGTCAATGGTAGTACTTCGACATGTTGTTTGTAGGTGACTCAGAAATGTCCTAGGCCTACTACAGGAATTAGGTTTCCTTGGTAGTCCTTCAGGGTTAATTTTTGTCTCTGGAGTTCTTTAGGTTTGATATCTGGGACTAGTTGTTTGATGGTGTCCCAAGATACCATCGATAGGAAGGATCCAGAGTCTACTTCCATTTCGCAGGGCTTTCCTTCAATTTTTACGATTATTTTAACTTTCTTCCCGCTTTCCGTCTGAGCGCTTCCTATAGTGAAAGTCTGGTTTGTATTCTCTCGGTTAATGGCTCGCTTGTTTCGCTGCCACTTTCTCTCAGTTCGTTTTGGCTCAGCTTGTGCGGGGGAGTTGCTGCATCTTGTTGGGCTGTAGTTCTTTTTGTTCCTGCAGACTTTCTCGATATGCCCTCATTTCTTGCAAGCTCTGCAAATGGCATCGAGAAACCTGCATTCGGCTCGAGTATGGTTTCCTCCACAGCCAGCGCATTCCCACAAATTTCTCTTTTCGTGCTCTTTCTTGTTGGCATATAGGCGGTGGACCTCGTCGTCTTCTTCGCCTGATTCTGACGTCTCACCATAATCTTTGTGGTAAGTGGTGGTGGGAGACTGTTTTTTTCCTCTGGCCAGGCTCGTTTCATCGCCGTTCGCGTTAATTTGCTTCATTTTGACAGCCGATTTTTTCGCGGCTTCAGCGGCTGTGGCTTCCGCGATGGCTTCAGCTACGGTTATGTTGGGTTTGTTTAGTAACTTGCTCTGTGTGGTCGAGTCTCTTAAGCCCAACACCACTCAGTCCCTCATTGCTTCATCTAGGTTTAGGAATTCACACTCTCCCCCTATTTGTCGGAGAGCTGCTAAGTCAGCGATGGTCTCTCCTTCTCTCTGGTCTCTTTGGTAGAATTCGTGTCGCCTTATGAGATTTGACACCATCGGAGCGTAGTGAGCTTTAAGCATTCGCTGTAATTCTGGCCACGTCAATTGCTTGACATCTCGGGGCTTCGCTAGAGCCTTGGCCATCTTGAAGATTTTAGGCCCGCAGTGTGTTAAGAACACAGCCCTCTTACGCTGATCTGAGATTCCTTCCATCTCATTGCTTTCCAAGTACATCTGGAAACGGTCTACATAGGATTCCCAATCCTCTTCGTTGGGATTGAAAGGTGCGGGCGGTGCATTGTTTCCAGCCATTGTGTTGCCGTCTGGAATTCTTTATCACCGCGTGCTTGGTCTCGCGTTTAGGACGATCCCACCTTCGTCACCAGTGTTCTGTCCGGAAAAATGCGAGGTAGACTGGGTTCCAACAAACAAGTCTTTATTTGAACAAATAGTCAGTAAAACGGAACATTGGCTCAAGCCGCGACAGTCCTTTTATACCTTCCTGTCTGCCGGCTTGTAGCCAATGACATGCCTTTGATTTTGCCGCCTTTGTGCGGCTTCGAGGATTGGTTCTATTTGAACCAATCTCCATTTGTTATTATTAAACAATCAGAATGCGTTATTTAGAGTCTACTATAGAGTAGAGTCTACTATTTTTATACAGAACAGTTCATTGTAGCAAAATGCCTGGAGCAAGGTGTAAGTTATTGCAGGAGGTCTCTTTCCTAGCATATGTGTGCATTTGTGCATATGCTTCTGTGAATAAATTGGAGCAGAGTGTAACCAGCTTTTTCAAGACTATCTAGAAATCTTCAAATATACTTCTAGCATATGTCCTATAAAATGTGTGGAAACACCCAAAAAATTACTTTCAACCAGGTTATCGAAGCAGGGTGTGCATGCTAGATGTTTATTTATAACAACTGGGATGTAGCCTGCAATTTCTTTACTCTTCCTCTGTCATTACACAACAACAGCTGAAAGATCATAGGGAAGCGCTGCCTTAAATGATGCAGGGAACATACTTGATTAGAGATCTGAATGTTCTGCCAGTTCTGTTTTGGGGAGTCATAAGGAACAGAGGTGATGAGGCACAATTTACAAAAAGCTCCATTGTACAACTGTCTACTTTCTTAAATTGCTCTCTTGAGCTACTGTTTCTATGGATTATTTATTATTTGTTGATTAAGTTTTTAGTCTTGGAGCTGAAGTGTTAGACAACTTCTGTTCACACAACATCTTGAACCCCAACTAGCCGACTACATTTTTGCCAACAAGGTGGCACAAATGCAACTTGGATGGTCATGTGAAAGTTTGGTGTATGGTATGAACTGAAAAAAATCATTAATTGTTAAACATGTTACAAAAGACCCATCTGAGCGTAAAGAAGCAACCCTTTCCCCTCACATTTGTATCCGTTTTGAAGCTTTACCAATCTTCTACTAGTATGGTCAGTTCAGTGATTTTTTTAAAAATGTGCCACTGATTAATACCTGGGCAGACTTCCTATCTTATAACCTTAAAGCAGTGCGCCATTCAGTTGATGATTTTGCTTCTGCTAAAATGAACCCTTCATATTCTCCCAAGCACCACAATGTCTTCCAAGACTGAATGCTATAGTACCGGGAAGCCTCATCAACTGCTTGATAGAGATCCCTCTCAGAAAAACTCAGTAAAGTCTATTCAAAAGACTCCATTACTGCCATTGTTTTAAAAACCCCAGTTCTCTTAAGCTACAGATACAATGTCACAGGAAGAAGCAGAAGGCATAAAATTAAAAGAAGCAATGAATGTATTGGTCATATAGTGGAAACAGGACTGCATTATGTCTGGAAACAGGAATAAGTTTCCTGGAGGCTTAGAATTGTTTTTAAAAAGTTATAGATTCACTTAATATAATTTGCTATTTTTCTCTTTATGTTTTATTGACTTGATTGTAATTTCTTTGATTGTTATGAGTTGCCCAGACTCATTGAGCTTTGGGCAGCACATATTTAATAAATTATTACAGTTAGCCCTACAATCAACCAGATCCTTAGACTGGATTTGGCATTTTTATCCACCTATCGAATCCCTTTCAAGACCTGGGATAGGCAAATTTTGCTTGACGGTGTTAAAGGTATCATCACAGGATATGAACTGTTCCAAGTAAAGCTGTCTTTTGCAGTTGATTGATGATGATTTCATCTATGCTGATGGTATTCAAATGATGCTCCAGTTGATTTTAAATGATTGCAACAGGGCACTGATTACTATTACCACTACCTTTGCTTTCTTTTGCTACATTCATTCCACTTTTATTTGCAAATCTTTTCATTTTGCATTTTTCTTCTTTTTTTTATCTTCTATTCTCCTGCCTCAGGGTTCTGTTATGTCCACTATCCAGATATCTTTGTCTTTCTTTTTGACAATTGATAAGTTTGGGATGCTATGTGGCAAGTGCTTGTCTGTTTGAAAGTCCCAGAGCACTTTAGCTACTTCATTTTTTTATTACTTTGTCTACTTTGTGGTCCCACCAGTTCTTGCTTGCAGACAAAAGGTATTTCTTGCAGATATTCCAATGCATCATTGTTGCTATGGTACTTTGTCATGCTTTTGTTTGTAGTCAGTCTGTGTGCCATCTTCTTGCAGCAGTTGAACTAGGTGGTCAAGAGTTTCTTCAGCTTCTTTGCAGAGGTGGCACTTCCTGTCTGTTTCTGTCTTCTCAATTCTGGCTTTGTATGCATTTGTTCTTAAGGCTTGGTCTTGTGTAGCTAGAATTAATCTTTTTTTCAACTTTCCTGTTCTTAGCCATTACCAGGTTATCTGCTATGTATGTTCTGCTATTAATAAATTATTTCTATTTACAGTTTATATCACCAAAATGGAAGCGTATACTACTGATTTTTGGCAGTAGATGCCCAGAGACCTGCAAAAAAGGGGGGAAGGGGTTGAGGATATTTGAAAATTGTTCTTTCCAATATAATAACTATGTAATTTTTAAGCTTTCCATTGTCTTAGAACCATTCTCCATTAAGTTACTTTTGCTGATTTACCTCCTTACTTAAGCAGGCTGGAAGCTTGGTATCTTTGGAGAAAAATAATGAGACTTATGATATGATATGTTTAACAGATTAATAGAGTTGGAAGGGATCTTGTAGGTCATCTAGTCCAACCCCCTGCCAAGTAATGACTTGGACAATATATCAAATGGGGCAATTACAACCTTTTGTATCAGAGAGCCAAAATAACATCAGATCAAAGAATCTGAATATCCTCTGGAAAGGATGTACAGCAGGGGTTATATCTCATCCTTCCAACTATTTTCTCTATTCTCCCAAGTCTCCTGTTCCAGAGAAATGTGCCTAGTGATGATTAACAGATTAACAGAGTTGGAAGGGACCTTGTATGTCATGTAGTCCAACCTCCCCCCCACCCATGCAGGAGACCCTACACCATTTCTGACAGATGGCAATCTTCTTGAAAGCTTCCAGTGATGAAGCTCCCACAACTTCTGAAGGGAAGCTGCTCCCTTGTTTGATTGCTCTGTCAGAACATTTCTGTTATTAAATGCCTTTTATTCCATCTTCTCAAGCAGTGATCCTGCTACCAGGAAGGAACACAAAGGAAGAAAAAAGATGGGATGGGAATTCCCTTGGTTATTCTCAGTCCTTTCAAGATTTACATTTGAATATTCCTTTGGTTTTAGGATACTCGAAGTCTAGCAGAATTTGAAGTCAGCCACTTGCCAGAAGCAATCTTAGCTCCTCCTGAAACTGATGCTGTAAAGGAAATTTTCAAAGCATGGGTCAAACAAGGTATGGTTAAAAAAATTCTAGAAAATATTGGCCTGCTTTGTGAAGGTTTTCAAATGAACCAGTCTTTACCAGTGTTTAGAGACATGATCAAGATATGCTTAAATACTATTGAGACAATCTTCATCAAGCAGAATTGAATTTCTCCCATAAATCATCCATGGCTTCAGTTGTTACATCCTCCTAGATTTCTAAAAGGTCTTATTATACTTATTTACTATGGCACAAAAGGCTGAGAGTTGGAAGACTTGGAAAATTTTTATTTTTCATTGCAACAATATGACCAAGAACCAGGCTATTGTCCATAAAGGCTTCTATAACAGTTTGTCTAATATCCCATTTCTGCCCTCTCTATCAGGACCTTTAAATGCAGTAAAAATTATCCACTTTTCTTTTTATTTCTTCTGGTTCTGTCATATACAGATGTTTTCCTACTGCTCTCTCACTTCTTTCCTTTTGCAAATTATTTTGGATTGAAAGAACATGACATTGCCAACTCTACTCAACTGGTAGGAAAAAAAGATCCTGAATCAAGTTGTCCTCCTTTAGTTTTTCACAGCACACTCTTTCTTCTGACTCCTTCTGGTCCTATTTTTGGAAATATTGGCCTATCCTTATTTCCCAGTTCCTGGGCTCAAGCAAGCCATTATATCAAGCTATTTGCTATAAAAATGCCAATCAGCATGTTCAGTGGGAGAGGAGTACTTAAGTATGTGTGTAAAACAAGAAGACTTTGAATGGGTGATTGAATACAAATGTGAGTGACCAGTAATTAGGGTTGTTCTCACACATGGTCAAAAGTAAACAACCTGATATTAAATGAGACTGACCACATTAAGAAACAGATGAAAAGTATATGTCTGCCTAAAAAGAATAATTTATTTTTGTAAAGCTCTTTTTGTAAAGCCAGCAGAAAAAGGTACAAGTAATTTGAACACTACTTGTTATAAATTGAACTCATATTTGATAAAGAGCAGCCAACCAGAATTCTTTCACAATACCTTCTTAACTTTTCTTTAATAAAACTTCCTTATGAGAAGTTCTTGGTTTCTGTGTGCCTGTTTAATTAGCTTTTGTCTAGCTTGCTTGAAGAAGTTAGAATGAATGAGGACCAAAGGATAGAAAAATGTGGAAAACTGTTGGTATAAACTAGTTTTATTATATTTTCCTTTTTTAAAAATCTCATTTTTCCTTTATGGTTTTAATTTATTTGGCTTACTTGCTTTTACTCTGTTTTGTATACTACATAACTTTGTTTACACAGAAAAAGGACAGAGTGATATGTATTAGTATATAGAGCCATCACACTACATATACATGTAATAGTTTTGTTTTTGTTCCATTTCAGAATATGAAGGGTATCATAGACACATTGTTTGCTACTGCACTGTGGGCTATCGATCATCCATGACAGCTCAGTTCCTGAGTGACTACTTGTGCTGTGAGACAAATGAAAATTTCATTACTTCTTCCATGATTTACAATCTTCAAGGAGGTCTAGTGAAATGGGCCTCTGAAAAGAGGTGGATGGTAGACCAATATAACCATCTATCATCCAAAATGCATCCTTACAGTGAAGTCTGGGCAAAACTCCTAGAGCCAGAGTTCAAGGTAGAGACTGAAGGAAAAGTTTAAAGATGGTCTTGAAACAAAATATTCCAAGCTAGGATATGAATTTCAAAACAACTTATTTTTCTGAACAATCTGAAAAATTTTTTTAAGGCCCCTTAATCATTCCAAAAGTGGTCCACAAGATAGCTCCATAAACTTCAGAATGAAATAAAGAATTGCACCAACAAATAATTGGGAAGACTAAACCTCTGGTCCAAGAGACAGACCCAGATTGGATCCTGCAATATTATCCTGGGACACATATATTTGCCTTCATTCGTAATAATTTTTGAGACCATGTTTCAGCCAATTTGCCTGTGATGTTTATTGTTTGCTCAGTTTGCTGCAACTCTTCCTTGATACCACTTCTGAAATTTCTGAAAAAATATTTGTAAAAATATGACAGAACCCTCACTTGGAGGCTACTGATGCAAAATGTTTTTATATGGGTAAAAATCTTGGGCTCTTTGTTGAAAACATAATTTTTCAAAGCAGCTTGTTGGTGAGGGGAATGCCAACAATTTTGTTCTTTTTCTGCACTTCTTCTCTTATAACTAAGTTTTTCATTAAAAGAATTGTGAAAGTACTTGGAAGATTTTTCAAATAATTTGTTTGACAATAGTCTGAAGGAGAATTTAATTTTAATGAAAAATTATCATTAAAAGTAGCACATTTTTGTGATAGCCATATATTAGCTTTAGCATTTTTCTTCAGTGGTCTAATCTTCTGGAGACAATATTTCTTTGAGAATACTACTAATATTTAACTCATATTGTCTATCATTCTCTATTTTGCAAATCTAGATAATAGGTTAATCCAGTAACTAAGTTTAAAAAGTTGTGAATACAGCCTCAATTTCCAGTTGTGGCTTTTTGCATCATTTTGGACAACTGACTAGATAAGACTTGGACACTGCCACACAGTTATGTTTTGGTGTTTATGCAAAATGATTGATCAAGACTGAGCTAAATCTGGGTCTCTTTTGTATTAAAACCAACTTTTTTTCCCTGATCCTGTCTGGCCCCTGCTGTTGTCATAACATGGTATTCTGACCTTGACTCAGTAATGTATATTCTTAAAATGATCAACCGTCCTCCTTTAGGGAGGATAGTCCTTCTTTGTAAGTTCTGTCCTCTCTTGAAAAGTGTCCTCCTACATGTCCTCCTTTTTGATATTTGAAGACTAATCTGTAAATCTCTGTATTTGATCAATGCCGATCCGATCCGTTGTATGTGATGTGATGTATTTGTATTTGACATGACAATTCACCAAAGCTTGGTACAGTGCGGCGAGATGCAATTATGAGACTTATGTGCTCCACACAGGAGAATTGTTCTGAGAGAGTGTGCCGCACACAAGAGTGCACTGCACACAAGTGGCTTTGTTTTTTTTTCTTAAATTTATTTGTGTCCTCCTTTTCATTGTAAAAAAGTTGGTCACCTTAGTATTCTGCAAATCTGATTTTAGCTCTGGCTGTCCCTTCTCTCTTGCTTCTGCTTTCTCTATCCAATTCTATCCTATCCAATTCTAGAAAAAATTGCTTCTAAATATATGTCATCTTACTGCATTGTGCTTTTCATTTTGGCTTTTTGTACCCTGTGAAGTGTCCTTCCTCAACCTTGGCAGCTTGAAGATATATAGACTTGAACTCGATGAATTCCCCAGCCAGCATGGCTTGCTTGGGAATTCTGGGAGATAAAGTCCACATATTTTCAAGCCGCCAAGATTGAGAAATGCTGCTCTTATTTGATTGAAAGTACATAAACATCACGACATTGCTGGGTTTATAGAACATTCTAATCCAGATCAGTTAAACATTTAGCAATGCATTTCCCCAACATCCTCGGCTTGATTATTGTTAACATTCACGAGACCTTTTATGATTGAGCATGTAGTGCAAACAGAGCTGATTTCTTTTTGAGCAAGATACCCTCCTGTGTGTTTTGTATTGACTGCCTTGGTGTGGTGCCTGTAATAACAATTACCAGCAACCTACCAGGTGAAATCAGTTTGTGTTTCTTAACACAAACAAAACTTTTCTACAAGAACTTTAGTGAGGCAAACATTCACAGCCAGGGTGAAAATGAGACGGTCTTGGCTGAAGTTTGTCTCGGTTGGACTTTGGCTGTCAGAATCTTTAATGTTAACCAATCCAAAAGAATGCTTTTTTTTTTCCTTGTTCAACAAACCCTTTTGTCTTTTTTTTTCTGATATTTAAGAATCTGATTATCTTTCCCCCTTGCTAGATAGCTAATGGAAAAAAGTCACAAACTACTCTAGCCATACTGAAAGATTTGCTGGTTAGGAATTCTGGGAGTGGAAGTCTAGGCAACCTAAAGTTGCCAATGTTGAGAAACATTGCTTTTACGTACATGACTTTTTACCTGAAAAATTTCCAAATACTATTGTTTTTCCTTGATGGAGAGCAATTTTAACCCCCTATTTTGGTTGCTCTTTTTTGTATTTTTGTAGCTCAGTTTTTTTTTTTAGTATATTGTTGTGTACACGACATTCTTACAATTATTGCACTACATTGCATTGCACACCAGAACAACTAGACACAAGAACAGTTTTTTTCCCAAAAGCCATCACTCTGCTAAACAAATAACTCCCTCAACCCTGTTCAACTATTACAAAGTCTGCACTACTATTACTGTTAATCTTGTCATCACTCCTTATCACCCATCCCCTCCCACTTATGTCTTTATGACTGTAACTTTGTCACTGTTATACTATTTATATTGACTGTTTCCTAGTATGATTGATTGCTTATTGTACCTATGACTATCATTAAGTATCATACCTTATGATTCTCAACTCCTGACAAATGTATCTTTTCTTTTATGTATACTGAGAGTATTTACACCAAGACAAATTTCTTGTGTGTCCAATCACACTTGGCCAATAAAGTATTCTATTGTTCTATTGTTACATAAAGGTATTGCTTTCAAACTTTGGCCACTCAAGATCTCTCATGGGAAGTTGTTTCAGATTCTTTTAGTTCTGGGTTCCCAGACATTGGTGCAATTTGACCACTGAACCCAAAGAAGTGCTCCAGGGCCAAACTGATGGAATGTGTTGATAGGCTTGCCTATATTAAGGAAAATGACACTTATGTTAGTTACCTGGAGCTTTCTTCTGCTCCAGTCAGAGCAGAATTACCCATTGTGCTAAAAAAAAAAATCTCATATATTGTACATGTACATTTTACAAGACTCTCATGAATTGACATCCCTCCCTTTGTGTCAGTCTCTGGGAAGAATGCCTTTTTTTTTGGTCTTGGTTTGGGTAATGTAAGCACCCTTTAGAATCAACCAAAGGACCCAGCAAGAAACTGCTACCCCAATTTTCTGTTTATCAGATGGCTTAGAGTGGTATTTCTCAAACTCAGCACCTTTATGGACTAAGAAACACGGGTTTAGAGCAAGGTTCTCCAACAAGTACAGAGAAGAGCAACCAGGATGATTAGGGGACTGGAGACTAAAACATATGAAGAATGGTTACAGGAACTTGGCTAGTCTAGTGAAGAGAAGGACCAGGGGAGACATGATAGCAGTCTTCCAATATTTAATGGGCTGCCAGAGAGAGGAAGGGGTCAGGCTATTTTCTAAAGCACCTGATCAGCTCCTTGGGAAGGGTAAAATGTAACTTCCAGAGGAGTCCATTAACATCACTGCTAGCTATTTGAAGAACTATGAAAAATTAAGAGCTAGCACAGACTCTCCTGTAGTCTTTTTCCTTTATCCCTATTGTATATAAATTCTGTGATGCAGTATAGAATCATGGTAACGGTTTAAATGCCTTCCAGGTTTTCCTCAAATTTTGTAAGAGTAGGGCCTATACGAAGCTTTTCAATACTGGTAACATAGAGAAAGAAAGGGAAGAGAGGGAGGGAGAAAATTGTGTGGCTGCATCTTCAGAAATGTTCCCAATCTTGGATTTACTTACTTTATCAGGTGATAGGAAAACTTGTCTGTATATTATGCTAATGTTTGAAACAGCTCAGCATGGCATAGACAGATAACAAGAACCGTCTTGGGATGGTGAAACCATTAATACTTTTATTTTATTTTTTGTAATAATTAAGTTAGAACAACAAAATCTTGGCTACAAACTCATGAAAGATAACATCTTTAAAAAGAGATCTTTAAAAAAGGAACAATTGAACAGTACTCATCAATGTAGGCCTAAACCACTCCCTGCAAGGACAAACTATTTCAACAGGACTGACAAACATGACCAGAAGGATCCTGACCAGAAGGTGGGATCCTGCAAGGTCTTCCCCTTTAGAGTACAGAGCCTCTATTCCCTCAAGCACCATGTAAGCTGATAGTGCCAGTTCACAAAATGAATAATGAAATATGTCACAGTTGAACATATAGTTGACCATATATGAAATGGGGAAGGTAGGAGGTAGCTATCACCCTTTGGTCTCTTCTCAGGAGTTATATGACCAGAAATCTCCAGTCCTTATTACCTTGGAAGGTAATACATTCCCACTTTTCATGTAATCACTAGTGAAGTTGGACAGGATAAGCTATTTCAAGAATCATACGGTTGTTCATGCATTAACACTGCAGGCTAAGCCACAATAGCCAGATTCATCCAACATGCTATGTTGAAACAAAGCAAACCATGTGATGGCTTGACTCAGTGTATGAATCAAGTCACAGATGTTCCTGCCCATCTATTACTCAAGGGTAAAACTCTTCGACTTTGCCACCAAAACATCTGTCAGAACTGGAAATTTAAGTATCATTGGATCTTTAACTGAAGAATTAAAATGCATTTAAAGTCATTCATACTGATCAAAGACAGTAAGGAAAAACATCCAATAAATTCAACAATTTAAAAAATTACTATTATTTTGTGACATTCATTCATGTAAGTTTCCAAAGTCAGGCAAGCTACGATAGGAAAAATAATTGAAACATCTGCTTTATATATTTGTGTTCCAAGTGCTCTTCTTCCTGACTCTTACAAAGGAACATTTGAAATCATGACTTCTCATACTCAGAAGGCCAGGCAAGAAAAACTTCAGCTTAGGGAATGGGAGGAAAGATTATGCATATGAGGATACTCCAGATGTTTTCCATGAATATCTATGTAACATTTTAAAGATCTTCTCTTCCTCTTTTCTTAAGGCAAGATTTTATCCAATAGCTCATTGATCAGCTGCCTTCCAGCCACTGAGTTCAAAGGCACTGACATATGTAAAGTATATGTTTATCAGATGCACAAAATGCAAATTGTATTGCATTGATTTTAAGGCAACTTAGATCATATTAAACATATTAAGCTACCTGTCTTTAACTTTGGCTGTATTGCATTTACTTTCTCCCTTTCAAGCTCACTCCAGCCCATTCATATCCCCTTCTGCTTTTTCATGAGCAACTGCCTAGCTCTGGGCCTGCAAACAGGTTGGAAAGACACAATTGCATTTCTGCCTGACTGGGAACTACACAATCAGAACACAGCAGGCTGTTGTAAGCCCTTATAATCCAGATCAACATGCCAGTATGGAGGAGACATTCTCCTTGTCTTGAGGCATTTGATAGGCCTTCCCAGACAAGATTTGCCTGAGTGAGTGAGTTTAGTCAGGTAGCAGGAGTCACATGTAAAATGGTAAACTTGCAAGCCTGTAACTGTCAATACAGGGAATTAATCAGGTGGGCGCTTGACATACTCCCAAATTTACCTTAATGACTGTAAGTTTACTCTGTTCTGAAACCACTGTCTTCCTATATTTAGGCATAGCAATTTTTGCCTCCATGTTTTGTCTCTAAAAAAACCCGTATTCTGCTCCTGCTTAGCCTGGAAACACAGTTGGGCAAGCACTGGCTGCAGGAGATGCCACTGAGATGCTTGCTCAGAGATTCTTCTGGAAGCAGCACAAACATGTAGATGCGGCTGGAATACTTTCCAGGTGGTCTGCTCCAATTCAGGACAAAAAATGGACCTCAGTGGGTTAACTAAGGTTTGAGAAAAAAATTGGGGCAAGAAAGGAACAGGATGTCCATACAAGTGCAGAACGCTTTGGGCTTTGTTTTCACTTCCCTAGGGTGCCGTTTGCCCATGAGGGAAAAGTGTCTAAATGGAACATGAAACGTCCCCAGGTGTTGATGGCCAGAGTTATGCAAATGACTCCGATGATGTTCATCACAATTCCAGTTTTAACCTGGAGGGAAGACAAAAACAAAGAAAACAATGAGCAGTCCAAAGGTTCTGTGGCTCATTCATAGAGCAAGCAAGAGGAGAAGTCATTAGGCCCATGTCAGATTGTGATGTTTTTATAACGGGAAGGGAATCACACCATTTTCCCTGTTCCAGGAATGCATTGTACAAGTACCCTTTGCTCCCCCTTTTGCATATTCTGGGAAATTCCAAAGAACAAAATGAAAACACCAACAACCTCCCCCTCCATTTAAAACTTAACACCGTCACTGGGGGAATTGTAGCATTGGACCTTCTGAACTTCTCATATACAAACTAGACTCAGATTTAACTGAGACTCACTATTATGCAAGATTGTTCCAGTCATCAGAGATATATACCTGTTTTATTCTAAAGAGAAAAAAAATCCCATGCTGCTGAATTGCAGGAACAGCCTGAATAAGCTGCTATGGGATAGGATGGGAACTTTCGTTCCATTTTGTTACTGCTTCTTCCTAATTTGTTTTCTGCCTTCAAAGTGGGAGTTACAACACTAGTTTTATGGAAACTGGGGGGAGGGAGGGTTAGAATGCATATATCACTGAAAAACCACTGAGCTTTTCTGGTGCTAACAGTAATTTATTTATATCCTACTTTTCAAAAAGGAAAGTGTAGTATTTCAACAAGTTCTAAATTAGCAGTAGGAATGCCTCAAAATTTACATTGGACACCAAATTGAAACTCTAGTTTTATATTTCAAAATGAAGATAAATCCATTTTTTCAAAACTTTTATTTAAGTCTACGTTCCCATAGAAGAAAAAATATCTGGCTTTTCTAACACTGCCTGTTGTGTGAGCCTTTGCATACAAGTGTGTAGAGCTTTTTCTGACAGACACAAGCATTTTAAGTGGTATGCCTAAAGACATACTCCCAAAAGAAAGCAAGTTCAGGATAAAAAATGTGTTTTATTTGAGCCAATTTAAACCAAAATGCAATGGCAACAGAACACCTAGCTTTACCCTGATGGATACTGAAAATCAAAGAAAAGTCCGATCTAGTTGCTATTTCCATGGAAGATAAACCCCAGGATTGAAAATTAGACTAAAAAAATATTTAAAAATGGATTTCATTTCTATATTCCTGTCAGCTGGGTATATCCTTGAAGTTATTCAAGCATTACTAACTCAAAGGAAGCTTACATAGAATTACAGTATAAACTTGATAACTAAAATCCCTTTCAATTGAATAAATAATTATAGCTTTCATATTTGGGTTGACCTCCAGGATGTTGGAAATACCTCTACTTAAAAAAAATACCTTGCCTTCTTTTTAAAAACTTGGCTATTGTAACTTCAGTTGAAAGCAAAACTGCCAGCTTACCATGTCAGCTACGTGGAGATGGCCGTATGAGAATACAATGGCATTTGGAGGGGTTGCTACAGGAAGCATGAAGGCGAATGAAGCACTGAGAGTGCCTGGGATCATGATGTACAAAGGATTGACTTCAATGGATTGTGACTAGACAGATAGAAGCAGGGAAGGAATGGGAAAGAAGAGAGAGAAACATTTACAGTATTGAACTGACATGTGGAAAGATATGCTGGTCTGAAGCAGCAAAGGAATGTTTTAGAGCAGGGGTAGTCAACTTTTTTATACCTACCGCCCACTTTTGTATCTCTGTTAGTGGTAAAGTTTTCTCTAACCGCCCACTGGTTCCACAGTAATGGTGATTTATAAAATAGGGGACAAAACCCCTACCGCCCATCCTGAAAGCTGGAACGCTCACTAGTGGGCGGTAGGGACCAAGTTGACTACCACTGTTTTAGAGGCTCCCCCTATCTATTCTAAAACCACTTCCAGGATAGAAATACAACATAAGGGAAATGGTGGAGCTGGCCAAGCATTTTGTACTCCTTTCAGAGGCCATAAACAAAAGTCAAGGTTGAGGAAATCATCAGTTGTGTCTTAAAGGACCAAACTAATGTATATCAGTCTCTTGACTGCCACATCAGAAAAAGAACAAAATAATTTCAGAGGCATAGGTTGTCCCATAAGAATATAGCCTTGGACTAAAAAGCTGTTGGGCAGAATTGATATGGTATTAAACAACAGGTTGTGATTCAAGGGTAACTCTTCCCACAGTTCAAAATAATAGACCTCTCTCCAAGTTAGGAAGAAATCTGGAAAGCAGTGATTTCTACATCAAAAATATATCTTCCCTTACATACTCTTCAATGGTGGGATTCAAAAACTTTTACCACCGGTTCGGTGGGCGTGGCTTGGTGGGCATACTTTGTGCTTGGTGGGCACACACTTTGTGCAGGCGGAGAGGCATTTGCGCAGGTGCAGAGGCATTCCAACTCACCTCCTGCAGACCTGCAGTCTCCCGGTCGCTTCAGCTGCTACCGCTTGGCATTCTTTTGGGCTGCGCAAAGCAGCTGTGTTTCAAAAGCGGAAGATAAAGGTGTGTATGGGAGCCTGGGTGGGTAGGTGGGCCCAACAGCAGAGCAGCGGAGAGAACTGGTTTGGTCTCCACTGCTCATCGCCATTGGTAGAACCGGGCCGAGCTGGTAGCATACCACCGATACTCTTCCCATACAATAATAGTTGCTGCAGTTATACACTGGAGACAAATTCCTTGTGTGCCCAATCATACTTGACCAACAGTGTGATCAGATTGTACTGAAAAAAATGAAGCATGCTCTAGGGCAGGGGTGTCAAACTCGAGTTGTCACAGTGGCATAGTGGCATCACATGACATGTCGTGACCTTTTGTTAAACTGGGCATGGGCATGGCCAGCGCATGATGCATCCAGGCTGCAGGCCACAAGTTTGACAGCCCTGTTCTAGGGCAACTGCTCTGAGAAAGATTATCTCCATATACAAACAAAGGAAGCATAAATATTTAGTCATCAATTCAAAAGCTCCTTCAATATTTTTATCCTTTTTTATTTTCCCTTCCATTGAAAGCTGTATGCTCTTGTTCTCATGGTCATGCTGGCTCAATCCCCTATTCTAACATCCTGTTCCATTGTTTTGTTCACATAACATGCTTCACCTGGTTTCTGAATAAACCCATTGTCTGAATTCGCATAAACACTGAGCCATAAACTAAATTTCACACAAGATGGAACATCACAAAAAAATTAACCAAGGCTACCTTGGCTTATCTGGTTAACAAATCTGATTATATATGTATTATATATATTATCGTGTGAACATATCTATAAATGCATAACTGAAATAAATGTACCTTCAACTGCTATTTACCCTTGATTTTACTTTCTTCCTTTCCTATTCCTTGTGTTGAAATATTGTGTGTATGTGACTTTAGTAATGGATCATCTTCTTTATAACTATACATATTGATGACGTTATCAAAGCAACAAATCATCCAATTGGTCCTGCTGCTTTCAATTAATCAAATAAAAGTTACCTCTTAGAGCCCCAAACTGAATCCGATCCCATAAAAGACACTAGATGATTCCCCAAGCGCCTAATCCAGAAGCCTGGATATTCATGCACCTTGCTGGAATGGTTGTATTAGGCATTACAAAACAAAATCCTCAAAATAAATATTGGCCAAGAAAAGAGCTTTACCAATGATGCAAAGACAGGCAGGAAGAGGGTGGCTGTGGCCACATTACTGGTACATTCGGTGAAAATGGCGATGACAATTGAGAGGACAACTGCAATGGCCCAGGGAGGAATGGTTTGCAGTGGGGTCATCTGATACCCCAGCCATTTGGATAGCCCTGAAGCCTGGTAGATAAAGGGAGAAAAACTGAGTTAGAAAGAAAATCCCCTAAAATAAAAACATTTCAAAACTAAATTTATATAATACACAAGATCTCCATTTTTAAAATGGAATAGCTGTATTTAGGAATATGATTTGCCCAAATAAATAAGTCATGCTCGGCTTAATGTGATGGGATAACTTACACAACATATTATCATAGTGGCTACAATATGCTGAACCACAATCTACCCAACCCATTTTTATGTAAACTAGTGCAAAACCAGGCGTATTCCTCTCTTAACAATGAAGAAAGATTGTGCCCTGCAAAGATGAAACACAAACCTTCATAGCTAGGTAAAAGTCAACTTCTCCTTAATGGTGGAGATATTTTTATCACCCTCCGGTTCAAATAGAACCTCCAAATTCAGAAAAAAGTATATCTCTGTAGGTCTATGGCCAAACAACTACTGGCTATCAGAAGGGTCATAATACAATATTCAGATCAGAATAGTAGAAATCGTGTCTGGATAAGTTTAGCTTAGAAACAGATGAATTTCACATCAATTACACTGGAGGAAAGGAGGAAAAATATCTGGTTTTTTTACTGCCCCAGAGCAGTGATGGGATTCTAATTTTTTTTTACTACCGGTTCTATGAGTGTGGCTTGGTGGATGTAGCAGGGGAAAAAGACTGTAAAATCTCCAGTCTGGGGTGGTATTTGCCAGTTCTCCGAACTACTCAAAATTTTTGCTACCGGTTCTCCAGAACTGGTCAGAACCTGCTGAATACCACCTCTGCCGCAGAGGGAAGGACTAGAACCAGGCAGTAAGAATTGCAGGAATGCATACCGTAATTTTTGGTAATTCTCAAAAGAAATATGCTAACACCAGTCTACTCTGGGCAGTACTGGGAGATTGCTTTGCTGGAGAGGTTTTTCCCCCTTTCATTTAATTGTACCTGATATTGAAGATTTCCTCTACAAGTTCCCTTCAGTTTTCCTTGCAACGTGTTTCAGAAGTGGTCTCTGTTTTGTTCGGAAAACACACGAGGTAGACCGGGTTCCAACAACAAATACTTTATTCTTCAACTAGTTAGTAAATAGGAACACTTGGCTGAAGCCGAGGCCAGCCTTTTATACAGGCTGGCTTGCCTGCTTGCAGCCAATGGCAGTTGTTTAGATTTGCCGCCTTTTAGCAGCTCTTTGGATTGGTTCCTAGTGAACCAATCCAATGTTCATTTTATTGACCAATCAGGTTTGTAGATTTGGAGTCACCCACTTTACATATAGAACACCCCTCCCCCCTTAGTTCAGTCCTACGTGGTGACGTAGTCTCGCAGGTAGGCGGGGCTTTTCCGGACTCAACTTGACTTGCGCGGTTCATTCTTAGTGCAGACTTCGACCGGTTCGGATGGGGCTGCTGTGTCGTCCGTCCTTCTCCCTGGAACCGTCTGGAAGGGTGAGTCAGCCATTTTACCGCCGCCTGAGTTTCTTAGGCTGACGGTTTTGCCGCTCCCTCCCGTTTCCTCTGGGCAGGTCGAGCTGGCTTGGCTGGCCCCTTCCGATGGGCTCTTCACGCAAGTCTCTCCAAACAGTGAGTCTTTTATTTGCTCTTTTTGTTCGTATGTTTCATTGGGTTTGGTTTTAAACCGTTCTTTATTTATTTCTCGCCTTTCCCCCCCCACCTTGGTTTGCAATTCGCCGGTTTTTTCGGTGAATGTTTGTAAGTCTGTGGTTCTCTCTATAATTCGAGATCGAAGCTGGTCTATGTGCCGCTTCCATTCCCTGCCATCGTCTAATTTTAATCGGTAGGATTTGGGGCCTGTAATTTGGATAATCTGTCCTGGTAGCCATACCGGGTCCCCGGTGAAGTTTTTAGCGTATACCAAATCGCCTATTTCGAATTGTCTGAACCGTGTAGAGGAGTCAGGGGGGTTTTCTGGGGTAAAATTTGGGTGTAACCTATCAAGGTGAGATCTTAATTTTCGCCCTATAAGTAATTCTGCTGGGGACTTATTGGTTATGGTACTGGGCGTTATGTGCTGGAGTGTGAGCAAACGGTTTACTTTCTGTTGGACATCTCCAGCGTCCATTCGTTCCAAACCTTCTTTAGTAAACCGGACCATTCTCTCAGCCCTGCCGTTCGCAGCCGGGTGAGCCGGCGCGGTTAGGGCATGTCCTAGGGAGGCTAGGTATTGCTCAAATGGTATGCTGGTTAGCTGTGGCCCGTTATCTGAGACAAGAACGTCCGGTATGCCATGGGTGGCAAAAAGGTTGTCCAGCTTTTTAATTACAGTTTCTGTTGTCGTTGATGGCATAACTTTTACTTCAAGCCAATTTGAATAGGCATCAACGACAATCAGAAAGGTATGCCCCTTGGTAGGACCCGCGAAATCAATGTGTATTCTTGACCAAGGTCCCCGAGGGGTTTCCCAGTCCTTAACGGGTGCTTTTGGTGGGGATGGTCTAATTGCCTGGCATTTGTGGCATGAGCTTACCCAATACTCTATGTCCTTATCAATACCCGGCCACCAAACATAACTTCTGGCAAGGCTTTTCATCTTAACCATTCCCGGGTGCCCTTCATGTAACAACTTAAGTACCCTGGGCTGTAATTGGGTAGGGATTACTACCCGATCACCCCACAACAAACACCCCTTTTGGATTGAAAGTTCAGTCTGTCTGGACCGGAAAGGTTTAAAGTTTTCAGTTTTTTGATTCTCCGGCCAGCCTTTACCTACCCAGCTAAGAACGCGGGCAGTCAATGAGTCTTTCGCGGTGGCTCTGGCGACATCATACGCTGATATGGGTAGATCGGGGCAAGTCTCGATTTGTAGCGTTGGTTGTAATCTGCTCAAAGCGTCCGCATGGGAAATTTGTTTCCCTGGCCGATGTGTCAGAGTGTAGGAATAAGCTGCTAGGAACTCTGACCATCTCGTCATTCTTGGGGACAGTATATTAGGTGTTGGCTTGTTTCCCGCCAAAATCCCCATTAGCGGTTTGTGGTCCGTTATGATTTGAAAAGTCCGCCCATATAAGTATTCGTGGAAGCGTTTTACTCCAGCGACAATTGCTAGAGCTTCCCTGTCCAATTGGCTGTAATTCCGCTCGGTTTTTGATAGAGTCCTAGAGTAATATGCGACGGGTGCTTCTCTGCCATCAGGTAGTTGGTGGCTCAGGATGGCGCCTACTCCATATGGTGAGGCGTCGCAGGTCACTGTTAATGGCAGAGTGTTACTAAATTGGATGAGAACGTTTGTTGATGTTAGCAAGCTTTTAATATTTTGGAAGGCTTTTTTTTCTTTGTAACCCCAAGTCCAAGTTGCCTTTTTGTCTAGCAGACGGTGTAACGGTTCTGCTATAGTGGCTTTGTTTGGCAGGAACACGTTATAAAAATTAATTAATCCTAAGAATGCTTGTAGTTCGGTTTTATTTCTTGGTTCAGGAGTGTCTTTGATTGCTTTAACTTTTTTGTCTGTGGGGTGGATACCCTCTCCGTCTATTGAGTAGCCCAGGAATTCGACGCTGTTCTTAATTAAACAGCACTTTTCTCTTTTTACCTTGAGGCCAGATTCCCTAAACTTAGTTAATACTTCTTTGAGTCTGTTCCTTAATTGAGTTTCATCTCTGGCCGAGATTAGGACGTCGTCAAAATAGGGAACGACTCCTTGTATGCCATTTAGAAGGCGTTCCATCAGATTCTGGAAGACGCCAGGGGCCACGCTTACTCCAAATTGGAGCCGGTGACATTTGAATGCGCCCTTATGGGTGACTATAGTCTGTGCTTCTGCTGTTTCTGGGTCCACTGGGAGTTGTTGATAGGCTTGTGCCAAGTCGAGTTTGGCGAAAACTTTGCCTTTTCCCAGGGAATGAAGCAAATGCTGGACTACTGGCACCGGGTATGCGCTTGGTTGTAATGCGTGGTTCAGGGTAGCCTTATAGTCACCACAGATTCTGATGGACCCGTCAGGTTTAATGGGTGTGACAATAGGCGTTTCCCACTTGGCATGGTCCACAGGTTCTAACACCCCTTGGGCTATTAATTTGTCCAGCTGTTCCTCTATTTTTGCCTTTAGTGCAAAAGGAACTCGCCTTGCTTTTATTCTTCGTGGGGCTATTTGGGGGTTTAGATTGAAAGAAATGGGATTTCCCCAATACTTGCCAAGTGAGCCGTCAAAAATGTCCTGGAATTCTCGGATGAGGTCGTCTTCCCAGCCGGTTGTAGTCACTCGATCGACCCCGGTCATCCCGATGCCCAATGGCGCGAACCATTCGATGCCCAGGAGGCTTGGTCTGTCTTGGTCGACTATGGTCAGCGGAAGCACCTTGACGTGATGTTTGTCGGCGACTCGGAATTGTCCCATGCCTACCACAGGGATTTGGTTTCCCTGATAGTCCTTGAGGGTTAGGTGCTGCTTCTTCAATTCTTTGGGTTTGATACCTGGGACTAGCTGTTTTATTGTGTCCCACGATACCATGGAGAGGAAGGACCCCGAGTCCACTTCCATCTTGCAGTGTTTTCCTTCGATTTTCACGATGACTTTAATTTTTTTTCCACTTTCCGTCTGAGCGCTCTGTATAATGACAGTTTGGTGTGTATTGGCTCGCTTCTCTTGTTGCCACTTTCTCTCGGCTCGTTTAGGCTCGGCTCGTGTTGGGGAATTTCTGTGTCTCATCGGGCTGTAGTATTTTTTGTTCCTGCAGACCTTCTCGATTTTCCCTCGTTTTTTGCAATGCCGGCAGATGGCATCGAGAAATCTGCATTCGGCTCGGGGATGGTTTCCTCCGCAGCCAGCGCATTCCTTCCAATTTCTCCTTTCGCGCTCTTTTTTGTTCGTGAGCAAACGGTGGACCTCGTCGTCCTCTTCGCTCGATTCAATTGTTTCGCCCGACTCTTCGTAGTGGGTTGTGGTGGCAGGGTGCTTTCTGTCTTTGGTTGGTGTTTCTTCGCTGTGTGTGTTCATCTTTTTAATGGCTACGGCAGATTTTTTCGCGGCTTCAGCGGCTGTGGCTTCCGCGATGGCTTCGGTAACGGTGATGTTGGGCTTGTTGAGCAATTTACTCTGTGCGGTCGAGTCTCTCAGGCCCAGCACCACGCGATCCCTCATTGCCTCGTCTATGTTCAAAAATTCACACTCACCCCCTATTTGTCTGAGGGCAGCGATGAAATCGGCGACGGTCTCTCCCTCTCTCTGGTCTCTGCGGTAAAATTCATGTCGCTTTATTAAGTTAGACACCATCGGAGCGTAGTGTGCTTTGAGGAGTCTTTGCAATTCTGTCCACGTTAGTTGTTTAACGTCCCGGGGCTTCGCAAGGGCCTTTGCCATCTTAAAAACTGTTGGCCCGCAGTGCGTCAGGAACACAGCTCTCTTGCGTTGCTCTGAAATGCCTTCCATTTCATTGCTCTCCAAATATATTTGGAAGCGATCAGCATAGGAATCCCAATCCTCTTCGTTGGGATTGAAGGGTGCGGGCGGTGCGTTGTTTCCAGACATCTTGGTTGTAATCTGGACTTCTTATCACCGCGTGCAGGTTTTTCCGTTCAGGACGATCCCACCTTCGTCGCCAGTGTTTTGTTCGGAAAACACACGAGGTAGACCGGGTTCCAACAACAAATACTTTATTCTTCAACTAGTTAGTAAATAGGAACACTTGGCTGAAGCTGAAGCCAGCCTTTTATACAGGCTGGCTTGCCTGCTTGCAGCCAATGGCAGTTGTTTAGATTTGCCGCCTTTTAGCAGCTCTTTGGATTGGTTCCTAGTGAACCAATCCAATGTTCATTTTATTGACCAATCAGATTTGTAGATTTGGAGTCACCCACTTTACATATAGAACAGTCTCCCATTGTCTCCTTCCTAGGAGAAAGTGACTGGCCCAAGGAGGCTTTGTGCCTAAGGCAGGCCTAGAAATCTCAGTCTTCCTGTTTCTAGCCTGAAACACGACACCAAACCAACTCTCTGGTGGAGCTTAAACAGCAATTTAGTGAAGGAAGCTGTACTGACATCTCTGACTAATTAGGAGACTGGATGCACATGATGTCTAAGATCCCTTCCAGCTCTATGGCTGCATTCACACATAAATTATCTCGAACCAGCAAAACTGTTCTTACAAATAGTTGGCAGAATTTAGCCATCCCTTCATAACAAAGCTGCTTTTTAGAAAAATGGGTTAATTTCTAAGCCACAAACCTAAAAATATAATATTATGGAGACCTTGGTGCTCTCTGAGCTTGGTTGTTTGCTTGCAGTTGCTTCATTATCCAACTAGATATCACCAGTGCATGATGTTATCTAGCTGGGTACTGATATATCTGCAAGCAAACAACCAAGCCCAGAGAGCATCAAGGACTCCACAGTTCAACTCAGATCTACAGATATTCTATTAGATGCATTATTATTCCATGCACCATTTTTTCCCATCCCAGTTACTTACTTGATGGTTATTGCAAGTGGTGTATTAGGCAAACATAGCTCAGTAAAGAATGTTATGGATCCTTTCCTGTGTTTTATTTATTTATTGTTTTATTTATTTATTTTATTGATTTGATTTGTCAATCGCTTACAAGATATAAGTATGAATATATTACATATATATATATATATGTTTTCTTAGGTTTTCGCGGGTACTTACATGTGTGCTGTTCAGCTTCCTTCGGGTATTATCCCACGTCATTGTAGTTCTGTTAAAGTTGTAGCAACGTTTCAGCAGAATCTCATCTGCCATCATCAGGCTTCTGTATAGAGTTAGTTCCTGGTTTCAAATTTGAGGCTGGTCCATTCTGATTGGCTGGGAGCCTGGATCTGTGTTCATTGGACTTGGAGTTTGATTGATTGGTGTTTCTGGTTTCTTCTGTCTGTTTTGTGGCTTTGATTGGCTGGCAACACTCTGTTCTTGTGTTGGAGGCTTTCAGTGCAGCTTGGCTCCGTGTGAAGGGACGGCTGCTTTTCATTAGCAAACTGCTATTCATTAGCAAGCTGGGTTTCACCTGGGTGCCTGGTGGGGGGGTGTTTGGGTTGGAGCTATCAGAGGGAGTCTGTTTTTGCCCAGGTGTTTGACTGGCTTGTGGCATGGAGATCTTTCTATTTGAGAGTGCAGGCTTCCAAATGATTGACAGTCTGGTGGAATCATCTCTTCTATTCATGCTGTCAGGTCTTTTTTCAATCTCTATGGCTTCTCTGATGATTCTGTGGCTGGGGTTTTCTATCGTGGCCAGGGTTTTAGTGCCATTGAAGTTGATGTTGTGACCTATGGTTTTCATGTGTTGGACTAGTGAGGAGGTGTGTTCCAGCTTTTTTACTGCATTTTTGTGTTCATCTAGGCGGGTACTTATTCTTCTATTGGTCTGTCCAATGTATGTGGCCGGGCATGATGTACAGGGAATTTCGTATATGCCTTGGTTTTCCAGGTCAATTTTGTCTTTGGGGTTCCTCAGGATGGCTGCTATTTTTTTGTCTGTTTTGAAGGCAGTCTTGATGTGATGCCTGTGTAGTATCTTACTGATTTTATCTGT
>BLBF01000036.1:8216643-8257216 GCA_015471245.1 Laticauda colubrina | reverse complement strand
TACAAGATAATAGGTATAAATATGAGTAAGAATACAGGAAATAGGTATGAATAAATAGGGACAATAGGACAGGGACGGTAGGCATGATGGTGCACTTATGCACGCCCCTTACCCAACTTTTTTTGCCTGGGAGAGAAAGCAACAATCTCAACTTTTATTCCATGAGATGCAAAACGTATTATGCAGTATATTCTTCAAATATACAAATATATAAGCAATGTCCAGTTCCACGGGAGCCACATAAAATCCTCACACAACTCTTTCTTTCCACATTCATGAGGTGTGCACAGGAGAATTTGCCTCTTTACCTTAAAGCTATGAGAGTAACCCACAATACGTATCTGCCAGCTATAGAGGAAAAAGCTCACAGTGTCTGCTTCTAGTCAGCCAGAGCTCAGCTATAACTTGAAACACATTAGAATAAGAGCATTAATATCTTTTGGGTGACCATATACTCTGCAAGGCATTAACACCAGAAGAAGGGATGTGCTTGGCTGGGAGGCACAGGAACCTCTTTGTCTGGCTCCTGTGTTTCTCTCTCCTGCCAAAGCTCTTTCAGGAGAACAAGGGCAGCCTGTTCCTTACAGTCACTGACTGCTCAATTTGAATGGCTGGTATTTTCGTATTAAACCTACAATTTAAAATGTTGCCAGATGAACCATGCTGAATAACCAACAAGCTTGCAGCCTAACTATTAGATGCTGCTTCCCAAGAGCTAAATTTAGGTCAAGTTCTCCTTGTCCTGATGCCATCTGAATGCAAACGGCAGCTGCCTGCCAGTCAGGAATAAGCACTCTGGTTGGGTGCCAGGCTGCAGGGTGAGGGGCTCTCCTTTTGAACCCCACAGAACCTCATATGCACAATCCTGAGTGGTTTGCCGTTAGCAGCCACAGTTGCAACAGCAAGCATGTTTTCTGGAAAAGCAAAGCAGAATGTGCTCATTGATTGGTGCAGTGTGCTAGCCCAAAAATCACTTGTTTTGTAATCAAGAGTTCTCCAGAAAATGTAGGACATGGATTTACCCAAGGAGTTCAAAAACTTATGTCATAAGATGCTGATCTTTCCCTTTTCTGAACTGTATTTAAAGCCCAGGATGCCCCAATATTACCTACAAACATGAATTGGGGAAGAGAAATTATCCTTTGTTTGTTTGTTTAGGTCTTGAATTTTGAGGCCACATGGTTGATTTATGATATTTTAAGAACTACAAAAGTAGCATCTCCCAAAATTCAACAGGCTCTGCTTACAGCCTAATATCAGGCCTGGGAACAGAAGAAGGTCCTAAGAGACTCCCAGAATGCTTGAAGAGTGGAAGCCATATATGTATCTCCATAGATATCGAGCAATCATTTGCGGCATATTGGTACTGCTTCACTGAAAACTCTACATTAGACCAGAGGAAAATCCTGATAATCTGACCCTCTGCACTGTGCAGTCCATGAGAAGGTTTTTTGTTGTTGTTGTTAAGGAAAAAAATCTGCTCTTCACAGCAGTTGCTATCAATAGGGCTGCATTTGGATCCTGAGCAAATTTTATGCAATCAGAATAACTTGGTAAGTCTAATTTAGAGGTCAGTTGAAAAATAACCAGGATTGTGTGTGGACAGAATCAGTGTTTAGTTTAACCATAGTTTGAACAAGCTACAATGGCTGAGTTTATACATCATACTAAGAGATAAAGCATGATCTATAAATCATAGTGGCCGGATCCGTCCATTGCATAAGCTATATCCCCACAAAAGTTCAAGTTCAAGTTCAAACTAATCACGCATAGTATGTTAAGTGAGTGCAGCTGCCAAATTTCTAATTAAACACACTTTAACCCAGGGGGGCCAAACTCACGGCCCATGGTCTGGATGCATCACCCGCTGGCCATACCCACCACCAGTTTACCAAAGGGGAAAAAAGTCATGATACGTCATGTGATGACAACGTGACACTGCGAGTTTGACACCCCTGCTTTAACCAATTCAGTTAAAATTTGGCAGCTGTATTCATACAATATACTAAGCATGGTTAGTTTTCACTTTGTGTGGCTTAACTCAATTTACAAACCTTGCCTGTCTGGCTCAATGTTTGTAAAAATATGTAAAAATATAGAAACTCTGTGTAGAAATATAGGACTTTGTGCAATACAGAAATGTCAATTTAATCACAATGTTATATGAGCACAGCACAGTAGGATAGGAAAAGAGCTCAGAAGGCTGGGTTCACAAAATCAACAATAACACTCAACCTGGTAACTACAGCATGATATTTCCATCATAGATTGGATCAGGTTTGCAAAATATGTTAAACCACAAAAAAACATAAAAGCAAGCAACAAGTAATAATGCAGCCAGCAATTTTGTCTTTTTACACTGATCCATGTGGGTAAGGTGCAACCATTGTGAATGGACTGGGTTTCCTTCTGTAGGATGAATGCTACCAAATAGAATTTGAAATAGAATAAAAGTTGCTGTTGCAACTGAGTCTAAACATTACAGGAAACAAGTGCCAAGGACTTACATCACTTCCATTGGCCAAAGCAAAGCCACCTCCAAGTAGCAGCACAATACTCCAAGGCAACTTCTTCTGAACAGTATTCCAATCCAGCAACGGGCCTGGGGAAAATGGTTCCTTCATAACTGTAGAAAGAGCAGGATAAGCTAGATATGTAGGAGGGGATCTGGAGTCAGAGGAGGAAATACTTTATTGCAAAAAACAACTTTTTCTTTCCAAGAAAATAGATCAAATGCCATTGTGAGGAATGCATGTTTTTTCTACACTCCACTGTAGAATGGTATCCATTGTTTATGTTTCTGGGACACCTCTAATACAATCAGAACATTCCCCACCAGCAACACTTATAGAGGCCTAGTCAACAAGGAGTAGCTATTTTATATTTCTCTCTCAGCCTTTTAAACTAAAACGAATCCTCCCTTGCCCACCTCCACTCATTCTCATTAAGTTTTTATGCTAGTCATATTATACTTGTGATAGTAGGGAATATGCATATTTTCAAAAATGCTTTGGAAGAAATGCTTTGCGTACAAACAAATACAACATCTCCCTTCTATGCATTACAGTGGTCTTTTTTCCTCAGCCTGCCATGTTAGTTCAGAAATACTTTTGATAAATTTTTGATGTATCTTCAACTGTGTTGAGTCCCCACATGACTCATGTCCTTGTGTGAATAGGATCATTCCATCCAATCTGGCAGTATGGAACAACACACAGCAGCCTAGGTCTCAAAAGCCTTCTGATTCCATCCCTTCCTGCTCTGCTTCTTGAGAAGAGACTGCACTTCTGAAGTTCAAAGGCAGAAGATAAGCTACCTGAAAGTTTCCAGGACTAAAATAGGAAAGTAGTGGTTTTCATCCTTTACCTTCCTCGGCCTCTTCCAAATCACAGCTGCTCTGGCTGCAGAAACCACATCTGGGCCTTGTGGAAGGAAGAATGAAGAGCAGTAGGGCCACAAAAATGGCCACAGTGGCATCAGTTACATACCTGGAATGAATTTTAGAAAAAGATAAAGAAGACCTAAGAACTGAGGCCCGTCTCATTTTTTTTTCAGCCCCTGAAGCAACCAATCAACCATCAATCAATCAAGAGCCCAGCTACTAAGCATCTTGAAGTGTGCGCAAACCACTCTGTATGAGGCAATCAAGATCACTATCTGGCCCACAGTCTCTCCTGGAGTATGTGTATCATGCTCTGTTTGGTAATGATTGGGCAAATCAGTAAGATCTCCCTTAGCTCTGCCTCAATTAACCTAATGTCTATGTTTCAACTTCTTTGAAAAATAAACTATTTCCCGATCAATTGTATGACTGACTCAGATCAATATTTGTCAAGAGTCTCATGTTATCTGACCTCTCTCCAAATAGGTTAGGATGATGTCCACTGGATTATCTCATAAACATCCTGCAGAGAGGGGCATGGTTTGCCCAAGCTGTTTACTCATAGCTAAGAAGAAATTTGAACTCAGTATGGGATGACAGAATGCCGCATGCTAATCAATGTACTATAAAGCCTCAGTTGCAGCAAAACTGCTTGCAAATTCCCTGATTTCCCTCCATCTGGACTGGATGCTGCTAATTCACATTTATGTCTTCAACATATGCAAGAGCCAGCAGTGCTATGTCAATTCACTGTCAATCATAGGCTCTGTGCTATCTGGGAAGATACCCAAAGCTCTCGCAAGGTAGACTCTGTCTTTGCAAAGCAGTTATTAATATCCACTCACTCTTTTTCTTTATTGAAGAGAATAGTTGCCCAGCCTGGGATGAAGCCTGGATCTCGGGTGAACCAGAGGAGAATCAGCAGTGTGAAAACCATGAGGACATTGATTTCAGCAAAGGAGATGGGCCCCAACTTTCGGTACTCCTCCTTCAACACGTTAAGAGCAGCCTTCTCTTTCTCAGTCTTTTTGCTTCCACAACCCCAAGTATTCCGAAAGCTGAAGGCAGAAATGAATGGTCAAGCTAGCTGGCCAGGCTTTTCTTGCCAAGTGGGATAGAGGAGAGATGAATAGTGGTCAGCATTCTCTGACACTAAACTGTGCATTTTACATGTGCATAGTACCTTTGAAGATCAAATTAGTACAATTAGTGGAAACTAATCAAGGAGAGAAGCAACCTAGAACTAAGGAGAAATTTCCTGACAGTTAGAACAATTAATCAGTGGAACAACTCACCTCCAAAAGTTATGAATGCTCCAACACTGGGAGTTTTTAAGAAGAGGTTGGATAGCCATTTGTCTGAAGTGGTGTAGGGTTTCCTGCCTATGCAGGGGGTTAGACTAGAAGAACTCCAAGGTCCCTTCCAACTCTTGTTATTCTATTTTTTTTCGATCACTCAGAACCTTCAGCTGGTCAGAGTGCAAAGACCCAAGAGTTGCCATAAGCATATTGTAGTGGCACTGCAGGCTTTACACTGGCTCCCTGTTGGTTTCTGTGTTCAATTCAGAATGCTGCCTTTGGCTTCAGGGTAACTAACAGGACCATCTTGTTCAACCAAAACTGACCCACTGATTCCTACATCTGAGGAGAAGCTGCTTGTGGTTCTTCATTACAGGTAATCCTTGACTTACAGACAGTTCTTTTAGTGACAGTTCAACCAGTTTTTACACTTACGACTTTTTCAGCATCCCCATGATCCTGTGATCAAAATCTAGATGCTTAGCAATTGACTCACATTTATCATGGTTGCAGGGTCCTGGGGTCACCTTTTGCAGCCTTCTGACAAGCAAAGTCAATGGGAAAACCAGATTCACTTAACAACTGGGTTATTAACAGCTGCAGTGATTTACTTAACAACACTGTGGCAAGAAAGGTCGTAAAATGGGGCAAAATTCACTTAATAAAAGTCTTATAAATTTTGGGCTCAATTATGATTGTAATGTGAGGACCACCTGTACTGCAATATAAAGGGGGCTGAGATGCACAATCTTTTTTTTCAAGGGGCTGGTCAGATTGCCTCCCTCTGGACCTCAAATGTACCTCCTCATTCCTAGCCTTCCAGAAGCTATTAAAAACCAAACTGTTCTGGACACTGAGTGCTGATTAAGAGAACACTAATGACTGATTGATAGCTTGTTGCTTTGGTTTAATCTTAGTTTATGTATTTAGTATGGCCATTTTTTATTTCCTTGTGGTGCACCTCTGAGAGTTCTGCTTGTAAGTGGGTGGAATTGAAATAACATAAACAAAGCAAAGGAAGTGAGCAATGGTGATATGAAAGGACAAATATGAACAGAGAGGTAGGTGTATTAGGTCATGTGATTATACTGAGTAATTCATTCAGAATAGGGAAAGAGGTGAACAAGAGGGAAAGGAGACATAGCAGAAAAGTGCAGGCCACAAGAACAAGGAGCAGCCAGGATATAACAAGGAAAGAATAGAGAGGAAAAGTGAACATATGGAAAAGGAAATAAGATAGTTTGGGAAAGTAGCTATGCATGGTGGGAATTATCACTACAGTTTGGGAGGCCTCAATAGAGGACAAAACCCAGTCTAGAAGAAAAGGAGATGGATTGGCATAAGCCAAGAGGGATTCCATTCAGCTCAAAGATCTTGGGCTACATTCATATAGCATGGTTAATCTAACTGCATAATTAACCGATTTGTAGATTTATACCACACACTAAGCCACTAATAGCTTTTTAAGACTTTCATTAAAACTAACCAACAGTAGTATGCTGTGTGAATGCGATTGCTGGATATTTAATTGATGTATGTACATTGTGCAAATGTCCCACACTCACACATATACTATCCCTTATTCAGAGGAAAGAACAATTGGGAAAAATAAACCATGAAGAGATCCATTTGGCCCTAAAATTTCCCCCCAAAGCTGTATTGCTTAATTTGTCAACACATGGTGCCAAAGATACTTTTTCCAAAAGGTCACTGGACTTTTTTGGCTTTTTTCCTTGAAAACTTTACGCCTTTTATCCAAGCAAACAAAAAAAATAAATAAAAGAAAAAAAAAACCAAGAAAGTCCAGTTGCTTTTTGGAAAATGCACCTTTGGGCCAATCATGAGCTGGATGATTGAGAATCTCCATAGATTATTTGTCAACATATTATTCATTCAGTCGCCCCAAGACTTACTTAAATCCCATAAAGGAAAACTGAAGCCAAAACCAGGCCAGGACCAACATCAATAACATATTTGGAAAAGCAAATCCAAACCAGGAAGCAAAATTCACGATGTCATCATTTCTGGGAAATAATCTGTTTGCAAAAGGAGGAAAAAAAGATGTGATTATGCTCTCTGATCTATTGGCCTATGGCATACTGAAGGTAGATTGGGATGGGTACAGTGATGGGATTCAAATTTTTTTACTACTGGTTCTGTGGGTGTGGCTTGATGGGCATGGCAGGGGTAGTGCAAAATCTCCATTCCCCCCCACCCTATTAACCTGCTTTCCAGCTCCATTCTCCTGTGCAGGGCAACCAAAGACCCAGCCGATTAGCTGGGAGTCGGGAGGCAGAGAATCGATGGGGGCGGGGCCAGTCAGAGGTGGGATTTGCCGGTTTTCTGAATTACTCAAAATTTCCACTACTGGTTCTCCAAAACTGGTCAGAACCTGCTGAATACCACCACTGGATGGGAGACAGTCAACCCTGGGAAGCCCACATAATTTAGGGTGCTGGCAACGAAAAGGATCGTATCCTCTTTCACAAAAGGGAATCCAATGGGGCAAGATTTGGGTGGATGCTTCCATATGACCTTGGGAAAATTCATTTCTCAGTGAGTTCACAATTACAAGGGACATTAACCTCAGTTGAGATCCCAGGAGGAACGAATGAGTTTTCAGCATAACGAAAACCACTTCCCACTTTGGTTTTAAAAGTTGTAAGTCATTGGAGCACTTACTGATTCATCTGACCTTTCAGGACCAAGTTAGGGCCTGTCCCTGTAAGGGTGGCTGTCCCACCAATGCTTGCTGCGTAACACACACATAGGGTCATTCCCTTGTTAATGCGCTTCCTTGCTATTCTGTCTTGCTCTCGGGAATCGTCAGGAAGGTATCCATTGTCTAGAGATGGAGAAAAATAAGCACTGCTTATGCACTCATCCTTGTGATGAGAAGAAACAGCAGGGCACAATAGCAGAACACTTTTCAATTATGCTCCCAATACCCGCTCTCAAAGTTCAAAAGCCAGAGAGATTGCTTCTTCATTATCTGCCCTACACATCTGCTATTTGGAAATGTATTCTCTCTGAACATGGAGTTTCCATTATGCATGACTGATAGCTTCTAGACTATGGAGTTTACAGGTGGGTGGGTCTTTAGCCAACAGACATGATTATATCTTCTGCCAACCAACAATTTGCTTTAGATTTCATCAGTGAGAACTGTTCCCAGGCAATTGTTCTTTTCAGGCTGGGAACTGGCTGGCTGAGCAGAAAGATTTAAAATATAATATTTCAGATTTTAATTGAATTTGTTCGGTTTTGTCACAAAAATTCCAACGTACTTGGTATGTTAACCATAGGGGCTCAATTTACACATTGCAGTAAGCCATACTGTAGTATGTTGCAGGTGTATAAACTTGGCTCTTGTGGCTTACCAACCTTGGTTTATTCATTTACTGAATTTCTGGACTGTATTGCCAAATTTTGTGATACAGTGTGTGAATTCAATTGGGGCCTATTTAAGCAAGCACAGTTAACAGAACAATGGCTTAGCATGGTGAATCACGCTAGCCAAATAAGGTTGTGGGGTTTGTAATATTTGAGACCAGTTTGTCCTCTCCAGACTAAAATGGTGGACGATAGCTTGGAACCTCTCCAGTGTCTAGGTGGCAGTCAACTTATCTTTGACTGCTTTATTATTGCACTAGTAAACAGAAAACACCTTTTGTTTATCTCCATTTATGTGATTGCTCTATACAGTGATAAATTATGGGTCCAAAGGCAAAAAGATAAATTGATCCACCCTTCAATGTTAAAGGGAAAAAAAAAACCTTTGCAGAATTGAGGGGTAGAGGAGTACAGAGGTGAGCTAGCAGCAACTGTTAGTAAAACATGGGCATAGTCTGGGACAAAAGGAAAATATGAAAAAGAAAGATTGCCCTGTCTTGACTCTCTTTGGTATGACAGTAGTGTTTCTCAACTTTGGCAACTTTAGGCTATGTGGACTTCATTTAGAATAGAATAGAATAACAAAGTTGGAATGGACCTTGGAGGTCTTCTAGTCCAACCCCTATATTAGACGGTAGGAAGGGGAAACACTGTTGGGCTTTCAAAATTATATAACTGCAGCCTATATTAATAAAGCAGAGTTCCAGTATTTCTTCCACTTCAAAGGGCAGACACGAAGTTGCTTAAAAAGCTATTAGTTGGGACTGTTCTTTATGTGCAGAGTTTATGACTTAAAGTCTTTTAGAATAAATGAATTTATTTATGCAAGTCAGGATTTCAGTGAATGAATTGAAACAATAACTTGGACATGAGGTAAAGATTTGGACAGGAACATGGCAGAGTTTAAAGCTTGAGTTATTAAATCACATGAAAAATGTATTCAAAAATCCTGGGAAACAACAGGTCATTGATGTTGAAAAAATGTTGAAATGAAATAAAGATATTCAAGATTAGACTCACAGCATTTGCTGTGATTAGATTTTTCAGAGCCACAATACGGGTCATATCCTGCACTTATCTCAGTCAGGATCATCTTTGGCATGAAATGCTAATAAAATCATGCTTTTTCCTATCTTCCTCGAGGTAATTCACAAGAACAAGGTGTTTAATGGAGGGGTTTTTTTAGCAGCAAGACCCAAAGTAATTAAATCATTTCTTTTCTTTTTCTTTTTCCAGGATAATCTGTTTCACTTTGCATTTTGGGATAATGAAATTTTTAAAATAAATTTTATTAAAAATTGTACAAATAATATAAGAACACAAACTAATACAGGGTAAAGAAGCAAAGAAGGGAAGGGAAAAAGCAAAAGTGCAGAAAGAAGGAGTAAAAAGAAGCTTTGACTATCTATTGTAGCAAATATAAGCATAATTACAAAATTATCTCTTAGTCCATGATTACAGTATAAAAAAGGCTCAGTTTTCCTCTTTTATCCAGGCTTTTTATTGTCTATAAGAGATTTCTTGTCAGCCATAAATACACGGTAGATACTGTCTTTCGTCTGATCAAAGAAGTTAATTTAGCCTTTCTCTATTGTGAGTAATGTCGAACCTTTCTGGGATGGTGCAATTATTTGATCAGCAGACTGCAGTTAATTTATTGGGTTAGGAGGAACTGAAATGAACTAGCACCTGTGTGTGTGGAATGGGTGGGTTAGGTGAGGTATACATTTCTGAGCTCCCTTTCCTTTCAGTTCAGGTGGAATGGGATCTTCTGCTATCCTTGCTGGAATTACGGTAAAGAACATGTTAATTCTTTGAGAAAGACAATCTTGAAAATACAAGACTGCTGAGCCTTGTATAGGACTTTGTAAATTAAAACCAGCAATTTAAATTTGGCTTGGAAGCTTGCTGTAGTGAATGCAATGTCGGTGCAACACCATTCCTCCCACTGATTGTTAGATGCTGCATTCTGAATCAACTGCAATTTCTGAGTTGTTTTCAAAGTCACCCCTATGTAAACATCTTGCAGTAGTCCAGTGGTGGGATTCAAATTTTTTTTACTACTGGTTCTGTGGGCGTGGCTTGGTGGGCATCAGTTGGTGGGCGTGGTAGGGGAAGGATACTGCCAAATCCCATTCACTCCCCATCCCACTAACCTGCTTTCCAGCTCCGTTCTCCTGTGCAGTACAACAAAACAAGACCCAGCCAATCAGCTGGGACTCTGGAGGCAGAGAATAGATGGGGTTGGTGGGGCCAGTCAGAGGTGGGATTTTGAATTACTCAAAATTTCTGCTACTGGTTCTCCAAACTACTCAACATTTCTGCTACTGGTTCTCCGAACTACTCAACATTTCTGCTACCGGTTCTCCAGAACTGGTGAGAACCTGCTGAATCCCACCTCTGCAGTAGTCAAAACAGGCAATGAGGGCCTCAGAGTTATAACACTTCCATTCATTAATGAGATGGTCTAATAATTGTACTGCCTTCATTAATGTCGACAACCCTACTAAACATCATCCAGAAGTTTTATATAACTTTTAAACATCTTCTTTATTTAGCTATGAATCTGATGGCTATGGATGGATATTTTCATTACATTTTAATATTTCTTAGGCTATAATACACCTCCAGTTATGTTTCATTATTGTACATTGAAAAGGTTAATAGCTTCCACAACTGGAGGTTAATTTGTTAGATATAGGTAGTCCTCGACTTACAATCATTCATTTAGTGGCTGTTCAAAGTTACAACAGCACTGAAAAAAGTGATTTTTGATCAGTCCTTGCATGCTATTTTACAGCATCCCCGCTATCATATGATCAAAATTTGGGTGCTAGGCAATTAGCATGTGTTTATGGTAGTTGTAGCACCCTGGAATTATGTGGTGCCATTTGCAACCTTCCCAGCTGACTTCCAACAAGCAAAGTCAATAAGGAAACTGGATTCGCTTAACAACTCCATAATTCATTTAACAACTGCAGGGATTTGTCCAACAACCGTGGCAAAAAAGGTTGTAAAAACAGATACAACTTGCTTAACAACTACCTTGCTTAGCAACAGAAATTATGGTCCTAATTGTCATAAGTTGTCATATGTGACAATTTTTAAATCCTTCATAACAAGAGTAATCTTTGGCTGGGGGGACTTTGGATCCACCCTGTACCAATTCCACCATTTAATCATTACACCAGACGAAAGATCATATTTCTATGTTCTACTATTATTATTGTACATACATGCCTCCTGAAAAAAAATAAAATAAAAAATGAACATCTGGGTAATGGTTAAAGAAACGTTGAATATATTAGTGCAAGACAACCTACAGCGAAAGTACAAAAAGTTTTTCCATTAGCCAAATTCTCTTTCTTGGAGCCAAAATTGAACTGAATCACACCAGTGATATTGGGAGTACCTTGATAAAATTATTGGCTTCTAGACTGAAACAGCAACTTTAAAATAATATAATTTACACTGCTAAAGATGTGAAGAGCAAATGACATAGTGACTCAAACGAATCAGCAATTTTTTTATCATTATCATTTACATTTGACCTTATAATATTGACTTTAAGATTAACCAAGCAGGAATTAATTGCTTCTTGATTAATGTTGTTCTTCCAGAGATCACAAATAATCATGCTATTATTGAGCTACACATTAACTTCTTCAATAAATAATTATTATTAAATCTGTAACAAAAAAAAACATGCTGGAGGTGATGCTTGTTAGGTAGCTTACATTACCTCAACAATGCTTACTTTAATGAATTTGCAGTACTGAAATTTGTTCCCACTATATATTTTTGGTGGTTTATAACAGTCTTTTTTAAAAAACTTTTAATTTATTTTAACGAGGATCAGTAGTTTTGAAAGCTGGTAAAAAATCTACTGATCTACACATCTACTGATTATACACATTATTATTTAATTCTAAGTTAAGTGCTTACGCTAAAGTTTTGATTCTTGCATATAGATTACAAATGAGATTACCTTTGTTTAGTTACCATCTACAATCCGGTTTTATGAAAGGGCAACAAGCCTAATAGTTGAGTATTAACTGATTATTAATTATGCACCTTCACAAAAATTGGAATTGGCAGTAGAATTTCATCGGCAGTAGAAAAGGGTCTTTTGATATGGTGAAGCTGACATTTATTGAAACAAGTTTTGGTCAAAATAATTAGATGAAAATGTAATGATGCAATTCTTCAACCAGACTGATACAAATGGAATTATCACCTCAACTACCATGAAGCTGATTAAGGTTTTCTTTATTTTCTCTTATATTTACCGTAATTTAATACTGGAACTATTATGCCTGTCTTATTAAGGGCATAAAATCAACTAAATACATACCAGTAGTTACTATATGTTGATAGATTATTTTTGTTGATCAGTATGAATGTTTTTGCCAAAATATTGGTGTAATACAAAAGTTTAATTCACAGGCTTCTCAATTAATTGATCCATTTCATATACATCTTGCTGGTTCTAATGTGTCCAGAGATATTTCTAAAAAAAGTAAGTTTTACTTGTATGAATTATTTTAAATAAGAGATTAAAAAAAATATTTGTATATGTAAATATTTCAAATTATAAATAAAAATTAATTATGCCTAATCCAAGTGAGTTAGTGACATCAAAAGTTCTTAATTATCAGTAATGAAGTGTTTTGGATTATTCCAAAACTATAGGGTTTTCTGTAATGGATAATTAAAGAACAGATTCAGGGCACTATTAATTATTTGCAAGAACTTTGAAATAAAAGAGGTAGAATGTAACATATTGAATAATCAGTGGCTAAGAATCTAAAAGGCTGTTAAATAGGTTTCTTATAATTTTATGATGAGATTCATTCAACAAAAGGTGTTTTCATGTTTATTGGAGAATGTTTAAAAATTGAAGAATATTTAAAAAGAGTGGGTTGTCAATATGTTAAAAATATAACATAACAGAGCGGAGTAACATACTATATGTGATATCAGCTTGTCCAATGACTACCCTATTTATCCACAAGTGTGAATATGGTTGTGGGAACAATAATATGTTTTAAAGATGTGGATGTGATTTTCAAGTATGTGTTAGAGTAGTGTAATCAATCAATATATGAAGAATTATAATTCTAACAAGAGTAGGATATAGGAAAAATATGGGAAAAACACATCCTTTGATTGAATTATTTACATTTGCATTTAATAAAAACTTTGATAATATTACTATATGTGACCCAGATTTAATACTATATTTTAAAAAAATGTTTCCTATAATATATGATTTCTTTGTTCTTGTTCTTTTTTCTCTTGTTGCAGATTACTCATTTTTCTTTTATTGTATTTCTGTATTTCCTACTTATTTCCATATATAATGCACTTATGTGACCAACTGAAGATAACAAGGGGCTCCAAAGAGCAGGAAGTACAAAAAGTACACACCATAAAATATTTAGTAGCTTCTGGGCCCTACTTATGTCAGCCAACTGATAATTCTGTTTATCTTTAAAAGAACGTGAGATTCTCATTTAGTCTTATCCATGTTATAACTGTGTCATTGCACTTTCCCCTATTTAGTTCATGTTTTTGCAGCTTAAATCAGTAGCTGGGAAGCTGCCAAGGGTGCAAATCCTAAATGAATTTCAGAAACGTCGTTTCCTCCCATCTGGTGGGGAAGGAATCCACTCACCTTGCACTGAGGAGGCTGCTGTGGCCACCTTCCCTTCCAGTTCAATAGCATTGTTGATGTGTCCAGCAGTTGATTCCATGACTGCTAGGTCATGTTCTGAATTGTTCATCTGCTCCAGAACAGCCTGGATGATGGGGACCATCATGGCGGTGGTTGCTGTGTTGCTGATCCACATAGACAGGAAAGCCGTAACCCCCATAAATCCCAACATCAGGCTGAAAAGAGACACAGTGAGGGGGAAAGAATCGCATAAGTTAGAAGCACATCTGTGTGTAGGCCTTCCATGCTGCCATCTGGTGGTGTTCTGGGGTTTTGCTGCCCAGATCTGGAGCCTCTGTTAGCTCAATGGATCTGTTGAATGAGAATTAACTCCTTGGGATCAGACTGAAAACCTATGGATTTCCCCCTTGCTCTTGTACAACCAGCATCTGCAAGCTCAGGAGGGGAGAAAGGGAGAACCTCCGGTCATACATGTGCCATTTTGGCATAATAGCCTTAATTTCCCCTACACATTTAACCCAGCCTGGCCTAATTTTGGAGAAAGGGAGAGAAGAGTTACTACTTACAGTGCAGGCTTCACTCCAACAATTAGCAACACCTTGAGTGCAATCCGCTTGTGCAGGTTCCAGTGCTCTACAGCCACAGCCACAATCAGGCCTCCAATAAAGAGCATATTTGTGTCCTTTAGGTACTGCATGCATACCTGAGAGGGACAGAGGATGGCAAATGTAACATTCTCCCTGCCAATGAGCATTTGGACACATGCAGAATGCATGTTCCTTAGCAGTGAGTGTGCAGCTTGCCTCTTAGGAAGGAAGCTTTAATACAGAATAAGGAACTAAAGCTGCTTTTTCCAAAAGGTAACTGGACTTTTGGACGTTTCGCTTCTCATCCAAGAAACTTCTTCATTCTTCATAACAGCTCAGAACTGAAGAAACTTCTTGGATGAGAAGTGAAATATTTTAAAGAAAACACTGAGAAAGTCTAGTCGCCTTTTTGGAGGAGGGGAAACCATCTTTGGGACAACCATAACCTAGATGATTGAGAATCTCCACAGACAACACTATAGGAATCTATGTTACAAAATTAATCCAGACACTCTTCTTATCACTTCTGCTCTTTTTTCCCTCTATTCACTTCCGATTGTACAGGACACCTGTGTCTGTACAAACTAAACTGGATTAAAATAAGGCTGAATATTCTTGTTTCAGCATATAGTTGGAACTCCAGCCCTCCCCCTAGTATATTGTGTGAATTAGCCCACCTTTTTCAGTGATGATGATTTACTGATTTGAGAATAACATTACTTGAACATAACAAAACAACTGAATGTAGCAGTTGTGTTCTGTTAATCCATAGTTAGGGCTTTGTGTGAACACAGTCAAAATTTCTCATTTTTTTTCCTACTGGATGACGATTATGGGATTTTGTTTATTGAAATTCAGTTCGTGTTTTCAACAGGAACGTGAAAACTAAAACTCTATGATGAAAAGGGTTTGACCATCATTGCTTTTGCTCCTACCTTTTTGGATTCCAGGATGCCAAACAATGGGAATAAAATGACTGGCAAGAGAGATGTAACAGCCAAGGGAATCACTTCTGTGCACCAGTACACAGCCATGAGAATGATCACATAGCCACATCTGGCCTCCTGTGGACAAGGAAGCACACATTCAGACACAGAAGTAGACATAAATATCTATAGCATTTTAAGCACAAGCTATGATATAAGAGTGCCTAGGATGTATTCTCAGGATGCAAAAACTGCAGCCTATGGCAGGGGTCTCCAATCTTGGCAACTTTAAGACTTGTGGACTTCAACTCTGGGAGTTGAAGTCCACAAGTCTTAAAGTTGCCAAGATTGGAAACCCCTGGCCTATGGCATAAAACTCATCAGCACAACATTCCTGATCCACCAGTCATTTTTCAACCTTTGTTGACATGATGCATAAAGCCTGGTTTGCTTTCAAAGCAAGAGATATTGAACATTCCTGCCCTAAAGAAAGAGTTTGGTGTGTATGTGTGTGTGGTGTGACTTTTGGGACACTATTTTAGTAGCTCTAACTTCTCAGAGTAGGATAGATAAGTCAGGCCCTTAAGAGGTACTAGAAGTATTTCTCAATCTTGGCCATTTGAATACGTTTGGACTTCAACTCCCAGGATTCCCTCTGGCTATGGAATTCTGGGAATTGAAAGCCATACACCTACAAAGTTGTGATGCGATACTGGAAGCAAATAAAACAATCTGTCACTTTCCAGGAGCCACCAGCAGCCCTGATTTCCTCATCTATCAGGAAGGGAACTGATTATTCCTATGGAAATTTCATCCACAGGACGGATTCCCCCACCTTCACAAGTTCCTGCCTATAATCAGAACGAAGATGCTAAATCACAATTTAAGTGCCCGCAACTCAGATAATGTTACATACACATGCCAAATTAAACTGCTGATGAGAGAGTCGTCTGGAATTTGTGAAGTCAATTTTCTTGTGGGAAGACTAATTGAGTGGTCATAAATGGTGATTAAAAGCTCTTGGGTGCAAATGCTTCATACTTGTTAATTTTCTGGTGCCCAAAATGACTATGTATAAAACCTCACTTGAGGCTAACAAGTGGATTCATGCCCTGCCAGACTTGCAAGTTTCTCCCTGGACTAAACAAGTGATTTTCACCAATGCAGTAGAATTTTATATTAACTCTATCATGCCTAATGGGAGGAAAGGTTTATTGGATACTAACCACAGGTGCCTTAAAGTACCTTAATATAATTTGCCTTTAAGGTAATAGAAGACATATGTTACAGACCAACACCTCTATTGTTTGCCTAAAAATAACTTTGTAATGTTTGTCTTGTGGAGAAGAGGGTTGGGTGTTTTTGCATGTGCAAAACAGACTTCCATTATTTTGCCACTAAAGCAAAAAATAGGTATTAATTATAACATTTCTATTCAGCTCTATTTTGTCTGCAGCATAGACAAGAAACCATATGCCCTTCAGGTATTTTGACTTTAAAATTCCCCAGGAATTTTAAGGGGATGTGAGCTTCCACAAATATTTGGGAGATACCAGACTGATTGCCTATATTTCCAGATGTAGATGCAATGATTCAATTGTTAATCAGATTTAAAGTCTGTATGTTCTGCGTATTTCAACCACTGTACAGCATCAATTGAAAATGTCAAAATATTCTCAAGATTTCTTTGCAAAATGTTTCCTGATCTTATCTATACTTCACTACCTAGAATGGTGTTTCCCAAACCTAAGTATATTACCCAAAATTGAGTAAAAGTGTATTTTCTTTGAATAATGACACATGAACCCATTACCCAATCACAAGAGGGACATTTAAATAAGACTTTCTGATAAGCGGTAAAAAGGATGTTCTGATAAGTGGTTTTGAGTAATGAAGGAAAAAGTTTGGGAAGTGCTGACTTAGATGATTGTTCAATTAACAGCTTCCTCTGCGTGTACCGGAAAGGAGTACACTAAGATCTAGATACAGATACAGATAATCAGAGCTGGAAGGGACCCTTGTAGTTCTAGTCCAACCCCCCACCCAAGTGGGAGACCCTACACCATTTCTGACAAATGACAGTCCAACCTCTTCTTGAAAGTCTCAACTGATGGCGCTCCCACAACTTCCGAGGACAAGCTCTTCCATGGGTTGATTGTTCTCACTGTCAGAAAGTTTCTCCTTGTTTCCAGGTTAAATGTCTCCTTATTCAGTTTCCATCCATTATTCCTTGTCTGGCCTACAGATGCTTTGGAAAATAGCTTGACCTCTTTCTCTCTGTGGCAGCCTCTCAAATATTGGAAGACTGCTATCATGTCTCCCCTGGTCCTTCTCTTCACGAGATTAACCAAGCCCAGTTCCTGCAACCGTTTGTTGTATGTTTTAGCTTCCAGTCCCTAATCATCCTGGTTGCTCTTCTCTGTACTTTTTCTAGAGTTTCAACATCTTTTTTATAATGTGGTGACCAAAACAGGATGCAGTACTCTAGGTGTGGTCTTACTAAGGCTTTATAGAGTGGTATTAGTACTTCCCTTGATCATGACTGTGTCCCTCTGTTAATACAACTTAGGATTGCATTAGCTTTTTTGGTTGCTGCTGCACACTGCTGGCTCATATTTAGCTGGTTGTCCACAAAGACTCCAAGATCCCTCTCACAGTTACTGCTATTGAGCCTGGTTTCACCCAGTCTATAAATGTACCTCTTGTTTTTCCTGCCTAAGTGAAGGACTTTACTTTTCTCTACATTAAATTTCATTTTGTTCGATATGGGCCCAGTGTTCTAGTCTGTCAAGATCCAGATGGATCTTGAGCCTATCTTCTTGGGTGTTAGCTATTCCTGCCAGCTTAGTATCATCTGCAAATTTGGTAAGTTCCCCTTCTATTCCCTCATCTAAGTCGTTAATGAAGATATTGAAGAGTCCTGGGCCTAAGACGGAACCTTGTGGCACCCGCTGCTTACTTCCCTCCATATAAACTTAGACCCATTAAGGACTACTCGTTGAGTACGGTTTGTCATCCAGTTGTGAATCCATCTAGTGGAGGTGCTATCTATTCTACTTTTTTCTAGCTTACTAAGAAGTAGGTTGTGGTCTGTGTGTGCACACGCAGAAGAAGTTCTCTGTGCAACTCAATGCCTTGCACCTACTCACCCTTGGAAGAAATGGTCTCTTTGCTTATTTAGAGCAAATAATTAATTCAGAGGTCAAAGAGACAAGGGAGGCTTAGAAATTAACAAGCCAATGTTGAGGAAAAAATTAAGGAAGAAACACATATTTGTTTTGTGAAAAAAAGGCCTGGCTGTAACTAGAGTGAGAAAAAGCAGAACAATTGGTTATTAGCCCTCTGCTTTCTGCAGCAACGCAGAGCAGTAGTTATTAAGGAGACAAGCATAGTAGCCACAGAATACAGGTGGCCCTTGATTTATGGCACTTCAGTTAGTGTCCATTCAAAATGACAACAGCCCTGCAAAAAGTGACTTACGACCGTTTTTCACAGTGAAGACCTTTGAAGCATCCCCGTGAACATGTGATCAAAATTCAGATGCTTGTCAACTGGTTCATACTTATGACCGTTGCTGTGTCCCAAGGTCATGTGATTCCCTTTTGCAACCTTCTGACAAGCAAAATCAACGGGGAAGCCAGATTCAGGTTACCAACTTATCAACTGCAGTGATTCACTTAACAACTGTGGCAAAAAAAAATACTGTAAAATGGAGAAAAACTCATTGAACAAATGCCTCACTTAATAGAAATGTTGGGGTTGTAAGGTGAGGACTACCTGTGTTGCAGAGTGGAGTGAGAGGCAAAATATCACCAGAAGACTCAGATAGCCAAAGGTCTCACGGGCGGGATATTTTGTGTTAGCCATTGCCATGTGCCAAAGTAGCCAGATTGCAGTCTGGATGGATCTGAAAAATCCTGGCCCTCCTGTTTTGTTTTGTTTTTTTCCTCCTCTGGTGGCCAGATATAGCAGTCCCACCCAGTTCCCAATGGGCCAGTGTGGATTTGGGAATTTGCTCTTTGCTTAGTCAATCCTAATAAGACTAAGTCTTCACTCCAATGGTGTAAAGCATTTGTGATGAGCCTTTGTGGCACAGTGGTTAGAGTGCAGTACTGCAGGCTACTTCTACTGCAGCCAGCTGCCTACAATTTGCAGTTCAAATCCCATCAGGCTCAAGGTTGACTCAGCCTTCCATCCTTCCAAGGTTGGTAAAATGAGGACCCAAATTGTTGGAGGGCAGTAGGCTGACTCTGTAAACTGCTTAGAGAGAGCTATAAAGCAGTATATAAGTCTAAGAGCTGTTGCTATTTGGCCATTTGGTAAATATTTCAGTATTTGGCTTGTCACCTCCATCTGCCTTTTCCCACTTCTCAGGATTATTTTTAAAAACAAACAATCATGCCTTCCTGATTGTCAGCATCACAATCTCTTTTAAATGATGTCAACATCCAGGCATTGATGTGTGCCTTAGGGGAGAGGGTACCACAGTGTTTATGCAGAGGGCTTGTCCTGAAGTAGTTGCTGGTTCTGGAATTGCTAGACAGACAAGTTCTCCTGTGGCTAATTACAGATTAACAGAGTTGGAAGGGGCCTTTTGGGTCATCTAGTCCAACCCCCTTCCCAAGTGGGAGACCCTAACCATTTCTGACAAATGGCAGCCCAATCTCTTCTTGAAAGTCTCAAGTGATGACACTCCCACAATTTCCTAGGGCAAGCTGTTCCATTGTTTGATTGTTCTCACTTCTCAGAAAGTTCTTCCTTATTTCCAGGTTAAATCTCTCCTTGTTTAGTTTCCTTTCATTATTTCTTATTTGTCCTATAGGTTTCTCTACTCCTCCCATCCCCATGCAGCAAGCATTTAGAGGTAGACTGCCTATAGCACAAGATTTAATCTGGGTAATATCTATCACTTGAATGTTTCAATCTTCTCCTTATCTCAATTCTGGTATCATAAGAAAGGAGAAAACCGCTTCATTCCAATTTCTCCAAACTGGCCATCCTTGTGAAATCCCAATTTCCCTGTCCCAGAGTTTCTCAATCTTGTGTGTACTTCGACTCCCAGAATTCCCCCAGCCAGCCAGTTGAAGTCCACACACATTTGGAGCTGCTAAAGTTGAGAAACTATGCCCTGTCCCATTAAATGAGGAAATCATCCTTTGTGGAAGAAGCTTGCAATCCCTTTGCTGAGCTGAAACAGGCTGCAACTTTGCCTGCTGGATGCTAAAATTCCTCCAGATTGCCCAAATCAATTTCTAAAAATCAAAATTCCTAACTTGATGGTTGTCAACCTGACAGGTAGTCCTCAACTTACTGAGCCCAAAATTTCTGTTGCTAAGTGAGACAGTTGTTAAATGAGTTTGCCCAATTTTACAATCTTTTTTTTTTGCCAGTTGTTAAGTTAGTAACATGGTTGCTAAATGAATCTATCTATGGTCTATGACTTCTCCATAGACTTGTCAGAAGATCACCAAAGGTACTCACCTGACCCTGACAATTAACTCATGTTTATGATGTTCATAGCCATCATAAATATAAGTTAATTGTCAAGCATCTGAATTTTGATCATATGATCACAGGGATGCTGCAACAGTTGTTAAGTGTCAAAACTGGTCATAAATCACTTTTTCCAGTGCCGTTGTAACTTCAAAGACCACTACATGAACTGTTGTAAGCCTGTAAGACTTTTTCTGACTTTTCAAACATTGCAAACCGGAACAAAAATGACAGAAGGCTGAGATTTATTCTGAAAAGCTTTCTGTTATTACTGTCATTAGATGTGATCCAATGGAGACCAAAATCCACTGACTTCCTGCTGGATCCCTCAGACTAAAAGAGCTGCTATCAAGTCTGTCCAGTGGTCAACAAGATGACTCAAAGCAGTTCACACTTGGGGTACGAGGAGGAGGAGGGCGTATTCCCCCAGGGATTGGCACCCAGCTTCAGTTACTATGACTACATACCGTCTGTGAATGGACCTCATGCACAATGCAATGCTTACTTTGCCTCCGGAAAGTCTTGCCTTTTTGGCAGCACCTTCTCTACCAGGTGGAAAACTTTCCTCCCCTTTTTTGCCAGGGAACCAAGCATTTGAAGGCAGACTGGATTTGTCAATGGAGGCTCTATCACAGTTTTCAGACTTCGCAGAATAGGGAGATTTCTCCAATCCCGGCTGCCTTAAACTTTACACAAGCTTTCCTCTTCCCCCCCCCCCCTCCGGGGAGGGGAGGGGGCAGGAGGTGCCAGCGCACCATTTCTCCAGCAAACCAGTTGGAGAGGGGCTCACTTTCTCCTGTTTCTTCCGAGAGATCCTTCCCTCCCTCGCCTCGGAACTGCCATCCCGGTCCGCACAAGAAGCCAACGGCCGTTCGGTTTAAGGGTGGGGGTGGGGGTGGGAAGAGAGCCTCTCTCTCTCGCGGGCGGGATCCGATCCCCGTGGCTCAGTCTGGGATCGTCGGAAGGGGGTCGAAGAAACCGTCCAAGAGAGAGAGAGAGAGAGAGAGAGAGAGACCCGCGACAGCAGCCTGGCGTTTTTGCACGGGTGCAGAGCGCGCCGCGTCTCTCGCATCTCCTGCACGGCCTTTCCCCCCCACCCCGCCCCCGCCCGCCCCCGGCATCCCCCGGACGCCGATCCTCCCTCCGGCAACGAACCGGCCGCGCGCGCGGATCCTACCTTGGTGGCGATCAGAAGCGGCAGCGGCAACAGAACCAACGGCGTGCCGAAGAGCGCGATGAAGACCCTGTAGCGCAGCAAGGAGCGCAGGAACGGCGGCAGCCGAGGAGCCATGGCCGAGAGACGCGGGGAACAGCTTCGACGGGGCGGGCGAGAGAACGTCCCGGCTGCGGACCGGGCCTTTTAAACGGCGCTCCTCCTCGGCGCCGGCCCCGGTCCCTCCCTCTGCCCGGCCCCCGCTGACTGACTGACTGACTGAGTGACTGACTGACTCTCTCTCTCTCTCTCTCTCTCTCTCTCGGGAGGCTGCGCTTCCCACCTCCGCGGGGTGTCCCTTCCCTTCTTCTCTGCGCAAGGCCTCCCTCATAAGCGCCTCCGAGGCTCCCCTTCGAAGCCGCCCCCCGCGGCTCTGTTTCCTGCCTCCTTGCCCGCTTTTCCCGAATCTTTCCAGGGCGACGTCTGGAAAGTTCCACATGGTCCTCGCCGGTCCTGGAGAGATGGAATTTCCCCAGTCATGGCCGCGACAAAACGGCCTTCGAAGGATGTCCAACAGTTGGAGAAAGCCCAGTGAGCCGCAGGCGGCTACTCCGAGGCTACTACAACGGGCTGGGATGAGTGCGGAAGAGTCTTTCTCCCCAGCCGGCCACTCAAGGTTCCCCCAAAGGGGCCAACGGGGACTGGTGCCTCTCAATCTTGTACAGGTGATCCTCGACTTTACACTACCTCATTTCAGGACCGTTGGAAGCTACTGCCCACCGAAAAGAGGTGACTTATGACCATTTCCCACTCTTACGACTGTGGCACCATCCCCAGGGTCACGTGATTTCTGCATTGGGACGCTTGACAAATGACACACAGTTATGATGCTTGCAGTGTCCGGAGTCATGTTTGCGACCTTCTGACAACGGGGAAACCAGATTCACCTCACAAACTAAGTGTGCCACTAATTGAAGAACTGCTGTGATTCACTTAAGAAATGTGGAGAGAAAAGTCGTAAAAATGGGGCAAAACTCACTGAACAAATTTCTACTTAGCAACATAAATTTTGGGCTCAATTGTGGTCGTTACCTGAGGACTACCTGTATTCATCCCACCTGCTCAGAAATTTTCAGCAAGCATGTGAGGGGTTTCTGCCCCCTCTCCCCACATTTTGAGTTAGTCTGTGTGGAGTACAGCTCTTCCCTGGGGGGTTATATTCTTTCTTGCTCCCTGTTTTCCTCTCTCTCCTCTTAGGTTTCTCTCCTCTGTTCCCTCTACCACCTTCCTCTCCTTTGGTAGAACTTGAATTCAAGATCACACTATTTTTTTTTCCAAAAGGTTTTTATTTGGACGTCAGTCAGAATCCCTCTATGAGGGAGATGGGTGGTTTTCTCAATGTGATGAAAAAATAAATAATAAAAAGATAGAAAGAAATTACAAATTGGGATTGTTAGATCAGTGCCCAGTAATCTACATTTTGCAGGGCCATTGCCTCTACAATAAAGCCACACACTTGGGCTTCTGTCTCTTGAGCCGATAAAATTGATAAAGCCCACTTTCTGTACCAGTTGAGGGTCTCCAGAATCCATATGCTTCAGAGGTTCAGAATTGACTCATTATAATCATGCTTTTTTAAAAATACCTAATATAGCTCTTTCACTACATATACAGATATATATTCTTATACTTCTTATTGCCCCACAAACAGTAAGAGGAATTGTCTTTAATTAGTTCAAAACAATAATGACTAGCTGGTGTTGATTTACTTATTCCTTGCATTTGCACATCACCTTTCTTCTAGGAGCTCTAAGTGACACACACAATACAGTTTCTTGCCAATTTTCTTGCAGCAACAACCCTGTGAAGTAGGTTGGGCTGAAAGAACCTGACTGGCTCATAGTTACCCAGGGTTCCTGAATGTGTGGATTTGAACTCAAGCCTGTCTAGTCTCAGTGTAGAACTTTAAACGGGAGGTTACATTGGCAAGCTTTTTGTTGAAGGTCATTTCCAGGTCTAATGCAAAAGGTGAGTTCAGAGCGGAAACAGACCTATCTGGGTCACAAGGAAAACTTCTCACCTGGGCTGTAGAAAGTCCATAACTTGCTAGATGGCAGCAAAGTGAATAACAGAACAGAATAGCAGAGTTGGAAGGGACCTTTGAGGTCTTTTAGTCTGACCAGGTAGGAAACTCTGTACCATTTCACATCAATAGTTGTCCAATTTCTTTAAAACTTCAAGTGTTGGAACATCCACAACTTCTGAAGGAAGATTGTTCCACTGATTAATTGTTCTAACTATCAGGAAATTTCTCCTTAGTTCTAGGCTGCTTCTTCCCTTTCCATTCATTGCTTCTTGTCCAGCCCTCAGGTTCTTTGGAGATTAGCTTGACTCCCTCTTCTTTGTGCCACCCCCTTATATACTAGAATATTGCTAAGTGTTGTCATGTTCTTTCATATTCTTCCCTTAGTCAATTCTTCCTTTCTTCTGTGCAGATGTCTAATATGGCTTTTTTGGGGTCCCTGGCTTGGCTACGACCATTTGTCTGAAACATATGGACAAACACTGAACATGGAACCAAAGACTACAGGAAACATGATTTACATCTTTACTTCAATCTGGTCGTAAAGATGTTTGTAGCCTAGAGATAATGGCCGCATTCTGTCCCATAAGAGCTATTGAAAACATTGGGAAGTATTAGGATCTCTCTGTACCATTTCCTGCATCTTTTCTTGATGGGATTGGAGGGGGAAAATCTTTTAAATTCACCTGACCATATTTTAATAGGCTGTCTGGTAAAGAATCATAGCCAAATACTTTTTTTTATTTCGCTGTTTTATTAAAGCTTTCAAATCTCTGGAAAAAGATGGCATGTAGGTAAAAATAATGACAATAGGTTGATGGGGAAGGATAAAATATAGTACTAATGGCATTGTGCTTATATTTAATCTATTGCTTGTATGATTGTATAAGTGTATTAACATTTACACTATATTCCAAATACTTGTTGTTCTTTTATCAATTACAGCATGCAATATTACATATTGCGTACTTATACAATCAACTTTATCCATTTGAGCAAAAACAAGATGGGGAAAACAAGATTGAGCTAACTTCCTTTTCTCTTGCTTACAGTTTTTTCTTCCACTTCTGCATACCCTGAAAAAAAAATGTGTGATGGATATGTCTTTTCAGAAACCAAGTGAACAAAGACTAATAATGCTTTCAGCATTTTGTTGCAATACACCTTTCAAACTTTTAATATGCTTTATAGAATAAGAGAAAGAAAATAATTGATGGGCTATAAGAACAGGGAATCCCCTCTTGAGCCCCAGGAAATATGGAAAAAAGAATAATGATCTGGTTTGATGCTTTAGATAAATTATGATTTTTTGCCAGGGGTCACAGGTAATGAGGAAAACACCTGCTTAGCAGACAGAAAACCCTCGTGCAATCAATCCCGGCTGAAGAGAAAAGCTGGTGATACGCAACATTGGAAATACTGAATGAGATGCCAGAAGAATCTGATTTCTTTCAAACCAACATCCGGGTTTTTATGGAACAGCATGTTATTCCCACAGCCCAGTGAAGTGTTTGAAAAGATGAAGTACACAAACCCTTCTGAACCATGCACAAAAGCTCCCGTCTACCAGCAGGAGATACATCAGAAATGTATTTCTCTCACACGCACATACTACTCAGGGACTGCCCAGCTAGGGAGTTCAGAGGTCTGGCTGTCTTTGCTTGAAGACCAAGAGGTGACAGGGCTATCAGCAACTCTGGGGGGCTCTCTCAGGACACAGGCCCTCTCCTAGGAAACCCATTTGTGTACATGTATGCCCTCAATGTGGGAGTTATCAAAGATACGGGCATGAATGAGTTACCAGAAAAACTGGCTTCTCCACATAGCTGGAGGGAGACTGGTGAATAAGTTGTGTCAAGTAGCGTCCTTAATCCACTTCTGATCTCTGCTGGGAAGTTGCCTAAAGTAGATTGTGGTTTGGTTTTCACCTGTACCTGAACTCCTGCCTCCACACAACCAGGAGCTCAGGCCTGGATAAAAATAATGATAATTTTCTTTCTGTCCTGCAGGTAGTCCTGCTCTGAGGTAAGAGCCCCCTGCTGCCTTTCCTTAGTTTCATGACCCTCCATATATGTGTTTGTGTGTGTGTCTATTTAAAGGGAGGGTTTATTTATTTGATTCTTACAGCTGCTTATCTCAGTCAATGACTCTTGAGTGGCTTACGATTCAAAAAGCATACTGCAATTAAAGCAATAAAAACATTTTAAAACAATAAAACAATTTACCTCTTTCATAAAAGCCTTTCTCATATTAGGGCTCTTCAAAGGTATGATAACTGCAATTAGAGGGAGACTGACCTGTGCAATGAACGTCCCATCTCTTTTTGTTACAAGGCATATATTTTAAAAAAGAGGTGGAGCTTCAGTTGCCCAACTGCCCCATTGTCATTTTTTTTCCTTGCATGGACAAACACATCATGGTGCCCCCTGGCTTAAGACTGGCTTTGCAACACTCGTCATTCTAGAAGCAAACTACTGATAGAAACACATGGAAGAAGACTTGTCTTCTGGAACATATTGGCAAAAAATAAATAAATCAGAAAATAAAATGCAGGCTGAATAGTCAAGACCTCGTTGATGATCCAAACTCTGTCAAGGATCTTGGAGAAATCATCTCAAATGACCTAAGAGCTAGAGCCCACTGTAACTACATAGCCAAAAAGGTATTAAGATTAAGATTACATAATCTTACATATGTAGCCTTTTCTCTGGTAATATTACACTAATAACTAGAGCATACAAAACATTTGCTAGACCAATACTCGAATACAGCTCATCACTCTGGAACCCGCATTACGTATCTGATATTAACACAGTTGAGGAAGTTCAGAAATATTTCACAAGAAGAGTTCTCCACTCCTCTATTCATTGCTGAATACCTTATGCCACCAGACTTGAAATTCCAGACCTAGAAAACTTTGAATTATGGCACCTTCGCTCCGATCTAAGTATCGTGTATAAAATCATACATTGCAATGTCCTACCTGTCAATGAATACTTCAGCTTCAACCATAACAACAGAAGAGCACACAATAGATACAAACTCAAGGTTAACCGCACCAAACTTGATAGCAGGAAATATGACTTCAGCAACAGAGTGGTCAATGTCTGGAATAGTCTACCTGACTCTGTGGTTTTTTACCCAAACCCCCAAAACTTTAACCTTAGACTGTCTACTATTGACCTCACCCCTTTCCTAAGAGGTCTATAGGGGGTGTGCATAAGCGCACCAACGTGCATATATATATATATATATATTTGGGGTGGCCCAAATGCCCTGCCAGTGAAAACGGAGCTCTGTTTTCGCTGGCAGAGGCACCATGGGCTGGCCTTTCACTGTTTCCAGGGCAACCCTGTGGGCCAGATCTAAACACTCTGCAGGCCGGATTCGGCCCATGGGCCTCAAGTTTGACACCTCTGGGCTAGGTTCATGTAACACACCAAGCAACAAAAAAGCAAACCAATGTCAGTTAAACTTAGCATATCAGAAAGCAGCTACTCAGCCTCTGCTGGCTTGGTTAAGGGTATTATACTAAAACAATGAATCTCTTCTTCAAGCTATTCGTGACCACAATTTTCTTCACAGTTATAATATTTATTCCATCAGTCACTCAGTTTCTATAGCCTCCCATTTCAATCCAATTGGGTAATGAACAATGTCTCAGAACTGTATCAGACAGTGACGGTGCTGCGAACTTTGAGAAATAGTGCGAAGCACAGCCTAAAATGTATTTATTAAAGCAAATAGTATCGTAAGTATATGTTTCTTGCCTGGCTATAATCGTAATTAAATCACTACTTTCAGGTCTTCATGGTGAGGAAGTCATGCAAATTTCTTTCTCATATTGTCAGTCAGACTAACACTGACCTTGAGATCCCTATGGTAGGACCTGTGATGACCCAGAGTATAACACAAATTTAACAAAATCCAAAACATAAATAAATGTCCTTTAATGCCTCCAACCTGGTCCCACTGTTCAATAATTCTCAGTTGGAGATAAAATGTACTCAAAAATAGTCTTCAAAAGAAAGCAATACAGTCCAAACTTCATGAGCAGATAGAGGTGAAATAAAATACCAAACAAACTACAATGATGAAATTTCCACAACGGACCAGGATAAGTAATTACCAAATTCAAGGAGATATTAAGGCACAGTTGGAAGGACACCAACCAAGATAACTTCAGCCCAAAATAACCCACATGCTGCTTCTGGCAATGCTGTGTTGTAATTGTCTCTCTTATATACTATTCTCCCCAGTTGCAACCAATGAGAATGATCATGGCCGCTTCCTCTTTCGTAAGCCAGGTTGTTTCCTTCTCCGTTCCTCCCTGTGTGTCCTAGGATGAAGAGGGGATGGCCCTGGTTTTTCCTCTGACTGCCCAGCCGGCCTCTGCCCTTCCCCAGCCTCCTCCACAACCTCCGGAGCCATACCTCCACTCCCTGTGGGCTGTTCCTCCTCTCCCTCAGAGTCCGCCGACTCTACCAAGGGCATGACAGGACCAAATTACCCATGGTGCTGCATATTTTTTGGTAAATCTTCATGGCTATGCACTTCTGCTAAAATATACTTGTGTATTTCTGTGTGTGTGTGTGTGTGTGTGTGTGTGTGTGTGTGTGTGTGTGTGTTTGCACAGTACTATTTTTCTTAAATCTCCTCTCATAAATGTGTTTCCTTCCCTTGGTTTTGTGATGAGTCTTTCAAACCACTGTTCCATCTATGATCTGCAAAATACAAGGCGCTTCCTATGGCAGGACTTTCAATTTTGGGATGCTGACTGCACATAATCAAGTCAGTCAAATACAGGTAGTCCTCGAATTATGACCATAATGGAGCCCAGAATTTATGTGGCTACATGAGAAATGTGTGAAGGGACTTTTGCCCCATTTTAATACTTTTCTTGCCACCTTTGTTGAGTGAATCACTGCAATTTGTTAAATTGGTAACACGGTTGTTAAGTGAATTTGGCCATGGGGATGCTGCAAATGATGTTAAGTGTGAAAAATAATCAAATGTCACTTTTTTTTCAATGCCATTGTGACTCTCTGAATGGCCACTAAATGAACTGTTGTAAGTCGAGGACTACCTGTACTGAAAGGAGTGAAAAGTATCATTTTATCCATTCATTCTCAAAAGTTAGGATTGGGAAACGTGGAAGTACAGATAGCTACAACAGCACTGAAAAAATGACTTACACCTGAACCTTGTGCTTCTGACCATTGCACTATCCATATTGAGTGTGTCATCTGCACCTCTATAACTGTCTGGTTGGGTTCTGCAACCCAACAAGAAAGACAGACTTCAGAAAGTAATCAGGACTGCAGACAAAAAACAATTACTACCAACCTGTCTTCTATCGAGCACCTGAATTCTGCACGAGTCAAAAAGAGGACTGTGAAAATATTTACAGACTCCTCACATCCTGGACATAAACTGTTTCAACTCCTTCCCTCAAAACAATGTTATAGAGCACTGCACACCAGAACAACTAGACACAAGAACCATTTTTTCCCGAATGCCCTCACTCTGCTAAACAAATAATTCCTTCAACACTGTTCAACTATTTACAAAGTATCTTATGATTCTTGACTCTTGACTAATGTATCTTTTCTTTTATGCACACTGAGAGCATTTGCACCAAGACAAATTCCTTGTGTGTCCAATTACACTTGGCCAATAAATAATTCTATTCTATTCTATCCCCAAAGTCAGGTGATCAGAATCCAGGGGCATGGCAATTGACATGTATTGAGAACAGGTAGGATCTTGGGATTGTGGGATCGCCACTTGCAACCTTCCCAGCTGGCTCCCAACAAGCAAAGTCAATGGGGGAAGCCACATTCACTTAATGCCCATGTGATTCACTTAACAACTGAAGAGATTCTCTTAACAACTGTGGCAAATAAGATCATATAAAGGAGTACAATTTACTTAACGATGAAAAATCTGCTCCCAATTGTGGTTATAAGTTGAGGACTACATTTATAGTAAAGAGAACAACCAGCAAAAGATGAGTGGTCATTACAGAAAGACAAGTCACGGTCACATGATATCTTGCTTAACAGCCATAGTGATTCACTTAATGACCCCCAAAAAAACATCACAGTCACATGACACTTCACTTAATGACTGCGCCCCTTAACAACCAATTTTCCAATCCCAATTTTGGTTGTATGTCGAGAACTATCTATAATAAAGTTTCTTCTGAATGAATTGTCACAGGGTTAGACAACATTTAAAGTGCTTATTTCCAAAATATCACTTTTTAAAAAATAAATGTTGAATTGTAATCTCAGGTATGCATGAGTCACTGTGATAAATTTGGCCCCCCTGTGTTGAATCTGATATGGCAGAGGAAACAAGAACTATCACTCAAAACAAATGACCCCCTTGAGGCCTCCCTCAGCTCACAGTGTCCAACACACCTATTTTGTATTGTTCTGTTACGCACACAAGCCTTTGTATGAAAGAGAGAACGTGACAGAGTAAGTGACATGTTCTTCCATGGTGTCCCATGGTTTGCGAAGCCACTGTGTACCTTTCAAGAGTCTCCTTTGACAGCCACCAAGGCAACCGTTCTCAGGTTCTGTTATGACTTGTATGTCACCAGCCTAAAGCTCTCTCTGACCTTCAGACCAAAAAGGATGGTTCAGCCTCTGCCAAGGACCTCTTGGTCTTCCTTTGCCATCACTGAAGGTACAGCCTCATCTTTCCTGCCTTTAGGTAGGCACTGATCGAAAGTGGAATCTAGCAAGGAAAGGTGTGGTGTGTGTGTGTGTGTGTGTGTGAGGATTCAGATCCTTCACACTGGAACCTGGAAGGGAATGCTCATGAGTTCTTGGGGTCCATCTGAAAAGAAGACACCCCTAATTTGCTTTACACTGAATTGCTGTACAATTTCACTGGCTTAATTCTATCATTTGTGCCCTGAATCCCAAGAAAAGGGTGTGCTGTTTACAAGAGTTATCCAGACCAATGGTGGGATTCAAATTTTTTCACTGCTGCTTCTGTGAGTGTGGCTTGGTGGGCATGGCTTGGTGGACGTGGCAGGGGAAGGCTACTGCAAAACCCCATTCGCTCCCCACCCCACTAACCTGCTTTCCAGCTCCATTCTCCTGTGCAGGGCAACAAAAGAAGGCCCAGCCAATCAGCTGGGACTCAGGAGGCAGAGAATTGATGGGGGCGGGGCCAGTCAGAGGTGGAATTTGCCAGTTCTCCAAACGACTCAAAATTTCTGCTACCAGTTCTCCAGAACTGTCAGAATCTGTTGAATACCACCTCTGATCTAGACATTTTCGTTAAAAGATGCAGAAAAAGGAAATGGGAAAAATAGTCTTCTAACTGCAAAAGTTTACAGCTGTTGAGCCACCTCTCCCTGGATAGGCAATGTTTGGTCTACCATAATCAGTAGGGATGGTGCCATGAAGGATTTTAGCTGCTAATTTCGGTGGTTCGACTGCTGCATTAAAGCGGCATTCACTTATTTTTTTCTGAGTAGCAGTCACTCCATTTTTGCAGTTTGGCTTTGTTGATATTTCATCCAAGAAAGAAAGCCAAGCCTTCTTTACGAAGACAAGAAAAAATACAATCGTATCTGAAATACAATCAGACAATGGTATTACAACAGTAATAGTACTGTATTAACTTGGTGTCTACCAATATTCATACCACACCCACTGATTGAGGCCTGCTACCCAGGTATGATTCCTGACAGCTTCTGCAAACATCAAGACATTTTCTCATGTAAAGCACATTGCAGTAATGCCTTTTGGGAGGTGACCAAGGCATGAGTGACCATGAGCAGGACTTTCCAATCCAGGAATGGGTTCACTTAGCACACAACATGAAATTGTGCAAAGGCCCGCCTGGCCACAGCGACATTTGTTCCTTGAGAAGGTGCCATGAGCACAGGAGAATCCCCAAATGGCATGCAGGTTGTATCGGAAGTGGGTAGTGTAACCCCATCCAGAACAAATGATAGAAATTCCCCAGAACCAGGAGGGCCTAATACGCAGAGTCAGACTTTGATCCAAAGTCCCAAAAGTGCTTTTTTCAAGAGGCAACTGGACTTTCTGGGTTTTTTTTTTTTTTTTAAGATGTTTAGCTTCTCCTGAGCTGAAGAAGATTCTTGGATGAGAAGAGAAACGTCTTCAAAGAAAAACCAGAAAGTCCAATTGCCTCTTGAAAAAAGCACCTTTGGGACAACCATGACCTGGATGACCGAGAATCTCCATAGACAGTTGATCCAAAACCTATTGTTCTCCATTCTAATCCCACAACCTTCAGACACAGAGAGAGAACCTCCATGGCATCACTTTGGGGGGCAGGGTTTAAGGGTAGAAAGGCAACAGTGCACATTATTAGCATACTGATGATATTCACTCCACACTGCAAGATGACCTCACCCAAATGATGTGGATGTTATATAGGAGGAGACAGAACCTCTGTGGAACCCCACACAAAAGAAACTGAACTCTCCCGCTCAACCCCGATCAACACCAGTTGGAAGTAGCCTGGAAGCAGGAGGACAACCGACATACCTCAGTACTACCAACTCCAAGAGGGATCCTCCAGAAAGAAACCATAACTGATGGAATCAGACGCTGTTACCAGCTCAAGAAGAGCAAGGATGGATACACTACCCACACCCCACTCCTGCCATTGACTTTGACAATTGTAATCTGGATAGACTGATCTGGGTTAATATTAAAATGTATTTACTTTAATTAGTGTTAAGGCTCATGGAGCAATGCCAGGTGTTCTTGTATGCCTATAGGATTTTTTTTTAAATCAGTGTATGAAATAACAGATCCATATAAGCATACAGAATCAGAGACAATTAAATCTAAGAGCACATCTAGGTAAGTTCAAACAATATCCTGGCCCAAGTGCCTGGGGGAGGGGATGGAAGAGGGGAAATCAGGTGTTCAAGGTCCCATCAAAGGCCATCAATGAATTAGACAGAAGGTGAATCTAGGCACAAACTATTTTTTATCAGATTTGCATGAAAACTTATAAAAGGCAGAGAGATGAAAACTTATTTAGTGTTTCCATTATCAGCAACATCTCTTTGCTGAATGGCCATTCTTAACAATTATTTTTCATTGTTTAAAGGAGTAGGTAATTTTGTCAAGGTAATTTACAATAACGTAATTGTCACTAACTATTCTTTTTGTTTAATGTCTCTGTTTATTTCTTCATTGACTCAGCATATGTTATTTTACACTGGTTGACTTAATTCGTACAACGTGCTGGGTACTGAATTATCCCGTTCTCTCAGCCAGAATATATTGAAATATAAGCAAGGAAACCAGTAAGCATTCCACCATACACTGAGCTATACCTTACCACAGTTTACACGTGCAGTTGCAATAATTTAGCCCCTGCTAACTAATTAACTCCATTGACTGAGTTAGCAGAACATACCCAACCATAAGCTAGCCAACTAAATGGGTTCACATAGTATGCTTGGCCCAATCCAGTCACAATTAGACCAAATTAAAACCATCAGTTAAGTCAGACTATGGATTCAGCTAGCCCAGAATTGTCAATGTCAGATTCCTCTTGACTGTTTCAAATTTGTCTGAACTTCTCTGAACACTTAGCATAACACAGCTATAAAAATGTTATTGTCCATTAAGAATGAAGCTATTTTAAACAGTTGACAATCTTATGACAGCTACAGCTGTGGTATCATATCAGCTTAAGTTTAAATTCAAGACTTGATCCTAAGAGTTGGTTTTACACTTCCTCTGTTTTGTGCTAGATGTCTGTTATTTATATTCTTAGAATTCTTTTTATGGGAAATTAGCTCCAATATATCTCCTACAGCAGCAGTGTCAAACTCGATTTCATTGAGGGCTGCATCAGGGTTGTGTTTGACCTTGGGGTCTGGGCTGGGCATGGCCAGCTCGATGTCATCATGTCGGGGGCGCCTGTGGTGGCCAAAGTACTCTTCCAGTGAAAACTGGCTCCCAATCTCCTTTTTCAGCTGTGATGATCTCCTGCATCCTTCTGCCAGTGAAAACAGAGCTTGGGAGGGCCACACATGGCCCTCCGAGCTTCATTTTCACTGGCAGAGGCATCGCAGGCTGGTCCTTTACTGTTTCCACGGTAGCCAGATGGGCCAGATATAAGCACCCCTTAAGTTTGACTGTCCCAGCAAGGGCTCCCTAGAGTTTTACAGTGCTGCTTTTTTCCAGGTAACACAAAGGGAGAGGATCTATAATTGTTTGCTTTCAAATCACGTGTGTTTCCACTGAGCTATAACAACTATAACTAACTAGGAAGATATGTAAATGATGCATTTCATATATTAAGGAAATGAGTTATGATCTAGTACAAGTCAAACAGGCTCATCTTTAAAGTTCAACAATGCTTATTTTAGTCTTTGTGCAATTATTTATCTTGGCTGGGGTTGTTTGTAAACCAAGGGTGCACATTGCTTATGTTCCCACAACTGATTAAGCCAGTTAAAGACATACTGTAACTATATTCCTGTTTGGATAAAATTATTTTTTCATATTTCTCTCTCCTTCTCTGAAGCCCCTGTCACACTGCACCAACGGATGCAAAGAGGAAGTAAAAAGGACAAAAAAGCTTGCCATCCGTTCGAAAACGCGATGTACTCACTGCCTCCGTTTTGCTTCCTCTCTATCCGTCCAGTATCCGTTTATGGACGTTTCATCCGCTCAAAAAGTTTTAGGCTGCTTAAAACTTTTGTGCAGAAAATGTATCCAGTTCATCCGTTCTGCATCCGCTACGCATCCGCTACGCATCCGCTACGCATCCGCTACGCATCCGTTACGCATCTGTTATGCATCCGCTATATCCGCTTGGTGTCCGCTGCGCATCCGCGCAACTCGCATCCACCCGGACGCAGGGAGGAAGCGGAATGGACGCGGAACGGATGCAGAATGGATGCAGAACGGAAACAAAGCGTTTAAAACGGAAAAAACGTTCGCAGAGGGGATCTATCTCAGATATTAAGGATGTCTAGAGGATGCCTAGAGGATGCCTAGCGGAAAACCTATACTGCCTATAAAAAGGGGGAGCAACTCGCCTGCTTCGCACTTTCAGACCAGCAGCCCAGCGGTGCAGACCTCTGCAGCCTTCATCTGGCTCTTCCTCTTCCACAGCATCCAGTCATGTCCACCGTGGATTGCGACAAAATCCTTTCGGCAGCCAACATCCTTCTGCAACACTGCGAAACCATCTACAGTCTCTGTGAACAGTACTACGGGAAGAAAAGGAGGCACCCAAAAAAAGTCTGGCTCCGAAGATGGTTCGCCAGAAGAGCGCAGTACGTACTTTATGACAAGCTGATGGTGGAGCTCAGGAGCGAAGACCCTCGGGCGTTCCAGAACTTCATGAGGATGCCTCCAGCCATGTTTGACGAAGTTGTGCAGCGCCTGACACCCAGACACCCTGACACCTTGACCAAGACAAACACCAACTTCCCGCCCAGCCTGGAACCTGGGCTCAAGATGGCACTCACTCTGCACCACCTGGCCTCAGGGACCACCTACACAGGAGCATGCAGTACGCCTGGAGGGTGCCACACAACACCATCAGCATTGTGGTCAGAGAAGTGGTGCAGGCCATCATCGAAGAATACAAGGAGGAGCTCCTCCAGTGCCCATCCACTGAAGAAGGATGGAAGAAAGTTGCAGAGCAGCGGTATCAGAAGTGGAACTTCCCCCACACCGTTGGAGCCATCGATGGCAAGCATGTGGCCTGCAAAGCTCCAGCCAAGTCGGGGTCCACTTATCAGAACTACAAGGGTTTCTTCAGCATCATCCTCTTTGCCATGGTCGATGCTGACTACAAGTTCATGTACATCGATGTTTCAGGCAACGGCTCATCTTCAGATGCCCAGGTATACAACGACAGTCACCTCAAGGAGGGGCTGGAAAGCAACCTCATGGTGGGCTTCCCAGATCCAGACCCGCTGCCCAACGACACGCAAGATGTGCCCTACTTCATCATGGGGGATGACGCCTTCTCCCTCACAACCTACCTCATGAAGCCCTACACCTCCAGATGCCTCACCCGTGAAGAGAGGATCTTCAACTACAGGCTGTCCAGGGCAAGGCGGGTGGTGGAGAACGCCTTTGGCATCCTGGCCAACAGGTTCCAGGTACTTCTCACCAACATGCAGCATGGCCCAGAGACCATGAGGAGGATCGTGGAAGCTTGCTGCATCCTGCACAATCTCATGCGCACCCGCTACCCAGTCTTGCAGAACAGGCTCGTGGACCTCCAGCAAGGCAATGGGGACATGGAGCCTGGGGAATGGAGGCAAGGGCGAAACCTGATCGACACTGAGGATGTGCAAGGGCCCAACAGAGCCTCATGCGAGGCAAAGAAGCAGCGCAACCTCCTGAAACACTGGTGCAACTCCCCAGCTGGAGCGGTGGAGTGGCAAGACAGGATGGTAGATGCTTAATGGATGCTTCCTTCAGCCTGTCTCATCACACGGATGAGATTGTGCCATGTATGTTTGGTTGGCCTACAATGAACAGGGCGTTTAATAAAGAGTTGTGTTTATGTTGACATGTGTGGATCAATGCTTACATTGTAATTGATAATGAAGGGCCATAGGGGTGGCACCTGGGAGGGTGGACCATACAGTCCCACTATGCTTGCACTGGAGGTTTATCTATCCCACAGCTATTACCCATCCCATAGGTATCCCTGCCCATCACACAGGTATCCCTTCCCATCCCACAGCTATCTTAACCCATCCCACAGGTATCCCTGCCCATCCCACAGCTATCTTAACCCATCCCACAGGTATCCCTTCCCATCCCACAGGTATCCCTTCCCATCCCACAGCTATCTTAACCCATCCCACAGGTATCCCTGCCCATCACACTGCTATCTTAACCCATCCCACAAGCATGCAAAGGCTAAACCATTTCTAAAAGTTTCCACCCGGACTTTATGGAAAAAAATTAATGAAGCAAGTGTGTGAAACAAAGATAAACTTTGTTGAACAACAAGCTGTAAAATAAACATGACCCAAGTCAAGTGTCCAAATAAAGTCCACAAATATCCAGGCAGCCAGTTTCTGGCACTCCTCTTGGTCACTCGGAGGTGTGTGCCCAGGCTAAGATTTTAGGGAGCAGGTGCTGTGGAGGTGGGTGCTGCTGCAGTGCTGGTCTGAGGTGTTATTGGAGTGCCTAGCCCCGAGAGGACAACAGGGGACGGTGTGTTGAGGAAGGTGTCGGACAGCTGGCTCAGCCCCGCAATGCTGAGAGGTCCTTCCTTCATGCCATGGGGTGTCAGCCCCAGTATTGAAGAGAGATGTACTGAGGTCAGGCTTGGCTGTGGGATGGAGGAAGGAGCAGTGTAGTGGGGCTGCCTGCTCTGCAGCGGGGTGAGGACTGTCGAGGTTGGCATCGGTGGCATCATTGGAACCGGTGGCAGCGGTGTCACCCGATGACTCTGTGCCTGCATCTGTAAGGGCTGCTGTCTCTGCTGCTGGACCTCGGGGTAGCTGTAGCCCTGGTAAGTGAGGGGGTGTGGGAAGCCTTGGTATGGGAGGGACATCACCTGGGGTGGAGGAGCAGACCTGGACTGGGTGGGAGCAGGTGCCTCTGGGTCTGGAGGATTGTTGAGCAGCGTGGTGATCCTCTCCTTCACCACCTGGTACTGGGGATCCGCCATCTCCTTGAGGGTCTGGTTCACATAATTGAGGAAGGGCTTGCGGTTGGAGGAGGAGGATTCAATGGGGACCAGCTGAGAGAGGAGACCTGTGCTGGTGTGGATGGTGTCCCTGATCTCCACCAGGACCTTGTGGTTCTGCCCCTCCTGCGGTCCGGCTCTCTGCCTTACTGTGGTGGCGGAGGTGTGGGTGGATGCGGCTTCGGCAGCGGTGGACTCGATGTCTTCTTTCTCCCACCGCACCAGGGAGTCCTCCTCGCTCTCCACCACGCTTTCAACACCTGCCCGGGGGTTCTCCGCCATGGCAAGCTCCACAGAAACCTGCATGGAGACAGGGACTGACTCTCGGCCGCCAGAGGACTGGCTCCCAGCAGGCTGCCAGAGAGAGAGGGTAGAGATTTGGGCTCCTGGTGCTCCTCGGTGGCGGACCTCACCCTCCAGGAAGCTGCACTTGGCCATGATGTAGTTCTCTCTGTCCGTCAGCTTAACCCTGGCCTGGCCAGATTTTTTGCGGTGCAGCTTCCCGTACCAGGTGTGCATGTGCTTCCACCAGCCGAGGAGCACCTCCAAAGTGTAGCCCAGACTCTCCGCCCTCTCTCTCCAAGCAGCCTGCTTCCACTTGGTGTCCCTGTACAGCCGGTGTCCCTTCCGCCACAGGTAGTCGTTCTCTCTCAGCCACTCCAGCACCTCATCCTCATGCGCTTCCTCGATGTAATACTGCCTCCTCTCCCGTTGTTGCATACGCCTCTTCCTCCCTTTGGCAGGACCAGATGGGCCCTCATCAAAGGGGCTTCCAGGTTTTAGGGGTTGCTCCTCCACACGAACAGCAGCAGCAGCAGCAGCAGCAGCATCACCAGCAGGATCATAATCATCATCATCATCATCAGCAGCAGCAGCAGCATAATCACCAGCAGGATCATAAGCAGCAGCAGCAGCAGCAGCAGCAAGACCAGGATGAGCAGCAGCAGAGTAAGCACCAGCAGCAGGGTCAGCAAGACCAGGAGCACGAGCAGAACGAGCAGGAGCAGCTTCAGCAGAGTACACAGCAGAAGCACCACTGCCAGGAGCAGCTACAGCAGAAGCTCCAGCAACAGAAGAGCGAGCCCAAGCAGCAGAAGCCCCAGCAGAAGCAGAGTCAGGGACATGGGGCGGGAGGGTGGCCCTGTCCCTCTTGCCAGGGATAGCGGCAGGTTGCTGAGACTTTCGCTTCTTCCCCATGGTTGTGGGGTTGCTGGCTGGCAGGGAGGCTGGCAGGCACCAAGGCTGGCAGGAAGCCTGGCAGGAAGCCTGGCAGGAAGCCTGGCAGGAAGGCAGGCACCAAGGCTGGCAGACAGACTGGCTGGCAGGGAGGCTGGAAGGCAGGCTGGCAGCAAGGCTGGCAGGGAGGCTGGAAGGCAGGCTGGCAGCAAGGCTGGAAGGGAGGCTGGAAAGCAGGCTGGCAGCAAGGCTGGCAGGGAGGCTGCCCAGGAGGCTGGGAGGCAGGCTGGGAGGCAGGCTGGGAGGCAGGCTTGGAGGCAGGCTGGCAGCAAGGCTTGCAGGCAGACATGCAGGCAAGGAACTCGAAGTGTCCAGCAGCAGGTCTTTCCTCGGAATGCTAGACGTGCGAGCTGCTTCCCTTTATATCCGGGGGGCTTGCGCAATGCATCCCCCCCCGCATGCGCAATTAACGCCAGGCATCCGTTAGGCTTCCACTCTGCATCCGCTAGGCTTCCGCTCTGCATCCGCTTCATCCGCTCTGCATCCGTTCTGCATCCGCTTTTTCCGTTCCGCATCCGCTTTGCTGAGGCCCCCCGGAAGCCTAGTGGACGCACCATCCGCTTCCATCCGCTGTGCTTCCGTTCCGCATCCGCTTTGCATCCGCCCTGCGTCCTCCCCGTGTCCGTGTTGTCCGTTCCAATTATGCAAATTTTCACCCCTTTTGAGCGCGGATACAACGGATGTAACATTTTTCTCTCCCATTGTGTCCGTTTTGCATACGTTGGGCAGTGTGACACGGCCTTGAACCATGGTGGCACAGTGGTTAAGAGTGCAGTACTGCAGGCTACTTCTGCTGACTGCTGGCTGCCTGCAATTTGGCAGTTCAAATCTCACCAGGTTCATGGTTGACTCAGCCTACCATCCTTCCGAGGTTGGTAAAATGAGCATCCAAAAATTGTTGAGGGCAAATATGCTGACTCTGTAAGCCGCTTAGAGAGGGCTGTAAAGCACCAGTATATAAGTCTAAGTGCTACTGCTATTGCTGGGAGATTGGATAAACCCAATCATGTTGAGTATTTGAAATGCAATATATTACTGAACCTCCCCAAATGGCATAATTCAATATCCAGGTGGAGTGAGTTATATGGGTTTCGCTTCTGAATCATCACAATCTCAATGTATGAGAGGGTTTCCCTATCCTAGAGTGGTTCTGAGGTCCAGTATCATGATTCCAGCTTGGGCAAGCAAAAGGACCACAACCTGGTAGGTTCCTCTACCATTGCGTGAGAAAGTGAATCACTCTTTACAAGACCACTATCCAATGGCTGCTGAGTGACAGACTAGCTGAATCCCAGAACCATGATTGGTTGACTCAGCCATAAGCATTGTTACATTGCTAGAAGACAAGTTGATGAGCTGTAAAAACATTATTTGCTCTCTTGGGGCTGGTCCAGACATCATAAGGGGCCCAAGGACGGGTAAGTTCAGAAAAAATAGGGACATCTCAAGAGCTGCTTGGTGACTTAGCAGAATATCTGAGGTTTGGCTCTTGCTGCATCCCATACCCTGAGCAGTCTCAGCATTGTGGGACTGAATTGGTCCCAACAGGCATAATTCTCTTGGTTGGACCATTCTTCAGAGTAGAGGAAATCTGCTGAGGATCTCATCCTGGCCCTAAGGTCTTTTTCACTGTCAGATAGTTGTTTAATTGTCCAT
>BLBF01000036.1:8165459-8216633 GCA_015471245.1 Laticauda colubrina | reverse complement strand
CATAAGGGGCCCAAGGACGGGTAAGTTCAGAAAAAATAGGGACATCTATTTTGGTAAAATGAGGACCCAGATTGTTGGGGGCAAGATGCTGACTCTGTAAAACCGCTTAGAGAGTGCTGTAAAGCACTGTGATATAAGTCTACATGCTGGTGCTATTGCTAAGTCAAGGGCTACTTGCAGATTCTTAATATCACTTGGCTTTTTTCCTGAGAGTGATAGCCTAGCATTCCTCTTGTTGGCAAAACATATTCTCTTCACTGTGGGGAGCAGGAAGGATGAGAATATTTTGAAGAGGCTGACTGACTAATGAATAGCGACTGGGTGTTTTCTTTCCTGTTAAGAATTAGAACCCACCTACCTCCGGGAATCTACCAAGGAATGATCAAGGCTGACAAACATCCACCATTAAGGCTTATATTCAATGGTGTATGGAGATTTAAGAAGGAAAACTACTTGCTTCATCGATGTAAGACTACTTCCATCTTGGAGGAGGAAAATTTAGCTAGCATTACATAAAGCAAAATACAGGGAGTTGCCAGGCACTATTGTATCAATAGAAACTGCAAATTAGGTAAATCTTATATTGGAGAACAGTATTGCTCAGCTCAGAAATTTTAAGTTGTGTAGACTTCTAGGAGTTGAAGTCCACACATCTTCAAAGTTGAGAAACACCAGTCTAGAAGATTAACCATTAGGGATCTTGCCATTTGAAATGAAACGGCACACCAGTCTTGCAAGCCAAAGTGCTGAATAAGGCTAATCTTAGTCACCTAGTCTGACTTAGTCACCTAGTCCCCAAGGTGCTTTTCCTGGAAGCAACTGGACTTTCTTGGTTTTTCTTTCTGTTTTCTTTTTGGAAGACATTTCGCTTCTCATCCAAGAAGCTTCTTCAGCTCTGACAAGATAGTGGGGAATGGAAGAACTGAAGAAGCTTCTTTTTTTTTTTTTTTTTTATTAAAGTTTTTATTAATTTTCTACAAACAAACAAACATACAAAACATTAAAAACATCTATTCTCATATATACTTCCGGTGTATCGGTTGGTTCATCAGTTTTGTGCATTCATTTTATAGTGTCAATTACAATTATATTGCATAACCACTCATATTGTCAATCCATATTCTAATATTACTAAAGAAAAAAATAAAAATAAAAAAATCTTTTTTCTGACTATACTTTTAATCATTCATGCTTTGCGAGATAACAATACTTCAAACAAATTATTCTATAATTTGTCGTATAATCATAACAATCAATCCTAAAAAACTCTTCATATATATAGTATTAATGTTCTATTATTGTATTTTATCATCTAACCATTGATAAAAAAAACCCCAAATTGCATAAAATTGTTTATCTTCTTGTTCTCTAATTTCAAATGTCAATCTACTCATCTCAGCACATTCCAATATTTTCTTAATAATTTCTTCCTGCAATGGTATTTTCTCATTCTTCCAGTTTTTAGCAAATACAATCCTAGCCGCCGTTAATACATTTACAATCAAATATTTCAAGTCTTTATTATATATATCAGGTAAAATTCCCAATAAAAAGATCTCTGGCTTCAAGTCTATGTGTTTCTTTGTCATTTTTTCCAACCACATGTGAATTTTAGTCCAATATTTTCTAGCATTCTCACAAGTCCACCACATATGATAGTATGAGCCAGGTATCTGATGACATTTCCAACATTTTTCAGATTTATTCTTGAACATTCTTGCTATTCTTGTCGGGGGAAGGTGCCACCTGTAAAACATCTTATACAAGTTTTCTTTATATGCTATTGACATTGTCATTTTATAATTTTGAGACCACAATTTTTGCCATTGTTCTAAATCAATTCCATATCCAAAATTCTTCCCCCATGCAATCATAGTTTCTTTAACTTGTTCTTCCTCTAGCTTAATTCCCAATAAATAACCATATAACTTTTTAATCACTTTCTCATCAGTACCCATCAATATCTTATCTAAATCAGTCTGTTTATCATAGAATCCTTCCGTTTTAAAATCTTCAAGATATCTTGAGTGTATTTGCGCATATGAAAACCAATTCATCCTTATACCTTGTTCCTCTAAATTTTGGATCGTTTTAAGTCCACCCTTTTCATCCAACAGTTCCCCATATCTAACTGTTTGTTCCTTTTTATAAATCATAGGATAGGAAAATGCTTGAAGAAGCTTCTTGAATGAGAAGCGAAATGTCTTCAATTTTTTTTTTTTTTTTTTATTTTTTAAAAGCCCAGTTGCCTCCAGAAAAACGCACCTTTGGGATAACCATGACCTGGATGACTGAGAAGCTCTACATACAGACTTAGCTGCCTTGGAAAAAAGGATAGGTGGCATTTCCCCCTCACCTACCCATTACACCCATAGAAGCAAACTCTACTGCTCTATGGAGTAGGGTTTTCGCCTTCCAAAAGCAGCAACCTAGTTGGGTTAAAATGTTTGTCCTCTTCCAAAAGAGGGCGGCTGCTTAGGCCCCACGAGAGGAATGTTTCAGCCAGCCTGTCCCATCACCTGCTGCTGCGGGAGGTACTTCGCCTGCTGTAAGGTGTGAGAGCAGATCGAGAGAGTTGGGTCTCTGGGGCGAGGAGGGTTAAAAAGAGCTCTGCTGCCCTCTGGCGGCTTCTCGAGTTTGAAAGAATATTTGTCCATATATATATATATATATATATATATATATATTTTGCCCCAAAGAAAAATGTCATTACTTCGTTGTTTGCGCTTAGCTGCGGGATTTTTTTGGGAGATCTGCGGCGGCGGAGGAGGGGAGGGTTCCCGGGAGAGGAGAGGGAGCTCCCGGAGGAGCTTTTTCCCTTGGAAGGAAAAAGAACTGGTTCGTCCAGTTTCTTTTGCAGCAGCAAAAGGGATGTGTGCTCCGGGCAGGCAGATGTTTTCAGTTTCGTTTCCGCCGATCCAGGTTGCAGAAATGAAAGTGAAAGGTGGAGGGAGTCCGAGCGGAGAAATGGAGGAGGAGAGACGCATCTGCAAGAACTGGTAGGAAAGCCTCAATGCTTATCTCAACTTCTCACATAAGGGGGGGGGGGGGGTGTCTATCTTCAGAGCTGTAGCTAGAGAGGCAAATGTGCTTTGTTTTTTGCAAAGATCATTTCTCTCTGTTCCAGAATTTGCTTGGTGGACAGGCTGAAGAGAGGAGAAAGCTTTTGGAAATTGAAGCAGGAGTGGTGTGGGAGGGAAGCCCAGCCACTATACACTGTATTTGTTGTCCACTGCTGAATCACTAATATTTTAATATTTTAAATATTATTCAATATTCCACCATTATTCCAATATCTCAATTCCAATCAGACCAGTTATTAATAGGATTTAATCAATCCTGGGATTATAAATCACCTGGCTTTATAGTCCTTAAAAGCTATTTTACAATCTTTATTGATGTAATTGGTAAGTGAATCATTGCAGTTGTTAAGTTAATAACGTGGTTATTTAGTGAATCAGGTCGCAAAAGCCAATCATGTGACTCTGGAGCACTGCAACCGTCATAAATATGAACCAGTGGCTAAGCATCCAAATTTTGATCACATCATAAACATGAAAAGTCCCTTTTTTTAGTGCTCTTGTGACTTTGAATGCTCAGTAAATGAACTGTTGTAAATCAAGGATGTCCTGTTGTGGAAAGGGAACTTCACGAAGACAGTGGTGTCACTCAAGCAGGAAAAGGCCAAAGGGAACATCAGGCCAGCTGTTAGGAATATAAATCACCTAATAGGTATTTGGGTTAGAAATATATAAACCAGGATAGACATTTTAATACTGTCTCTTTAAGGGAATGCAAGAGCATGCAATTGGGTGTAGTTTCTCAAAGGCCATAAGATGAAGCCAGAAACCTGAGTTGTTTTAGTCTGAGTCTCAGAAGAGAGTGTGAGTGTATCTTTGTTTCCTTCTGTTGAAAAATATTGCCATTGCTCCATTTTTCCTAATTTACTGATATTACTGGATTTAATGTAAGCCTGAAACTGAACTGTTTTTGACACTGGAATTTGATATTTGGATTATCCCTGGATGAAAATTGACAAATTTTACCTGTGAATGACTTTGGATTGCCGATTTTCAACTTTGCTTAAACCTTTCTGCAAGTAAAAACCTACATTTACTGTACAGTGTATCTGTGTGCTCTGTGTGTGTATTATTCAAACACTACTCTCTATACGTCTCCCTGTATGTGCTCATTCTCCTAACGGGGAATTACCTCAACACCAGCCATAATACAAACTTACACAGGAAAAGAATTGAATAAAAGGTATTAAAGAATCCCTTTAGACACAAGCCCAAGTAATTCAGAAAAGTAGACAAATAAGAAAAGAAAATCCTTACAAACATGTCAAATAAGCAAAACAAACAGACAAAAGACATGAAAAATATATATAAATTACAAAAGAGACAGGAGATTGCCACAAAACAAATATAGAAAACCATTGTAAAGCTAAAAGAGATTAGGAAAAAAAAACGATAATACAATCAAATCACCCCACAGAGTTTGCCTTCCGCACCCCACGGAGTTTGCCCTCTGGCGGGAATAAAGACAAACTCTGACAGGATTTGAAACATTAAACACAAATAAGGAACATTCACACACAAGAGGCGTAAAGGGTATAAGAACCAGGGACTTACCATATGAAGGTAGCTAGCCCAGGAACGCAGACTTCTTGCTGTCCCTCGCCTTCCTGAAAAATAAAAAGATCCAGCTTTCAAGCAGTTGTCCATATCCTTGCGCCAGAGCTCTTCCAGCGGGAAAATCGAATCCTCGAAGGAAAGGCATTTTGCACCTTTCAACATTGTATTTATCTCCACAGCTTCAGCTGGCTCTGGTCCATTTTCAAATTCCCTTTTTTAAAAACTTTTGCTCGTGACCCATAATACCAAATACCCCATTCTCCTCAGTTTTTCAAGAATTAGAAAATGTATGTAATTTATTCCCAACATCCCATTGGGTTGCAAGGAGTAAAAAGAAGAATCAATCTATTTATATCAGTCTTGTTACCAAAAGTGAAGTTTCAGACATTTTGATGTCCTTGCCAATGGCCGTTTTTTTCTTTGTTTCTAGCAAGAGGGATGTGGCTGCAGTGAACTTCTCCCTCCATGAAGCTCATTGCATGAGGTTTCTTGCTGTTTGCCCCAAATGTGAGGAACTGGTTGCTTCAAATGATATGAAAGAACATCTTGCCAAGGCTCACCAACAGGTAAGGAGGGTCTTTTGCTTTGCTTACCTTTGACAGGAGGCAATCTGGGCTGCTGTATCTTAAGGTGCCATAGGAACGTGGTAGGATGAGAGTTTCTGTTTGCGTTACATGCGGGTTGCCAAGCTGCCAGAATTTTTACCAGTGGAGAAGCTGAGACAGTTGTAAGTGTGAGGACCAGTGAAAAGTGATTTTTTTCAGTGCTGTCGTAACAAATGGCTATAAGTCAAGTTCCCGTATGGAAAACAGCCTAGAGTTTTGCATTGTTTTGGGGAATGCGGGGCCACCATTTTCCCCAATGAAGGGAAGAGTTCTTTCTATGCAACTTTTGAGCTTTGGGTCCTGTATCAGCAGGACTGGCTTGATAGATTTACATTCTAACCTCCACCCACCCACCCCCGCCCCTCAGGTCTCCCCTGTAACAATTTTAACAGTTTTCCCCTTGGACTTCCCACTGAACAAACATTGACACAAGTTAACTCTTGGAATAATTTCTTTTGTGAGTGGGGTGGAGTCATGGACTATCACAGCTGCAGGTTTTGCAGAATTTGAGGTGGGAAAGAGAGATACATACTCCTGTTTGTGAGCACCAGATCTGCAGAAAAGTATACGATGGATAGCAATAGCACTTAGACTTATACACTGCTTCATAGTGCTTTTTACAGCCCTTTATAAGTGGTTTACAGAATCAGCATCTTGCCCCCAACAATCTGGGTCCTCATTTTACCCACCTCGGAAGGATGGAAGGCTGAGTCAACCTTGATTCAGTAAGACCCGAACTGCCAAACTGCTGGCAGCCAGTGATCAGCAGAAGAAGCCTGCCGTACTGCATTCTAACCACTGCACCACTGCAGCAGAAGATCGTCTTCTGAAAGCCTGCAGAGGGAAGACAGTGTTGAAATAGACATGATTTTCTATAGATGCATATTTGCAATGGTTTATTAACATTGAGGTTGGCCCTGCAAATCAACAGATAATTGACTGGAACACCCTCACCTAGCCTTATTCTTCCTAAATCCCATCTTCACCTTTCATTTATAAACCTAATTTGTCTAAAATTAACCTTCATATACCTTGCCTTTCCACGATCATCTTCAAAACATGCATGTATATCCATCCATGAGCTGTAACATTGCAGGCAACCAATAAAAAAATTACAAAGCAAGACATGCTCTTTGGCAAAACCTCAACATCTTTGGAGCAGATCAGTGCTGTGTCTTGCCTTCCTGGCTTCCAGTGGGTGGTTGTGTCTTTGGGTAAAACAACTGATTGGCTGTTTTCCATCTTCCCTTTCCCTCTTCCAGGTCAGATGCGTGCTCTGTCACAAGATGATGCAACAGTATCTGCTGGAGCACCATGAGGTAAGGCCTAACTGGAAAATAAGCCCTAATGATTGTTCAGGATGCTCGTAATATAAGCCCTATCCCAAAAATAAGCCCTTAATTAAGATTGTCAGCCAGAAGGATGCACTGTATTTCCCCCAAAATAAGACCGAACGAAAATAAGTCCTAATGTACCTTTGGAGCAAAAATTAACGTAAGACCCAGTCTTGTTTCAGAGAAACATGGGTAGTAGCCTATTTGGGGGAGATGGGAAGGACTGAGACCAGGAATGCTCCTTCTAAGTGGAAGGAGCCTTCTAAGCTCCTTCTAACTGTTTCTTCTTTGAAACAGTTTCACTCTGGAACAAGAGTGGCCCTATCTGGAGTAGCCTCCTAGAAGTCAGTCCAGAAGGTTTTGAGGTGAAGTGAGATATAATTAATAGTAACTGTGGTATTGTCTTGCGCCCTGGAAGCTTTAACTGATGCAATTATGTTAACATTGTATATGCCAAGAGATGGGAGGTCCATAAATTTAATTAAAAAATAATAATTGGTGAGGGAATATTTCTCTTGCCTCTAATGGATGCTCATTTTGTACATCACAGATCAGTATACCAGGATTGTTACTTAGTGTGACAGCATTTGCACATGCCTAGTACAGTTTAGTGTTCATCACAGAAAGCAACTGAGAATATAGCAGACTAGAGAGTTTTTGTAGGCTAGCATTTTGTGGGAATTCTGTCTCTTTGGTCAGTATATGTTTCATGTATTGGGTGAACCCAGAAAATAGTGGAACTATTTTTTGGAAAATAGTTTGGTGTAGTGTTTGAGGTTCCAGGATAGAAAGGGGGGACCATGAGTTTTTGTCCCACCTTAGGCATAAAAGCCGGCTAGGTGATTTTCAACCGGTCACTCTCAGTTCAATCTACCCCACAGGATGGTTGCTATAGGGAAAATAGGAGGAGAAAGGAATATTATGCATGTTCATTGCCCTGAGTTACTATAAAATTAATAGAGGTGGGATAAAAATACATGACTTTTTGTCGACTCAGGTTTAGGCAATGTACAAGACATCATACAAGGCAAGATACCATCCACACCTCCTGTGTTCCATCGCTAAATCTGACTGCCCAAGGTTCCTTCTACAAGCTCTGAGGCCTTAAACACAACTGCAAAAACTGAACTTTGGGTCCTTTGTTCTTCCCACCCCTGCAGGCTAAAGAATGCCAAGAGCGCTCAGTTAAATGCCACTTTTGCGAGCTGGAGCTGCCATTCCATAAGCTGCAATCTCACCTGGATGCGTGTGGCAGCCGCACCACGATGTGTTGGGATTGTGGCAAATACGTCATGCACAAAGCCCAAGAGGGGCACAAGCTCACCTGCCAAACAGGCAACAGGCCAAGGGCCCCTGGTGAGTTTCACACCTGTAGGTATTGTTGCTAGTTTTGTCCATTCTCCTTCCCTATCAATGCCCTTTTGAAATGCAACCTGGAATTGATGGAGATTGCCTCATCTTTTTGCATCTAGGAGCTGTGTCTGTTTTTCTCCTAGCCTGTGATTAATGAAAGATCAAAATGACCTTCCCTTCCCCATCTCTCTTTCTCTCTTATGATTTCCTCTCTTCGAAATGTAGTTTAGATCAGGGGTCTCCAACCTTGTCAACTTCACTCCTAGAATTCTGGGAGTTAAAGTCCACAAGTCTTAAAGTTGCTAAGATTGGAGACCCCTGGATTAGATATAAGTCAGGCATTCCTATCCTTCTGTATTTCTGAATCTAACTTTTACCTCTGATATAATGAACATCTGTTAGCATTTGTTGACAGCTGCGCTAAGCCTATAATCTGCATCCAAAGTGTCACACAATGAACATAGTCTTTTTTTTAAAAGGGGCACATGACATTGTTGCTCAGAACTCATTCAGCCCTCTCCTTATGTTTGAAAGCAAATCCTCTAACATGGGTTCCTGCTGAATTCAAGCCACCAATAGGAACCCATGTTTTCAATTTACCAAAGATCCTGGCTTGCTCTGACAGTTCACAGGAAGAACTGTCTCTGCTAATAAATAAATGCTGGTAAAAACTCAAATAAATAAATTTGTTCTTTGTTCTTAGCCTAGATCGGGGTCCTCAAACTTGGCAACTTTAAGACTTGTGGACTTCAACTCCCAGAATTCCTCAGCCGGCTATGAAGTCCACAAGTCTTAAAGTTGCCAAGTTTGGAGACCTCTGGACTAGACATTTAGAAATTGGAAGGGGGCAAAATAAAAACTAAGATCCCCAGAAATGCCACATTCCTCACTGGAAGCTAGAATGAGGATTAAGGAAATTGTAAGTATTTAGGGAAGGCTGAAATGAAGTAGAGTAATTTGTAGCTCAGAATATCCCAGGGTTGTCTGTAGTAAAGCAGGGCAAAGTCCAGCAATTCCTACCCATCAGTGACATCACTGCACAACCCCTTCCCTTTCAATTCCTGTGTTGTGACACTGTTGCAGAGCATGGTTTGCACACTGGCATCACTTTGCATGCTCAGACTCCATGAAAAGATATATTGTCCCTTGCTTAGGAGTGAAAGACAATCCAGGTGGCTTGTTTTCCACTAGTAATTGCCAATTACAGTCTTAGTTGACCTCTTAGCACCATGTTTAAATGTTGCCTCCTTTACCTAGATTTGCTTTTTTAAATTCTTGGAATCCAGTTGTGTTAACTGATTTGACCGGCTATAGCAGGGGTCTTCAAACTTGACAGCTTTAAGATTTGTGGACTTCAACTCCCAGGAATTCTGGGAGTTGAAGTCCACAAGTCTTAAAGCTACCAAGCTTGGAGACCCTTGGGCTATAGTGCACGTGCCCTATTAATCATTGCCTTAGCTTGTTGTGTGATGTTAACACATTGATATGATTGTTTTAGTTGCTCAAGTGTTGCATGAATGCAACAGTATGAATTGGTAAGGTTTATTATTATTATAATAGTTGATTGAGAATTTGTTTTGAGAACATACTGTTGATTTTGCTAAAACTGGGTTTGTGCAACCCAGTTCTAAGCCTCAATATTTTCCAATTTATCCTAGGAAATTAAAGACAGGGACAAAATGGATGGATGGATGGATGAATTAATTAATTAATTAATACATTCATTCTCTTCCCTTGCTAAATCTGTGTCTAGGTGATTTTGGCCAGTCAAAGGCTGTTGGAAGGGGCACAGAGCAATCTGAAATCTTTTTGCAGCTCTTTGATCAGAATGTTAGGACTGATTATTGTCTTCTAACTTCTCACTTTTAGGTTTCAAAACAAATTTATGCCAGCAGTGTAACAATTGGTTTCCAGAAGATCAATATCTACACCATCTGGTAAGAATTTTGGTCATCAAAAATTGGCTTTCTTGTAGCAGTGGAAGTGGCCAGTAAAAAAAAAAAATCTGGAGATTTTGATAGTGACCAGTGGACTCACAAGAGACCAGCATGGTGTGTTCCAAGCCTTGGTGTGTTCTTTTGTGTCATAGTTAAGAGTGGAACTTGTTGGAGATGATGATCTATCTCTTGAGCTGCCAGTCACACTTCTGAACAACTGATCTCTTTATATACAACCCAGCGGTGATAATTTTACTGCCAAAGACGAACAGGAAATTTTATGAAAATACTAGCTAATATTTTCATGTTAACTGTAGCAGTTAAGGTGGAAGCAGCCACATTTGCAGGATATGAAAAACACTATTGGCTTTTCACCTTGTTCAACGTCTTTATAGCCTAGCATCTTCAGTATATGTAATTTATGGTTCATAATATGTGCCCAATAAATGAATTCAAGAACTATGAATCTAAGAACTAAGATCTCTGAGGGAAATGGGTGGTTAAGAAGTGAAAACATACAAACAAACAAAGTTACATGTGTTTTCAAAAGCGCTTAGGTCCATGTAGGTCTAGTTTGTCCTTTCTGATTTTAATTGATTGATGATGTTTCCAATTGACTCAATTACTTAAAGGGAGATTTCAAATTATTAAAAATTAAAATCAGAAAAACAAAAGAGACAACAATTGAAATAAACTTAAATGCAAACCTTTAATCAAGCTAACTAATAAAAGATCTTTAAAAACTAGAGAAATAAGTTTGGGGCAGAGGGGAAAAATATTCCCTTCACCTTTTATCCCTCCAATTGGAATATTGAAGTTCAAACCCAGGACTGCCTGGATGCAGACCACTGAGCTTTGGCCTTTGTTGTGGGCCTGGTGTCAGGGCCAATTCTGGAAATGTGGGGCTGGACATGAAGAAAGGGAAATTCTCACTCAACGAGGTGAAAAGGAGGAAGACGTTTTTACCAGAAAGCAAAATATCTTAGTCTCTGAATGTTGGGGCAATTAATTTCTGGCTTATCCTGCCCACTTTTATGACAGCTACCCAACCTACATTAACCAAGCCTTCTTTGAAACCTTTCCTTTATCTCACCCACAGAACGAATGCAGTTCATCTCCCCAGCTTCTGGGGTCTCTCGCCACCCATTCTGCTGCAAGATCAAGGTCTCCTCCATCTCCACAGAGCCCTCCAACTCCAGCTCCTCCTTCCCCTACTTGGAAGATGAAGGCCGAGAAGGATGCGCGCCCCAAGAGGAGGGACAGAGAATTGCCTTCTATCGAAAAAATATCTCTGAGGTCTCCAAGAAGCAAAAAGGCATCTGGCTGCGAGGCCTTCACCTCCATCCTGACCTCCACTGGACCACAGGCCCTCAATGACACGTATGACCAGCTGGTCACATGTTCCCAGTGTAACATCCTCCTTCCAAGCCCAATCCTACAGAAGCATGAGGTGAGAAAGGTGAAGCCTATGGGAATGTGGCAATAAGGGAGCCATTTGGAGGAGGGGGTATTATCCAGAGCTGCTGCTGCAGGGGAGAATTCACAGTGGGACCTCCTCCTCTTGGGGAAGCTCCCTGGCATTTGCTGCTAAACAGCTGAAATCCCAGCCATAACAGGCTAATAATATTTAGAAAATGGTGGGAGAAAGGAAACATTGACCAAAAAAATATTTATTCAAGTTTAGTGAGCTTTTTGAAATTGAATTTCTCTATCATGCCTTTAAAAAGGACATTCCTGACCAGACAAATCAGGAACAACTTAAGAATAGTCCTAGATGTCTTCGAATTTTACGAAGCCCACCCCAAAAAACAAATTGCACTTACGTTTTTAGATGCAGAGAAGGCCTTCGATAATTTAAATTGGCAATTTTTAATCCAAAAAAATTCTAATATGAATTTAGGCACCAAATTTGAAAATATTATAACAACCATTTATGATACACAATGGGCTAATATAATAAATGGGGAATATACCCGCCCAATAAAAATAGAAAAAAGAGTCAGACAGGGCTACCCACTCTCACCCCTGCTCTTCATATTATCATTAGAAGCATTACTAATGCGAATTAGACAGAACCCAGACATAAAAGGATTAAAGGTTAAGAAAGAAGAATATAAGTTGCAAGTGTTTGCGGATGATATGATTTTTTTTCATTGAAGAACCAATAGGAAGAGGACAAAAATAGATGAATGAATTAGAACAATTTGGAGTAGTAGCAGGACTAAAAATTAATAGGAACAAAACAAAATTAATGATCAAACATTTAACAGAAAAACAGAAATTAGAACTAGAAGTTATGGAAATACAAGTGATAAAGAAAGTTAAATACTTAAGAATATGGTTGACAGCACATTGTAAGACACTTAAGGAAAATAATTATGATAAATTGATGCAACAGGTAAAGAAGGATTTAGAAACATGGGGCAAGCTGCAACTTTCATTATTAGGCAGGGTTGCTGCTGTTAAAATGAATATTCTTCCAAAATTCCTTTTTATATTTCAGATGATCCCAATCAAAGTACACAAATTTTTTTTTGAAGAACTTAATAAAATAACTGTAAAATTTATCTGGCAAGGGAAAAAACCTAGAATAAATTTAAAGGCAATGTAGGATATGAAGAGCAGGGGAGGGCTGGCACTTCCAAATTGGGAGTTGTATTATAGTGCAGCCTCTTTTGTAAGGAATGGGTGAATTTAACCAATAAGAGAATATTATTCTTAGAAGGCCATGTCTTGCAGAGAGGGTGGCATGGTTTTTTATGGGATGTAGGGAAAACTAGTCAGAAATATTTTCACAGACACCTAATCAGAGATTCATGATTAACTAATTGGAAGAAAATACGGAAAAAACACTATTTAAAAATACCAATTTGGATTTCAACAATGGAGGCGATGATTCACCTATATCTGGATATCACTAAAATGATTAAATATAAGGACCTATTGGATACGCAAGGAAATTTGAAATCGCGGCAAGAACTTCAAGAGCGGGGACTAAAAACTGATCAGTGGGCATATCTTCAAATTCAAAGTCGATATAAACAGGACAAGAAAGAATTTGGAATTAACAACAAACTCCAGCAATTAGATAAAATTTTATTAGGATCAGGCAGAAAAAAATATAACAAAATTTTATAATTATTTATTAGAAGTAGAATTAGAAGAAGAAATTGTAAAAAGGAACATGATAGCCTGAAGTAGGAATATAGGACGTAGCATCACCACAACAGAATGAGAAAAGGTCTGGGGTAGAAATAATAAAATTACAAAATTGGTAGCATACAAAGAAAATGCCTATAAAATGTTTTATAGATGGCACCTTCCTCCTTCGAGATTAACGAAGATGCACCCCAATATGAGTCCGAATGGCTGGAAATGCAAAAAAAAAAAAAAAGAGGGAATTTTTTTCCATATGTGGTGACCCTGTACAGAAGCTCAAAAATTTTGGCAGAAAATTAGAAATTGGCTGGAAGAAATGACAAGAGAACAGATCGAATTCAAACCAGAGTCCTTTCTGTTCGGGATCTTTGATAAACAAATATCAAAAAAAGTGAAATATATAATACACATTTTGACAGTGGCCAGATTGGCTTTTGCACAATGTTGGAAGCAGCCTCATGTTCCATCAGAGGAGATGATTATTTAAAAAATTTCAAGTTGTGCAAAAATGGATAAATTAACTTTGGCATGAAAAAATACACTTCAATATACTACAACAGCTGGGACTGCTGGTACAAATGGATAGACCAAAGAAAGACTTCACGCTAAAAGGCAAAAGAGGATAGGATAGATCCATAGTAGTCATAGACTACATATCATAGTAGTGATATGTAAGGATTAGGTGTGTGTATATGGCATAAAATAAGGATAAAAAAGAGGTCTTACAAACTGTTGAAGATGAGAATGTTTTTAATAGTTTCCTATTTTTTTCTTTCAATTTTCTTCCTTCTTTTTTTCTTATTTATATATGTGTTGTTGGTTTATTTTAATTGTAAAATCAATAAAATTTATTTAAAAAAATTAAAAGGACATTTCAAAAAAAAAAAGAGGGGAAGAGAGAGAGAGGCTGCAATAGCAGAAATGTCCTCAGGTCACCTGTGAAATCCCGATTTCATTCCTATTTCAGAAAAAGTGTCAGCAGGCAGTTTCTCTACAAGCAATTCGACAGAGCCCACGATTTTTGAAAAAAGAAGGTACTTTTATGATTTCTGGTTCGCTCCTTCCCTCCCTAGTCATTATTTAAACTACTTCATGTTTTTCCTTAAATGGGAAACAATCATACAAATGTTGAAATCTCCACTTGTTCAAAAAGGCTGCTCTATTCCACTCAAGTACTTGCCATCTTTCTGTGCTGCTAGAGATTCAGAATGAGACAGCATCGGCTGCTTCTCTGTTCTGCCACCACTGGAAGGACAATGGAATTAAATGGATATTGTAGGGAGTGATTTCCCCTTTGACTTTCACTTTCACTTCCCAATTGCTTCTAGTAACTATTTTAAAGAGAAATTCTTGGTAACTTCCCTGGTGGCTCAGTGATTAGAATATAGTATTGCAGGCTAATTCTGCTGACTTCCAGGAGTTCGATCCTGACTGGCTCAAGGTTGACTCAGCCTGTTATCTTTCGGAGGTCAGTAAAAATGAAAACGCAGATTGGGGGGGGCAACATGGTGATATTTGTAAATCACTCATAGAGAGTTCTGAAAACCACTATGAAGCAGTGTATAAGATTAAGTGCTATTGCTATTCATGAATAGAGTTGTTTTCCTCACGACCGCCTCCAAATGGTTGCATGAATATATTTTTTTTTAACATTTCACAGTCCGGCATACAGATAGTCTTTACCTGTTGCTTAATGACTAGTCAAAGTTATGAGGACCCTGCCCCAAAAGATATTCAGAACACAATTCCGAAATTCCAATGGCCTCCCCACTCCATGATCACATGACATTTCAGGTGCTCAGCGACCAGCCCGTGTCTATGGCTATTTGCAGACTGCAATTTACAACATTTTTGCATTTATTTCCAGTTTCCAGCAAAAATGTGCCATAGTAAACAGTGCTTTGCTTAATTATCATTTGCCACCAATCGCCATATTCCCTCAATAAGGAAAGTAGTACAATTGTCTTGTTTCACATGGGTGACCCAAGTTATGAGTGACCTGACTTAACTATCATAATTGGCAGACTCAATTATGGTCGTAAGCCAAGTAAGTAAGCCAAGTAAGCCAACCTGTACAACACTAGTATTTCTTGGCAGTTTCCTATCGAAGAACTAATCTAGTGTGGCCCTGTTCAGTCCAATCCTAATTCGAAAAGAAAAATGCTAGCCATCAAGGTTTGCCTGGCTTTTTTTTTTTTTAAAGCAAACTCTTATCAACCAAAGTTAAAAGAACAGTCCTGGTATCACTCAGGAAAAACCAAGAAAGCAACTCGTTCGTTTCTCTAGGAACAAGGAATTTAAAAAGTATATGGGGTTGCTGTATTGACTTCCATCCCCAGCCTCTCAACAGATGCTTTCCTTCTGTGCCTCTCCAGACCTTGTTCTCCTATGGAGCCAGCTTTGTCTCCTTCCAAATAAAGCAGCTGCTTGAAGACGGGGAGATGGAGCATCTGTTTCGTTGAGCAGTTTTGGGAGGCATATGGGCCACCTATGGTCACCCTCTGTTTGAAAATGGCCCCGTGGTGGTGACAGGATGGAATTTATACTTTACCTAGCTCCTCATCAAAATACTTCCACTGGAGGCTCCAGTTGTACCAGATGATAGGAGGGTATCCTGGGCTAAGAAAACTAATCGAGGAGAGATGCAACCTAGAATTGAGAATAAATTTCCAAACAGCGAGGACAATTAACCAGAAATTGTGGGTGCTCTTATCACTGGAGGGCTTTAAGAGGAACCTGGACAGCCACTTGTCTGGAATGATATAGGGCAGGGGTCTCAAAGAGCCATTTGGACCCATTTTTCACAGAAAAGAAAACACTGGGAGCCAATAATTTAACAACCGGTGTGACTGGGTGGACGTGGCCAACTCGAAGCCACCCAGTCACCTGCTCTGGAATATGGAACAAGTCTCCATCCCCCCACCATCACTCTTACCTTCTCAGGCCATGCAAGGAGTGATGGGGAGGGAAAGGGCGAAGCCAGCCAGTGGTGGGATCAGCTGACAGGAAGCCGCAGCAGAGGGCCCAAAGTGCCGTATGTGGCTTCAGAGCCGCAGGTTGCAGACCTCTGATACAAGGTCTCCTACTTGATCAGGGGTTTGGACTAGAAGGTTTCTTCCAACTCTGTTATTCTGTTAAGTGGACAGATGGGGCAGGCTGCAGTGGTCCCAACACCAACCTCAAGCACTGGTCTTAAATAAACATATAAATCACAAGGGGTTAAGACCTTTAATGTGCATGTATTTGGAATATGAATCAGTGCATGGGGGAGAGTTTATCCTAAGAACCAAGGAGGACATGGTTCCCTTTCCCCTGAGATTTTCCCCCTCCCCACCCCTGCTGCCCTCTGCCATGTTCCAAAGTATATTTATTCTCTTTCCCATTTTGTATTGCAGGAGAATCCATGAAAACCTCACCAAAAGGAAATAACCGGCAATGACCTTTCTCAGCGGCTGAACTGGCCCTTTTCGTTCCAGCAGGATCGGGTTCAGTAAAATGCCTTGCAATAACCTGATCTGCCTTTTTAAGAATAAAAGAGCTACAGTTCACAATCAAGACTGAGCATAAGCACCATTTGTGGGTTTACAAGGAAGAGTCTTTGGAATGCAAAAAGGACATGTGAGGTTTGGTACAGCTGAATGGCACATGCAAAAAAATGCTGAATCAGAAGCGCTGCAGATCAGGGGCAAATCTTACATTTCTCAAAGACGAAAGAAAAGTTTGTTGGTCTTTGAAGAGAACTTGGTTGGCCCAGGAAGAAAATATAGGTTTGGTGGAACCCAGAACTTAAAATTATGTCCAAGTAGTCTTCAACTGAGAACCATTTGTTTACTGTTCAAAGTTACAACAGCACTGAAAAAAAGTGACTTACAGTCCTCACACTTACGACTGTTGCAGCATTCCCTACAGTCACGTGATCAAATTTTGGGCATTTGGCAACTGGCATGTATTTACAACAGTGCCAGGATCATGTGGCCTCCACTGATGACTGTCCCAGCTGGCTTCCAATAAATGAAGCCAACGGTGTAAGCCGAATTTGCTTAACGGTTGCATGATTCACTTAAAAACCATTAGAAAAAAGGGTCATAATATCAGATCTGTCTCACTGAATTACTGCCTTGCCTTAACAAAAATTCTGGTCCCAATGGTGGTCATAAGTTGAGGACTACTTGTATAAGCCATGGGAGTCATTGCCTACACAATATTTACATTTTAAAAATTAGCCCAAGTATTAGGAGTCACACAACATTGCACAGAATTATGCAGGGGGGTTTAAGGAAGAGGGGGAGAGAGAAGAGTCAAGATGGCAGCTGTGATCATTTGGTTGAAGGCACCAACGTTTATGATTGCTCCCATCTCCTGTGGTATCCTTTTTGATCTTGTGTCTCAGTGGATGAATGATTGTGTGACCTGGATAGAGCTGTCAATTAGTAATCGGGGTCAGGATCTTAGAGTGGGTGACTCTAGCCTTCATCTCATCCCCATCTTGGCCTATTTTAAAAGTTAACTTTTTAAATCTGTCTTCTGCCTGAAGAGGTCAGAACATTTACAAATCCTGGGAAAGCAACATGTCAGCACTCCCCTTTTTAAACTCTGCACTAAAGACATTAGTTCAAGTCCTGCTTGTTTTATTTCCAGCCTTCACTTTCACCCTAGTCCTCTGTCACAGGGACCCTGCAAGAGCTTATGATGAAGTTGGGCTCTGAGGTTTCACTAATTTATTTTATCTGTTAGAAAGTTCAGGGCAGATGTTTGGCTTCTGTAAAAAGATTTTTGAAAGTTTAAGCCAATGTCTCAAGATCTATTTGTCGGGTCCAGCCAAGCAGAGATTCTGCCTGCCTCATGGATCAGAAATTATTGATGGAAATGGATTCTCTCATCTGCATGCAGAGCACTTCATCAATATAAAGGGTATTGGCTTTGACTTCAATCTCTTCCTCCAGGGAGAGCTGTTGGCGGTTTAGGCCTTTCAGTTCTATTTCAGCCTGAGCCAATGTATCCATCATCCTAAGGGAGGAACAGAAGAAAAAGGTGAAGGCCACGACTTTTCTAGAGTTTGGCAAGCCTCTCCAGGGCTTCAGCCAAACAAATCATGACAATCTTCTGATTGTCTGTATGCTCTGGTCTGGCCCTGCTTCCACTCTAGTATGTCATGAGAGATGGGTGCCCAACTCTAATCCTCAGAAAAGAAAGTAGGTTTAGTTTCCAAGCGTTTCTGTCTCATTGGCACTAAATTATCTGCTGCAGAGAATGAACTCTGTGGATTTCCTGTAACCTTGACTCTGAAGGGATAGAGTCTTTGGTATTTGCCTTGCTCTGTTATCTGGGATTATTTTGGTCTGCAGCATCCAACTGAGGTTGCTACCTCAGTTGTCTTTTGCTACCTTGGATCCCTGTCCTCCCAACTTATAGGGAAAAACAGGCAGGGGGTGACCATGCAGACCTAAACAATTGCAGACTGTCAGCCTTCAAGATCTTCTACTATTGCTTTGCATCTTTTGGCTGTCATAAGAAGGGGGGGGGTAGGAAGGGATAAGTCTGGGAAGTGAGCTGGAGGTGTTAAATTCTTCTGTTGTGTAAATGGGGGGGGGGAAGCATACAATAGAGTTAGGTTTCTATTTCTCACTTAGCTTTCTTTTCTCTGCGCAACTGCAACCCGTTATCAAAATATGCCAAGGTCAACGGACAGAGGCCTCATCATCACCTGAAGATGCCCACATGATCGTATTCACAACTTCAAATTGGAAGTTTCATCTGAACTATTGGGGGTGGGAACACTTCCATCACTTTGTATATGTGAATTGCGCGCCTAATTTCTCAGATTCAGAATTCTCTGGTTGCTACCACTTCACTTTCAGTAAAAGATAACTTTTCTCTAACTTAAAGAGTCTAAGTATTTCTTTCTTGGATTTTGAATGGAGCACCGCCTGACAGCTGACACCTCATTGCAGAAGACGGAGCTTCTGGTGACCTTGAAAGAACAAAAAAGAAGTTCCTGATGAGGGAATCTCTGTTGCCATTGATATTTAGAAAGAACCAATCTTTCGGGAATGTGCCCAATTGTGCATTGCCACTCTGAGCTAGGGCCTGGGAGAAATACTCTTTCCAGCTGTCTGGAAGCTATCTAGATGAATGGAAAAGAACAGTCTGAAATTGAATCCTGGCAATTTGTTGTCTATACATGAGGTGCCCCATTTTCACCAAATTCCTCTGATAGACAGTCAGAATCTCTCAGGGAAGAGGTTCACAACTTAGGAGTGTTTCTAGACTTGGCTTTCTATTCGGCAAATAGAAATCATGGACAAAGAAATAACATCACCACCCATTTGGATTACTGTAATGCATTCTACTAAGGGCTGCCCTCTTAGAGAATATTCAGAAACTATATTTGGTCCAAAATGTAGCAGCCTGCATCTTTTATGCCTTGATGCCCAGGTACCTTCAGGACCAGCTACTCCCATCATCACCCTAACTAATTAACTCTACCAGGAAGAAACTATTGCAAATACCACACTTTTGAGAGCTTTGCAGGCATGGTAACACTGTTTATTTTTTTACTGCAAACTATAAATACATTGATGCATGATTTACTGGAACATTGTTTACAGAACTAAGCCAAATGTCTTGATTGCTGTAATTAGTGAGGTTAGATACCTAGCAATTGCAAATGTGTGCACAAGCTCTAGTTAATTTGTTATTTAATGGGGGTTGCATATCCAGCTTACTTAACAAAGTTATTGTTCAAAATATGTGCAAGCCCAAAAAATGGTTAATTGAGTAACCAAATTAAGCATATTGCATGAATGTAGTCACAAGCTACAAACTAGCCAACCACATTTTAATCTAGCACCATAAAATAAAGGCACTTGATGTATTTACACAACATGCTTAACCTGATTACCAAATGGATCCATTTTCTCGATCCATCAATAAACTGAATGATAAACCAATCCATAGGCTAAGTTTGGATAACAAGCCAAGCTGCAAATATCTACTTTAACAAGTCTTTACCCAACATCAATAAGTTTGTTATACAAACAGAACTTTATGGTAATCCATCTGCTCTTGTGTGTCATGTATTCCTGCTTGCCAGAACGGCAGGCAAATGCCTCCCAACTCAACTGCTAGAAGCACCTGTTCAGTCTCAGTCTTATTTGAATTGCTGGGATTCCTAGTAGCATTGTTTGAGTTTCCATTTAGAGCCAGAACTAGAAGCTTAAGGAGAAAAATCATTCCCTAGGATTCAGAATGCTATGCAGTTTGCGAGAGTTTAATTCTGCTGTAGGTCATATTGATAATACCTTAGAATAAAAACTCCCTTCATTTAAATTCTTTGTCCATAGAAGAGCAACAAGCTGCTCTGATCTCCCCCATGAAGCAATCCCACCTTCACTTCTACTGAAGAGAAATTACTCCACAAATCCACTGAAATCTTTGACCAGAAGAGGGAGAACTTGGTCTAGAATTAAGGCAAATGACAGGCCAACAGCCAAAGGATCAATCACAAAATGAAATGATCCACTATACATACAGGTTTTGTAGAAGAGGAATCTCACACTCTTTCCTGCTCCTCCCTCACCCCAGAAAGTACTAACTTCCTGAGATAACCCCAGATTAAACTAAGCACCCTTGCCTTGTGGTTTGTACTTGCCTCTGGATATTATGGTTGATTTCCTGCACTTCATTCATGAGTCGGTACTGCACCGTGTCTCGGCAAAGCTCTACATTTGGACGGTGAGTCCGGGTCTCCAGGCGAGTTTGGGCCACCTTGGCTGGCCCCTTCTTATCCAGGATAGCTTTCTTCAACGCATCAATATTTTTTGTCTGAGAGTTGATCTCATCCATCAGCTTTAAATACACACAGAACAAAGGGAGGAACATATTTCAGCTGTGTTCATACTGTGCAGTTTGAAACCCTTGAAAGTCTAATGGCTGCCCATATTATAGGACAGTGATGGTGAACCTTTTCGGCACCAAGTGCCCAAACCAGAACGTGCATGCATGCATGCATGTGCATAGGCATACCGGAATGCCAGAAAACCGAAGACCAGCTGGCCGGGGCACACATGCCTGTTTTTTGGCTATTTGGGGAGCCATTGTCAGGCCGATTTTCAGGTGTTTTCCGGCATTCTGGCGCCCACGAAGACCAGCACGCCAGCTGGCGATGGTGTGTGTGCCCACTGAGAGGGCTCTGCATGCCACCTCTGGCACATGTGCTACAGGTTCACCGTCACAGTTATCGGACATGATGAGCTTAGTTCATTTTCTAATTTATTTAAACTGTTTGGGGGGGGGTAGATTTTGTAGCTTTGCATTCTGTGTGAATAGGGTGTGCTTGGTTAGCTTATGATTTAATGGACTGCAAACTCAGAGGATCACCATAATCCAGTAACCAAATCAAACATATTATACAGACTCAGTCCTTGATTCTTAAAGACTTAAGAAAGATGAGTCAGAGGAAGGGTTGCTGAGCAGGAAATGCTTGCAGAGACTCTCTTAATTCTCCCCCGTCGTCACCATTTTCCCCACAACTCTTTAAAGCTTGTTCACAGGAATGTTTGCACCTCCTCGCAGGGCTGATGAGCTGGGCATCTGCTGAGGAAGCCTCTCCTGCCCGCCACACAGAAAGAGCAACTCCTTTCATTCAATTGCAAGCAGTTTCTCTGCCTGTAGGAAGCCAGGACTGCTGTAGCTTAGTTGGGAAGCAGGTTTTCTACCCAATATTCTGAACAGTTGTTAACCCTGAGATTTATTTAAGTGGTTCAGAACAATATTGAAACCAAATGGTGCTTGACAACAGTGGAATGGTCTTCTTTCCATAGAAGGCTCAGGATTGGGCATATATATACAAATAAAAGACAATTTCCTGATCCACAACTGAATGTTGCTTGATCAGTTCCTATGAAGGGTTTTCTCAAATCTTCTGGAGGTGCCAAAGGTTAAAATAAGAAAACTCCATCAAAGACTGGTATCTTTGCATTTGCTGTAAGTAAATGAATGAAACTGTGAAGGTGGGGGGAGAACTACAGATAACAATTTTCAAGGTTTCTCTCCTTTTCAGGTTTTCTGGGGAGCATAGGTGGTCCTTGATTTACAATCATTTGTTTCATGACTGTTCAAAGTTATGACAGTGTTGAAAAATGAATTATGACTGTCTTTACACTTATGACTGCTGCAGCATCGCTATAGTCACGTGTGACATAATTTGGGCACTTGGCAACTGTCATATATTTATGATGGTTACAGCATTCCAGGGTCACACAATCACCATTTGATCACCTTCCCAGCCAGCTTTCAACAAACAAAGTCAATGAGGCGAAGCTGGATTCACTTAACAACCATACAATTCATTTAATGCCTGCAACAAAAAAGATGGGAAAATTGGGCATGGTCATGTGAACTCATAAAACTCATATATCAACTCATAAAACATTTTGTATACATGTTTTATGACAACAGAAAGAAGGGGGGGGAGTTTCAAAGAGCAGGAGGTAACATGAAATCGAAAGTACATTCCATTCATATTTTCTTCAAACACTGATAAGATGACTGAAGTTTCTGCCGAGCAAAAAACTAATTGGAGAGTATGATTGATCTTGGCTATGGGTGTTTTTTCATTGGAAAAAAGAAGAAAAAAACAGAAGGGTGGGGGGAAAAGCAGGATCAAGGGTGACAGTGAATTACGTATCTCAGTTGGCTATGCCCAGGTAAATGCCAGAAGTAGAATGTTATCTTCAAATAAATCTTTTTTAGTTTTGGGAGTGTGGCTCGAGGCTCATGATTTAATTGGAGTAACTGCCAGAATCCTGATAGACACATTTAACAACCACACCACATAGCAAATTCTGATCTCAATTGTAAGTCCCAAGTAAATCAAGGGCTACCTGTATCAGAAGGGTATCACAATTTTACATCTGTGAAAATTTTAAAGGATTATAGTAATTCTTAAAATGGCAGAAAACAGCTATAGCTTCTTCCTTTCTGAAGTCTTAGCATTATTGTTTGAAAGCCTGGTAAGATGACTGTTTGCTTCAGAGTTTTGTGGTCGTGTGTAAATATGGTCATTGCTCAGGTATGAGCAATGCTCCAGATTTTAGCAGACCCGGCATCATATTATAAAAGTTACAACTCATTCAGCACACGATAGCTAGATGCAAATAAAATCTTATGACTGGGATGAAGTTGTATTTCTTTCCTTCCCTCTTTTTTTACTCCCCATCCAAAAATTGGGTACACCTCCAATATTTACCTTTGCTAGGTGAATTTCTAATTTGTTCTTGACATCCTTGGTCTCCTTCACTCTATTCTGGAATGCAATGTTTACTGTCCTGTTTTGCTTGCGCATGTCACTGGCAGTCTGGGACAAAATGCTGTCAATCAAGGCTCTGAGGGCCAGGGAATTGTTTCGCTGTTTGTCTGCTTTTTCAACATTTGTGTTGGAGAAATCCATCCATTGTTCAGGGCTCACTGAGCTGTCCGAAAACAAGAGACAAAAGGTGATTCCTACATGGGAACCCCTAAGTGTTTAAAGTCCAGGAAAAGGATGGGAATCATCGTGAAATGTTCAAATCTTGGAGGCAAGAATCACGATCAAGGATGTCCACAGGGTGGGTATATAAAAATTATATGTGCGATCAAAGTCCTGTCATCAAATACAAAGAAAATAATATGATATTATAGCTCTATGAGGGAAAAAAGATAGATTGGTGTAGCAGTTCTGAAGAAGCTTGGATGAAAAGCAAAACATCTTCAAGGAAAAACAAAGAAAGTCCATTTGCCTTTTTAAAAAGCATCTTTGGGACCACCATGACTTGGATGACTCTACATAGACATAAGTGGAGCATGAAACCAAATGAAGTTCCCTCTTGCTATTCTCACCTGTGGCACCATCTACTACCCAGGTCCTTTCCAATATAGCCTTTGTTGAAATGTACCATGGTTACAGAAAAGCCAATGTGTCCCAATGACAAATTTTCCTGGTTCACCCATTCGGTTCCCCATGTGATACTTACTTCTCCTCAACCTTCACAACATTTTGGGCATATCCGATATCAGTAGAGTTGTTGGTCAGATTGGAGCAATAGTTGTCAATTGTCAAGGCCGTGAATTTATCCTTCAGGTCCTGTTCAAGATTGTATTTGGCTGTGCGATTAAGCCTGGAAGAGGAAAAACAGTTTTTAAGAAGAGAATAAATAAAAAGTTGCCCAAATGCAGTTTACACATGTATCAAAGGACTTAATACAGCACAGTGGATATGCAGTATTGTGCATATCACAAACCCCATGGAACAAAACACCAGTTTTACAAGGAAGCCTTTTTTTCTCTCATAATTTTTGCTGAGAGAAGAGACCAGCTCACCTTCCTCCTACATGTGTCTCTAGGAGAGGAGCAGGTAAAGCTGGAGGGCGAAGTTAAATATGTTATCAGTTTAGAGTCCTTGCATTGCCACAAGAGATCCAAGCCCATCCTCCCTTGAATTCTGTTCGCCCTTATCTAACACCAATTTAGTGCTGTTACTTGACTAGATTGTTGTATATAGGCTTCAGTAAATGGTTTATGCTGCGACCTTATTAATGGTCCTGATTCTTTGCGCCTGACATTGTCAATGCGCGGTCTACCCAATTTCATTGTTTGGAAATGAGATGAAAACTTTGCTCATTTGTACCTCAGAAATTTTACATGCAGAATAGCTACTGTTACTATACCACTAAGCTTATAGTCTTAACACCAAATGCATCCATATGTTGGTCGCCACCCCCCCCAACTCCCTTGACTCTGTGGTGTTAACAGCCTTAGTTCATAATGCATCTCACTTTCGACTCTTCCATATTACCCATATCGTCTCCAGAATCTACTCAGTTTTCTCTTCCTTCCTGCCTCAGAATTTTGCTTTTCCTATACCTGAGTTGCTCATCAGTTTGCTCCAGTGTACGTTCAAGCAGAGCAACAACTCCCTGGAAGACCTCAACTTCCTTGATCAGCTCCCGTTCCACTTCATCATGGACCAAGTCAATACCAACCCGCCTTTCCCTGAAACAAAAACAAAAATTATTTTTTGTTTTTTTCCCTCTGGCACATCAGGAAATCCTGACTCTGGGACTGTATCAATGTTTGCCAAATAATGAAGCATGTCTGATTTTTTTTCTCTACATTTTATTGTTATAAGCTGCCTAAAGTAGCCCCATGGTGAGATAAGTGGCAAATAAAAACAAATAAAATAAAGGCACATAGACAGAAAATACATTTTAAAACATCTCAACCACTATAGCCTACCTTTTATCATACCAACCTCAGTGTAATATGGGCAGGAATTTATGTAATTACTTTTTTACATTTCCCAAGGATTCACAGCTGTGCACAACTAAAATTTAAGCACATTACCATAGCACAAAGATCAGTATAATTCAAAATCAATAGACTCATATAAAGTATCGACAACAGAACTAAAATAAATAGGCTTGAATAGATGTCAATCAACGCTTTTCTGAACAGCTTTTTTCAGAACATTCCTGCAAGAATAAATGCATTGCCTGAATCTCTGATGAGAGGCCGCTTCAAAAGAAGAATTCTTTCATCAAAGACATGAATTTATAATTTTCCCCCAAATTTGTTTTGAGGGAAGAACTTACAACAACACTCCCCCCGCCCCAAGAAGATAGATAGCTTTTTAGGTCAGTGTCAACACTTGGAATTGTATCCAAAAGCCTACTGGAAATCAATGCAGAGCGCACATAACACATGTAATGCAGGTAATCCTCAAGTTACTACCACAACCGAGCCAAAATTTCTTTTGCTTAATGAGCCAGGTGTTAAGTGATTTTCGTCCCCTTTTACAAACTTTCTTGCCACAGTTGCTTATAAAGGTCATAAAATGGGTTACAATTCACTTAACATCTGTCTTGCTTAACAACAGAAATTTTGGGCTCACTTGTGGTCAAGGACTACCTGTAATACAAACCCAACTTATGAGGGTAGTTTAGAATTTCATGTACGGTGCAAACCTACAAGTAGCCAGTTTTGCTGTGCAAAAATAATATATGGATTCAAGCACACTGCTCTGGCATAGGCCTTAAGTCAAGCCATCTGGCTTAATATTCATCTATTGGTTACAACAGCTCCCTAATATTTAGAAAGGGCTTTACCAGCCCTACCTAGTATATATACCAGGGGTTAGGCCAAGATCTTCTCCATTCCACTATTTAGCTGCAGAACCATCACAGCTTAGAAGGTAACTTGGAGATCATTTCCTTCACCTTGCTGCTCATTGCAGAAATCCACTACTTCAGCTTCCCCACAGATGGTGAGCTAGCATTTGTTTGAACATGTCCAGTGTAGAAGTCCAACTTCTCCTGAGGAAGTCTGTTCTATTGCCAGGAGTCATTATGAAAACCCTCCCAAGCTCTGCTTTCATTGGCAGAGGCACCGTGGGCCAGTCCTTCACTGTTTCCAGGCCAGCCCTGGTGGCCAGATCTAAGCACCCTACAGCAGAGGTGATATTCAGCCAGTTCTGACAGGTTCTGGAGAATCGGTAGCGGAAATTTTGAGTAGTTCGGAGAACCGGCAAATGCCACCTCTGACTGGCCCCGTCCCCATCTATTCTCTGCCTCCCGAGTCCCAGCTGATTAGCTGGGTCTTCTTTTGTAGCCCTGAACAGGAGAACAGAGCTGGAAAGTGGGGTGGGGAGGAATGGGATTTTGCAGTATCCTTCCTCTGCCACGCCCACCAAGACACACCATGCCCACAGAGCTGGTAGTAAAAAAAAATTGAATTCCACCATTGCCCCACAGGCCAGATTCGACCCATGGGCCTTGAGTGTGACATCCCTGTACTACAGCATCTTTGACAGATGACCATGCAGCCTCTGATATAAAAGAGAACTTTCCACTTCACACTGCAGCCAGCTCCATTGGTGAATAAGTTAGAGTTCAGGAAGTTAATTTAAACCTATTGTTTCTTGTCCGGTCACAAGAAACAACGCCAAACAAGCCTTCTCCATGTATATGACAGCCTTTCAGAAACTTGAAGATCACCATTCTCTTTTCTAGACTAAATATTCCCACGTCTCCAGTTACTTCTCAAAACATTTTCTTCCTGCCAGCTACTATGAGTGACTCAAGACCTTTTCTCCCAGCTAACCAGTCATGATGACATTACACAGTTTCTTAATCCAGACAAGTTTATCCCGCCTGCCTCCAGCAAGTAGAAACTGAAGTGGCCTCTTAAGTCCAAAAAAAAAAAAATATATTCTCACCGGTTTAAGAGACACTCCTGGGCAGTGAAAAGTGGTTCTTTGCAGCCCTCCAGAGCCTTTTCCAGCCTTGTTTTGAATGACAAAAGCACTTCAGTCTCCTTTACAATCTGGTCAAGCTTGTCATCCAACTGCTGCCTCCAGAATTTTATCTCCTCAAGTCTCTGTTCTGCAGAAGTGAGAATACTCAATCACCCCAAGGTAGAGGAAAGCAGCACTGAAGTCCAGCAGCAGCTAGATCTCAGGACTTCAACCAAAAGAAGAATCCGATGACCATGTGGATGAAGCTCAAGTGAATGATGCCATCAATTCAAAGGCTGAGTTCACACAGTATTGAACTAACCCATTTTTCTGGGGTTGTGCAATATATTGAACCATAAACTAACCAAAATGTCTGGGTTTGCATGGGACAATGAGACCCAAACCTCTAAAACTGTAAGCTGTATATTTTATGAATGCAGCTGTTACCTTACCTGATTAAGCATCTTGGCTAGACATCATACATTGCAAGGAGTGGGGGGTTGCAAGTTAATCATCATTGCAAGTTAATCATCATACATTGCAAGGAGTGGGGGGTTGTATTATTATATTATTGTATTAGATGATTATTCTCTTTTATTAGTTTTATCATTTTATATATGAGGTTTTTATATTCTTGTAAGCCGCCTTGAGTCAACATGTATGAATAGGCAGCAATATAAATTTCCATAAATAAATGAATGAATATCTGCACAATCATCTCACAGCTCAATATTTAAGAGCTTCCCATTGGTTTAAAACAGAGGTCTCCAAACTTGGCAAGTTTAAGACTTGTGGACTCCAACTCCCAGAATTCTCCAGCCATCATCGCTGGATGGAGAATTCTGGGAATTGAAGTCCACAAGTCTTAAGGTTGCCAAGTTTGGGTATCCCTGATTTAGAAGACTGATGGACAACTAGAGTCCTGCATGCACTTCCCCCCAAGCCCATTTTTGCAGCCACATTTATTGCTAAAATGTGTTGACCAAATGGCATCCTCCAGCAGAATAATATAGTTGTCTTTTTAAAAACTGACACTGTCAAATGAGCATGTTAACAGGTTTTATTTTTTTTTCAGTTTAAACACCCTCCAGCCCCTTTCCCTCCAGGGATAAATTTTTTTTAATCATTATCATGGGACAATGACCAGCACCCATGCCTTCTGCAGCTCTTAAATGTTGGAAACAGAAGGAAGAAACAAATATAAATAAATGTGACAGACATTCACCACAGATCCCTTCAGCAGGCATGGACAATCCCAGCCAGCATGCAACATTCAAGAGTCCCTTTGAGGATCCCTGGATCCCACAGCCATTCTAACATGGACAAGGCCAGATCTCTTTAATTATTTGTTTAAAAGATTTCTATGCTCACCCATCTGAAACAATTTTGGGTAGCCCACAACAGCAGTAAAATCAGTAACATTAAAACATCCCCTAAGGATATTGCACAACAAGCTCCAATTACTCTCCTTCCAGACTTTCTGAGGTGAGGTTGGATGGTTCAAGGGCAAAATTGATACCTTGCCTTATAGAAATTTACCATGCCCATTTAAGCCCTTTGGAAAGTTCCAGGATCAAGCCAATTTCCCCATTTTGTTTTTTTATGCTTAAGATATCTATTTTGCCCCTCAACCTCTCTCAAATAGGGTTCTTTTTTGGTCCATCCACTCCTGTACATGAAGGCATCATTGTCCCATCTCTTGCAGTCCTTACCCAGCAATCCCTTACCCTTTGAATCAAACTTATGAACAGTCCTCACACTTATAGCCATAGCAGCATCCCCACAATCAAAATGTGGGCACTTGGCATCTGGTAAGTATTTACGATGGCTGCAGCATCCCAAGACCATATGATTGCCATTTGTAACCGTCTTACCTGACTTCTGACAAGCAAAGTCAATGGGGACACCATATTCACTTCATGACTGCATGATCCACTTAACAACTGCAGTGATTCACTGTGGCACAAAAGGTCGTAAAATCAGGCACAATTCGTTTATCAGCAATTGGAAATTCTGGTCCCAATTCTGGTTGTAAGTTGAGGACTATCTGTGTTTTCTGGGTGTATATTTATTTATTTAAGGAAATTTATATTGCTGCCTATTCGCACATCCTGACTCAAGGTGACTTACAGAAATATAAAAACCTAATTATAAAACAATAAAACTAATGAAAGAGAATAATCACACAATAAAATAACCCCACATCACATGAGCCATTTAATGGCTCCATCCTGCTCTGCATTCCTCAAGCCCACTAGCAGAACCAGGTTTTCAATGCCTTCCGGAAGAGTATTAGAGAGGGGGCCATTATAATCTCTGGGGGAATGACATTCCAGAGAGAGGAAGCCACCACGGAAAGGGCCCTTCTGGGTCCTACCAGGTGTATCTCCCTAGGGGATGGGACCTTGCCCCCCCCCCCACTCTGGTGGGTCTGGTAGATGCAACTGGCTAAAGATGGTCCCTCAGATATACTACAACCACAAACAAACAAAATGGACACAAGATACTACTCCCCCCCAAAGGCAATAATGAAATTTAATACAAAGCTTTGCACATTGTACAAATTCAGCAAATTGATCTTTAATTGATCTGCTTCAAGCATCTTATTGCAAACTCATCTATCCGCTTTCAGAGTCATGTTCACATATGTCCACATAAATGCATTAAAAGCACCCATCACCTATTCTCTTGTTGACATCACTTTGGGTTTTCTGAGTGGTTCTCTCGATTTCATCTACCAGCCGCTGGCTCTCATCCACCAAGCGTTCCGAACGAGACCGCTGGGCCTCGGCGCTATTGTATTGGACCTTGTTAGCAATGTACCATTCGGGGGGCAGAAACTTAGGGGGTGCTTGTATCAACTTGGCCATTATGGCATCCGGAAGATCCTGAGAAGGGAATAGGAGTTAAATAACACTTGGAAATAAAATTGGAAAAGAACAACAATAACAAAATGGTCTAGGTAAACAGCGGGGAGAATAAACGGAAGTTGATTTTTAAAAAGGTGCATTCCCTGAAAAACTTCCCCTTCAGCTTAAAGGAATAAGACTATAGTTATATTTCAAAAATTATTACAATGAAATGTATATCTTCACCATTCTCCATGTCTGTATATTTATTTATTCCATTACTAAAGCTGTCCATCTCAATAAACGATTAAATGGTGAACAGTCTTAAAATGCATTAAAAGCAATTCCAATCACAAATACCAAACTTAAAATACACAGTAGCTGAGGGAAATATTATAAGTGATGGTCACTAGCATAGCTAGGAGACAGGATTCTTCACAGACTGAGCCCATTTACTGCTTCTTGATTTATTTAAAAGGCCAAACTTGGGCCACCCTCTTGAGTATTTCATGTATTCCATTCCTGCTTCTTTCTGCTCAGAAGGACATCCTCCAAGGATCAGTACTTAGAAAAATTAAAGACCTTTTGATATCATACAGCCAAATAGCTCTTTCTATGGATTCATCCAGAAAAGTCAGTGGCCACTTCAGATCCAAAATTCCTTGAACGCTAAATTTTTGCTCAGTTTTTTTAACCTGTTTGACTGGAAAGTTATAGGAAATATTAAAAACACCAAACATGCATGAAAAGAAAATGAATATTTTAAAAAATTCAAATACTTTAAAAAAATTGGTCTAGGGGTTAAGGCACCGGGTTATAAACCATGAATTCTACTCCTACCTTCGGCATGAAGGCTGGCTGGGTACTTTGGGCTAATCACTTTCTCAGCCCAACCCACCTCACAGGGTGGTGGTTGTGGGGAAAACAGGAGGATGAAGGAATATTCGGAATGTTTTGAGACTTTGAATAATTCATTTTTTAAAAAATGGATCTAGTCAGAGACGTAAAAACCTTGCATTAGCTCGAAGAGGGAGAAACTATCCCCTGGAAATAAGCAAGGAAGGGCTGGAGACCATTGCCTTAAGCTAGAAATTAAAGAACTGAGAGACTTCCAATACATTTTCCCCCAAGGTCGGTACTGTTGCACCTTCTTGCAAAATCCCCAGAAAGGAAGGGAACCGTTCCGAATCTTTACGTGCATGAGGACACGGGGATCTTCAGTTTAATATTCATTATCCCGATTATTAACAGAGTTGGCCGTCCCCGTGCAAGCCTGGCTACCCACCCTTTGGCGGTGCTCTCTCCACTGCAGCTCCTCCGTTCGCGAGTTCGAATCGGGGCGTAAGAAGGCGGAAAAGCAGGCACAACAAAACCTGTTTCCATGGGAATAGGGCGACGCCTCCTAAGGGCAACGAGGCAGGCGCTGTAGAACGGGGCCCTGATTGGCTGCTGCTCTGGGTAAACCCGTAAAAGACGAAGTGAATGGACGAGATGCGCCAGGTCAAGATCATCTGTGCATCAGATGATATACATGAAATGTACATGAAATGTATATATGCGCCAGGTCAAGATCATCCGTATGTTGAATGCATTAAATCAGGGGTCCCCCCCCCCAAACTTGGCAACTTTTAAGACTTGTGGACTTCAACTCCCAGAATTCTCCAGCCAGCATTGAAGTCCACAAGTCTTAAAAGTTGCCAAGTTTGGAGACCTCTGCGTTTAAATCCTGATAGAAGCAAACCCTTGATCCCGCAATTTTAACACGAAGGTTTAGCCCTGGGTGGGTAGATTCGTTCCGGGTATCCAGATGAAGTGGTGTCGGGAGCAAACCCTGCAGCGCCGAAAGCCGAGGGATCCTTTTCTCTGATCTCGCCTTTGATGTGAAGGGCGAGGAGGTTTGCGAGGAGGGCTGCCACACCTGCCTGCAAAAATCCGGACGCCCAATAGATTTCCAGCGAAGAGTCAGAAACTCTTCACTGCCATCCTCCAGGGAGCAGCCCGAAAACGAGGAGACACTTCTGGAGACGAGGAGGCTGGAAGTTTCCTTAGTTTTGAAGCGTGATTTTTATCTCGGCCTCTCCTCGATCTTCAGTCAAGGAATCATAGGGCCTCTTCTCTTTCAGAGATTACTTTCCCAAAAATGTTTACTTCCAACAAACTTCGCTGCGTTTGGTTACTAGGTCAATCCATATTTTATATTTGTACACTGAACTGAATTGTGCACAGACCAAAGTGTCTTGATTTGTAGAACAAGATCAAGTGAACAATCACCAGCTTTGGCATATTGCGTGGATGTAATTGCTTGTCTTTAAGTGACCTGGTTAAGTTTCAGACAAACAGGTGACTGACAGCATCCACAATTAGCCTAGTTCACACAGTACTTGGAAACAGAAGTTATCAAGGGTGAGAACTCTGGGCCAACAGGTGCTTGGCGGATTAGTACTTCTATCAATGAAAGAGACAATGAAAAATGCAGGTTGATGGTGGCTTTTCCAGTCAGGGAGAACATAGTTTAGCTCGATAAACAATTGTTAGATTGATTTTCCTTTTTTTCAAACTCGACATTAATTACACAATGAACAGTAATTAATTAAATTATTTCTATTATTCCCATCACTGAAAATCTAGGAAGGATTGAATCTCGTTACCACCCGCTCCCATCCTGTGAAGCCAAAAATAAGTGGAAAACCCTCAAACATCCCTGAACAACAGGATTCCATCCAACACACAAAGCTGTCAGAATATATATTTTTTTCATTATTTTATATATATTGCCTCATTTTCCTTTTAGAGGGCGGGGGGAAAAGGCTTTCACATCACTCGAGCTTTGACAAGCACTTGAATAAATAAATCCATGTAGCTTTTCCCAGGCAACATTTTCTGAAACGGTTTGCCATTTTCTTCTTTCCGAAATATTGTAATCAGTCGCAACAGGTATCCTTAGCATAAAAACAAGGAGCTGCTCCTTCTCCAGCCAAACTGTTATTTCTGAAAAGGTCATGTAAGCTATATTTGGTAGGAGGAAGCTTGACACCTAAAATATCTGTAGGAATGTGTTCTTCATGCATGTCTCACTTTTAAGAATCCACTGGAATGGGTGGCCACATTAAATTTAATAAATCATTGTTCACACTCCCTTTGAGGAAGGATCAGCCATTCTAATGCTTATATTACATTATCTGACTCCATTCTTTTGTCATCTTATGATGAGTTACAAATTCATGCATTCTGTTCCTAAGAATAAAATAAGGACCAAACACAAAGCTGCCTTTATTTTATTTGTTTTAGTTATAGTGGCCATCTGTACAGCCCCAAGGCAAGAAACCACTCTGAGCAAGATATTGGCTGTGCAGGGAAACACCTTGGCAAGTTGATGGGAGTCTGTAGTGGCAGAGTTGTGTGGGACAGATAGCTAAAAAAGCACTAATTCACCCTAAAACACACATGCCTATTCCTGCTGCTTCAGGATAGCCAAATGGCTGTGATTGCACAGATGTCTGTAAAAATCAGGACGATGGGGCATAAGCCACTGGCATTATACAAATGGTGCAGATTCCATAATCTGTCAGTCATGTCCAATTTATATTATTTTCTTCATTTGAATAAAGTCATGACTTATGACATACACTCTGCTCCAAACATACACAAGCATACATTATTGAATGTGGTAGAGGAAGCTGAATCAAATGTTCTGGGGTCCCGGCCCTTATCTTACATTTTGTGTCAATCAGGCCACCAATCTAAACCATAATTTGGTTTCTTCATGCAAAAGATGCTATGTGAACCCAGCAATTGGGTTTTGTTAATCTGGATTTAGTGTTTAGAAAATTGCATGACCCTAGGTTCAGGTCACACTGTCCCTAATCATACAACACAGTTAACTGGATCAAGAGGAAATTAAACTTCTGTGTAAATAGCTTAGTCTCATCAATGATGGGTTTAGAGGAGTTTGAGCCCAAATCCAAAGGATGTTTGAGACAAAGTTAATTTCCCCAGAGTACAGAACTAATTATTTAACTCTTAAACGAGTGGCCAGCAGGGTCATTCATATAAAGCAGCTTATGCTGATACTAGGCAACTTGCTTTCATGCAAAATCTTGTGTAATACTTGAGACCATTTTCAAAATAGCTTTAAGATGTGCAAAACAAATCCCAAAACTTGAGATTAGAAGTGTGCTACAACTTAGCTGGCTGTTTCTCGAATGGTGTGGTCTAAGTGCAGCATAATTTCTTATGGATGGATGTAAACACTTTTCCCATCCCAGGTTAATCTCCATTTTAACCTCTTCCTTCTTTTACTGAGCACAATTCTCCCATGTACCAGAGCAAATGCTTCTAGAATGACTCTTACAATTTGGTACCATCCAGAATTCTCAGTCAGCATGCACCAGGACTGATGTATCTGGCACCAGTTACTTCAAATATTTTGGACAAACATTTTGGACTCAGTGTTGCTTTTGCTGTAATCAGTCTCCTTTCTGGCAATCACCTCCTGGGAACTTGATCTCCTCCTGGGAATTTCATAAAGAGCAAATTCTCCTCATTCCTTCAACACCAGAAGACTAAGGTACACAAGTATTATGCAGAATTTCAACAATCTTGTCCATAAGAGCCTCTCAACACAGTCCTTGTGCATCACCGTAGCTATTTAGGAAAAGTATTTGTGCTCTGTTGCAGGAGCGAGCAACCTCAGGGCTCAGGATTATGCATCCCACAACTCTCATTTCTGCCTCCCTCTCTTACTACATCATAACGTATACCTATAAAGGTTTAATAAGTGTTTTTTTTTAAATAAACTCTTCCCCACAACTAGGAAAAATAATATATAAATTCTCCTCCAGCCAGGTTGCCTCACTGCACCATTTTCTGTGTCCTTTCTGCCTCATTTGCCCCTTTTTTTGTTGCCTCTCTCTGTACCTTTCATGTGGACTTTCTTTTCCCTAAACCTCCCCCCCCCAATGTTAAATCTGATAACCCTCACATGGTTTCCAATACCTGCTTCAGTATCAGCTAACATCGCCTGATTGAGTCCTCTTTTTTTTTTTACTGAGCTCAGTTTCAGGATTCAGCATGCAGCTTTCGGGTGACAAATTAACAGATATTGGGGAAAAGTAATGCTGGAGCAAATTGTGGTGAAGTGTCAGTTATGATTATGCAGGTTAATATACTCCAGTATTGCAAGAACATTTTTTTTTAAATGTACAAGTAAGTCTTTTGGTTTGAAGGAAAACAGGTTTCAATACTGCAGCTTTTGGAAACAAACTGAGTTCTAAAAGTATGCAAGAAGCCTCTGTGATCAGGAGAATTTGAACATTAGCCTTCAAACTATCCACACCACATTAATCTATCCCAGGAATTCCAGAACATAAGGAAGTGGAATCAGGGAAAAGAAGGGGAATATAATACAAAGCAACTAATAGCATAGCTGCCCACAAATGATAGACATAGCAGACTTTTGAGACATCTATAGAAGAAAGACAGGGAGGAAGAGAGGAGATCATGCTTGAATTATCCCTCTAGGCCAATTTGGTCAAATCAGCTTGCACATATAGTTAAAAGGAAATTCTTAGAACAAGAATCTCTATTCACAGCTGCCTAGAGAGAACAAGGAAGGAACTGCTGGCCTTCTATCATTTTTTCAGCAAGAGCACTAGCTGCCCTGGAACCTTGACTGTGTTATCTTTTCTTTCTCTTTGGCTTGTGGGTGTGTCCAGCGGCCTGGGACTTCCCTCTGTAGGGTTGCAAGCAGCTGTGTAGCAGCACCAAACATTAGCACAAAAGCAGCTGTGGAGCAGTCCCATTCTAAGAGTTACGGCCTTCCTGTATTCATTCAAAGCGCCGAAGATGGTTGTAGAGAGACTGCACGTATGTAAAGACACACATGGGGTCTGGTTTGCGGCCCATCAGCATCATGTCTTCCACTTCAATCAAGCGGTCACAGTTGGCCATTTTTCTACAAAGGGAGGCAAGGCATCAGATTTAGAAAGGAGAGCAGTTTGGAAAAATTGGGAATGGAAAAATGAAGGAAAACTAGCATTCAAGGGGATAAATACCAATCAACCATCTTACAAAACTTTCCTCAAAATGAATGTCCTCATATTTTCCATTATCAGACATAGGTTTAAAAGTATAGCCTTAACTGAGGAAAGTTAAGAACTCTGTGAAGCTACTATGAATTTAGAGCAGGCAACTCATGACGGTAGCATCCTACTTACTCAGCTGTTGTGAATGCCAATTCGAAGTTCTCCTTGCGCTTGGTGGGGTCCAATGTGTGGTATTCAAATGCTTCAGGGAAGAAGGAGTGCACCAGTGCACAGAAAGCCATCCCATCACTCCAGCTAGAGGAGAAGTTCTGCAGATCTATGTGCTGGAGGATGGGGAGAGTGGGTGGCAGGGCAGAAGAAAGAGAACACAAGTACTGTAATTCAGGATAAGAAACTGACAGAGTTGGGGGAGAGAAGCCTGAATTTAAGTATCTGCGAGGAACCAGAAGTTGTACTACTTTATATGGGTTCATAAAGTGAAACAATGAAGAAGGGGAAGGGATGCAGTTTACAGAATTCCTTACCTACCTTGTAGCCAATAGTTTTGGACCGGCACCACTCCAAGAGAATTTGCTTGATGCTGCTGGCACTGGCAACTGCAAAACTCTGGGATCTCTTGAGTTTGGTCCGGCCTACACTCTTCCCCCTGGACAAATGAGGGACACAAAAAGAAGGAATCAATGCTGTCATCTAGAGAGGTAGTACTTTAAATGGAAAAACCATCTCCAACCTTCACCCAGATTTTTCCTATTCATCACAGAGGAACTGACACATTTATACTTGATGAACATCAGAAAACTGAGGGAGTGTTAGCTTTTCCCTTGCTATTCAAATCCCTTGTCTCCGATTCAATTCCTCCACATTTTACTTTAGCATAAGTAAAACAACTGTTTTTAAGATTTTTTTTTCTGCATGCTGGTTGGAGAACATTGCAATGATTTGTGCTGTTTTGCATCAACTAAAGATGCTGCCTAAGTAAACTGTAGGAACTATACTATACAAAGGATTAGCCAATTTTACATTTTTCTTAAAGTTGTTGTGTTTTTACCAGAACAGAACTTCTGGCATAGCCTTGTCCTGCAGACAAACAAGTGCAAGCAATTTGGCTAGAAACTGTGACCTGATTTAAGGCAGCTGTTTTTAGAGACCCTTCACATTTTCCCTGAACTAACTCTCTACAAGTTGGACTGGACAAAAGGGAGCAACGTACTTTCCAGTATCCTGCTCGAACTTCTCAAACAGTGCTCTCCTAGACTGAGTCTCTGAAGTCCGAGGCAGAGTCTGAGATCTCACCAGCTCCCTTCGCTTTTCCACTTGTCGATGGACTGAAGAAGCTGAAGATTGGGACTTTGAAACCTGGGTTTGTTGGCTTGCGGTGACGCTGCCCCCATAAAAAAAAACAGAAAATACATTTCAAAAGAATACAGTTCAAAGGATGACTCATTGGATTCTCCAAAAGCGATGCAATATAATAGCTGGATTCATAAAGTATGCTATGTCAGGTCCACTATATATCGTACACATAATTTGGATCAGTAGACATATCTGAAATTTTAAAACCATGACATGGGCACTCTCAAAACACAGCAGCTAGGGAAGATATGCAGAGTAGAAAAACAAAACAAAAACCAATGGTCACTTATTCAAAGGCTAAAGTTACACCTAAATAGGCCACAGTTGCTACCATTTTTATTTTCTGTCATTATTTATTTCTATGCAAGGCCCAGAGGCATTCTTGAAAATAAAAAATAAAGATTATGCTTGAGGGCAGAGCTTTATTCTATAACATGCTAGCTTCCCATTTATATTTTTCCCAATTTAAGAAAAAGCTGTGCTAAACTCAATTCCCTCATTATGACTTAATGTGACATGAGATCTATAGCCAAATATAGTTTAGTTAACAAATCCTGTTTAAACAAACCAAACCAATGAGCCTTTTCCCACTGGCCATGACCATAGCATAAACATTTCTTCATAACATTTTCAGGGAGTAAAAGCAGAGGGAAAATGACAACATGGACACAAGGATGTCAATCATACAAACTTTATGAACTTGGCCACTGGGAAACAAGTATGGAACAGTGGCGATGCATATTACATTAACATGCCTGTTTAGTTTCATCTTAGTGCGTACTTGTACACCTTCTAGTAATATTTTTCTGCCTTATACCCATAACATTGCAACTATTTTGTCGCCTGCTTCAGAGTGAGACAGGCTTAAAGTGTTCTTAGCTGTACTAATGTTGAAGTAATGTTTCTCTACTTACTTTAACACAGGGGTCCCCAACTCCGGGCTGTGGCCTACTACCAGGCCATAGCCTGTTTGGAACTGGGCCATGTCCGCAACTGGCTGGCGCGCGCGCGCGCGTGCACACACACACACACAGAGCTCAACTTGCCCAAGCAGTAGGCCGATTCCCCTCTTCACCCCCACAGCCACCAAGCCATAAAGGTTGGGGACTGCTGTTTTAACACCATCCAAGGGCAGCTACAAGATGTGTAAAATCTATCAGGCCCACCTTCCCACCTTGGTGGGAAGTCAAGTGTACTGCAATGACTAGAAACAGTGCAGGAAAAGGGAAGAATATGGCGTAATAGGAAATGGGAACAACACATTTCATACTGGTACAAATTTTCCACAGGTCAGCGGTGGGGAAAGGCCTGAGATCTACTCCACCCAACAGCATGTCCATGCTTTGCCCTTATTACAATAAAACCCAAAGAGCAGATACTTGCAAATCACAAGAATGTTCACCTTTCACTAGATTGGCTTCCGTAGTTTACAGTCGATGTGGATTTTGTCCCAGAAGAAAATTTATCTGCACAGAAAATTAAAGAAAGAAATTGGGTCTCTCCCAGATCATTGTCCTTCAGCATTTGTTTTTGAGGGGATGGGTGGAATGCCTGACGCCAAGTTTGTGCATTAGGGAGGCGGAATGAGGGAATCATGCTCCAAATAGAGAAGAGGTTGGGATTTGCAATTCACTGGTATTGATGATCAATCCACCAATGTCATCTGAGAGGAATTCTTTACTATGTAGATTTCACCTTTGAATTACAAGCCCAGGAAAGGCAAACTGATGATTAATCTGGATCAGGATATAAAGTACTCAGATAATTTTCTTAGCAAATGCATCAAAATCACCTTAAAAAATAGATTCAGATTTTTATTGCTCACCACACAAATATATCTGGCTTTGCTGGACTACATCAAAAACTATCTAGTTCAGCACATTTAGGACTTAAAAATGATTCCAAAAAAATTCTTTGAGCTCTGGGGAAGCATTGAACTTCTCTGCTAATTAAAGTAGCCACATCATTTTCAGAGCTCTGCCTAAACTTGAAAAAAAGATAGCCTAAGAAACTGACCCACTAATCAGAGCAAAGGCTTCAATTGCCCTGCTGCATTCAGTTTGACATTGTGGATTCCGCTGCAGGTATTCATGTCCGGGATGAAAGCCCATCTGAGCCACATTGAGGCAGAAGTTCCTTAGTTGATGACACTGTAAGCATGTGTTGAAATCAGCAAGATGGCAGTGTTATGATGAAGAGCAGCCTGTGTCTTCACCATGCACCAAGAGTTTACCCACTTGCTAATTTTGAAGATGAAAACAAACACCAGCTGCAAACTCCACCCCTTTTGTTTATGCGTCGTGATATCATACAATCAAAAGGGTAGAGCTTGTTTCAGAACAGCATGGACTGTTTTTATCATTTTGCCAAATCCTCTGATCTTGTGGAGTCCTCTGCTTCCACTCTGATCAAGCCACCTAGTTTCCATACAATTTCTAGTCCCCAGGTTCTTCATCTTTCAATGTTCTTCAGCCAAACATCTGCCTGATACAAATGTCAGTGAGACAGCATTTGCACACTGTTGAACATTTTTTTAAAAAAATATTGTTAAAACTCTATGCCACCTACAGTCATATAATTAAAATACAACATAAAACATTAAAATAAGAAATAAGAAACATGCATTTAAAATTTAGATAATTTGAGGGTAAATGTATAGAATCTGAACATGGAGATCTTTGGAAACCTATTTATTGTGTCACTTTTTCCAGATCATGGTATAATAGCATGGTAAAGTATTATTCAAACATAATGAAAATATATGCCAACCTGAAGTAAAGGAAGTATTTGTTGTCCTCGCTGAACTCATGTTCCAGTTCTTTGCAGTGCTCAGGGTTGAACTGCTAGCACCTTTCATCTCTTTTTCTTTTTAACAAAGAGCAAAAAATGTTATTTTGTTTTATACAGAGAAGAAAATCAGAGCTCCAAATTAGACCATTAACCCATCAAGCCAGGTTAGATCCCTCCTATTGAAAGGCTATGCTCCAACAAGTCAGCATTTGCCCAACAGCCCATTTGACTAGCATGAGATTCTATGTGAGTGGTACAAACCCAGAAAATGATTCAGTTTTGTAACCAAGTTAAATATGTTATGGGAATGCATTCAGTGAGAGATAACACTTCCCAAAACAAAGCCATACTTCCTTGATGTTTTTATTTAAAAGAAAAGGACTGGCCCAATTTTAATGCACAAGAAAGTTATGTTCTCCTTTCTCACCACTAAAAACCAAAACACACACACCAAATTAAAATGCTAATTCCTTTAAGGGTTACTTGAGACATAAACATTTCCCCACAGGTTTAGCTCTAAGATATTTTTAAAAAGATGTAATGGATGCAATGGGGCACTCCTGGGTTACTGATGAAGACCATTTCCAGTAATTCCATCATATTTGGAGCCTTGTAGAGAGCCTCTCTGGTATTCATTAAACAAGGCATAGCTTTTTTCCCAAGAGTTACACAGAATCTTGAATAAAAGTGCCCCCACTTTAAAAATTGACTTACCATATGACTCTTAGGGTAGTTTCTTAGGACATGAAGAAAAGAGAACTGTTTTAATGAACAGCAGAGAGGCACTGTATTCATGTGAAGTTCAAAACATTTGTTCCACATCATTTTCAAAGGGGGCATAGCGCTAGTAGGTATCTTTGCACAGCTAGACTTGCACAAATGGGGATTATTTTCTTCATCCACAATTTTACCTGCTTGAATCAATGTTTTCGATGCAGCATCATTATGAGCATTGCTCTGATGCCCGCCAGGAGAGTTTGGCACAGTTGACAATCCAACCGTTTCTCCTGAAAACGTTTCCGATACTCTAGTTACTGCAGTAACAGGCTGGTGGGGCATCCGTGAAGACATGGCTGGAGCATGTGCCTCAAGAGAATCTGAAAAGTAAAGAGAAGAATGTTTCTTGGTTGAGGCTAGCCAGGGCTGGTGAGGAAAAGAGCAAAACTGCATTGGGATCTTTTTTTAAAAAAATTTAAAATTCTACACTGTCTCAAATTTTCCAGGGAATTCTTATTTCTAAATACCATTTTTTCTTAGAATAATATCATTTAAGGAAAGTTCAAGTGCCACAAATATGAGACTCTTTTAAACAAAGTAAATAAATGGCCAACTAATTGCCTGATTACAGCATATAAACCACAAGAACACCAATCTCCAACTTTTATCTGACTGTACAGTCCAGTAAGTTCCATTTTTGAAGTTTATTGGGGTATGTTCAGATACAGAACCAAGAAAATCTATGCTTTCATCATGGGCTTTTTTTTTATTTGTTCAAAAGACATCAATGACTTTATTTATGCTGTTTTTTTCAATAAATAAAGGAGAATATTTGTAGTTCAGGGCTGAAATGAGGTGTCCTTGGTACTCTCTTAGCTTGGTTGTTTAAAAGAAAACGTCTGCCAGAAAACAACCAAGCTCAGAGAGCACCAAGAACCCCTTTTCTGAATAAATGTCTTGTTTTAAAAATGGATCAATATTTATTTAGGAAATCATTTCCTGTATACCCACTCCCCATTTAATGACTAATTCCATTCCAAAAACCAAGTTGTGAAGCAAAATGGTTGCCAAATAAACACATACACATAGTCTTCAACTTATGACAACAATTGAGTCCAAAATTTCTGTTGTTAAGTGAGGCATTTGTTAAGTGAGTTCTGCCCCATTTTACAACCATTCTTGCCACAGTTGTTAAGTGAATCACTGCAGTTAAGCTAGTAACCCGGTTACTAGCTTGTCAGAAGGACGCAAAAGGGGATAACATAAACATAAATATGGTCATAAATATGAACCAGTTAGCAAACATCTGAATTTTGATCACATGATCACAGGGATGCTGTAAAGGTCATAACTGTAAAAACCAGTCATGTCATATTTTCAGTGCTGTTGTAACTTTGAATGTTCACTAAATGAATTGTGGATGCTGCAGTCTTATTCAGATAAAGTTCTTATGTAACTATGACAGTCTTATTCTCAGTCTGGCATGCATTGTTGTCAGGCATACTAAATTTGGTTGTAAAACTGCACATTGTTCAGAATTTTTTTTATTACCATCATATTTGCTAATGATTTCTAAACAGAAGTAGTTGCTAAATATGATACTAAATGGGATACTATCTATGGTGGTCTTAATCACATGTTTAAAAGAATCACCCTCTCCTGAAACATGAAATACTGTTTCAGTTTGAACTATTATAAGTTGTTGCAAGAATGCTGGCCATCCACTTGGGTTTAAGCTCAATGTGGTAAACGTTAAAATATTTAGTGATTTAGAAGACGCTCTTTATTTCTAGTCCTAGCCTAAATGTGTATTTTTCTTTGTGTAATCTAGGCAGGAAAAAAAAGAGAAAAAAACCAGAGCCTGTGCAACATCACTCCAAAAGCCAGTTTAATTTTCACCACATCAGAAACAGGTAAAGATTTATGTTCTCACTAAAAGGACTTCCTTTCCTTACCTCCTGATAATTGATGCCCATTCTCAGTTATGGCTGAATCAGGAGTTCTTTTGCTCATAAAGTTCTTTTCATCCTCAATGTCCAAACTCTGCAAAGGCAAAAAGATAATGTACACTGTTACAAGCATTTACTTGGGGGGAAGAAAACACCAGAGAGCAGATGGCTGTGTCAGATTGGAAACCCACAACTTCCCAGTTTGCCAAACGGAAGGGGTGCATTGCACTGTTGAAAGGGAAGAGAAGTGCCTAAAGTAGACTGATGAGAATTTTGAGGCTGTGCTCGCAAAATACACAAAGCTACAAGAACAAACTTTATTATGGATTAGTCAATTCTGGGAACCCAGCCAGTTGTGATTTACATACCCTGGTTTATGGCTTACAGTGGGTGTTTTATTGAATAAAATATGGGTTATACAACCTATGGATTAATGCAATATGTGATCTAAGTAAATGGCTTAAAGCCATCCCACCAGAACATGCACTTATGTTTTTGTAGCTCCATTTGTTTAAAAAAGATTAGGGAGGGAAGATAACATACAATATGTATGAGGTACTAGTAATGTTACTAAATCTATCTCCTCTAAGGCTAAGAATAAAAGCTGTTCTCCAGCATACATTTGATTTGTTTTCCTGTAAATCACCTACTTAGTTTCTCAGTTTTTTTAATTTAATTTCATCTACTCTGTTTGAAAATACCCCTGTAAGATACTTCTGTACGATCCTCAATAACATCTGACTGCAAGGATACAAGTCTGTCCTCAAACCAGCATTGTCCATCCTAAAGGAGAGGGACTGAAGGCGGCTGGATTTTGCTATCCAGTAGCATTACTGGCTAAACCTGGCTTAAACTCATCAGTATGAAAGGTTGTGGTATTTGCAGCCCGGATGGAGTGTTGTTGCCATCCATTCATATTTTACACTTGTGGGAGAAGAGCTGGAGTGGGAAGTGGAGTTAAACATGTCATCAGCTTAAGAGTCATTAGGTTCCCACAAGTGGTCCAAGTCCAACCCATCCTGAATTCCATTGACCCTTATCTATGCCAGTATAGGGTTGAACTTTTAGTCAGTTATAGATTTTTGTCTATAGGCTTGAATAAATCTTCTATGCTGCAATCTAATGAACTATCTTGATTCTTTGTGCCTCACAACACTTACAATTATACCAAATCATATCCCAAGAAGCAACGTTTCTGAAGCAGATGCCATTTTGAACCACACAAAAAACAGATCTGCTTATTTTTAATTTACAAGCAGAGGCATCTATAGGGAGAGATGAGAGAACTGAAGACAGCTGCTTTTGACCAAGCAATCAAAGCCTCACACTTTTCAATAACCAATATTAGAATGGGATGGGGCTTTGATCATACAGTCACAGCTGCATCTTGACAATTTTTTAAACCTCCTACAGACAGCCCTGTTTATACAGCTCAAAACCCTCTCAACCTGGGGCAATGTACAATTTCCCAAATATACAACTTGAATTAAAACAGAGATGATTAAGAGAGAAGATAAACAAATCATCATTTACATAATCTAAACCACAACTAAAAATCATGAACTGCAATAAAATTATACATAGATTGATGATCTGAACATTAAAAACCAAAGAACCAATTCAATGTGCAGAAGAATACAGTAGTCACAGCAACCTTGCCTCAAAGACATGACAGAACAACCATTTGGAAAGGCAGGAGAAGAGAGGGCATTTGAACACCTGGAGAGGCATTCTATTATGAGGAGGGGGGGAAGCAACTGAAAACAAATGCTCTTATGGATTACAACCTCCTGTTGAACAAATACTGTACAGGAAAAGCCTCAACTGATTAGGCACCTTATTGGGTTCCTGTCAGAAAATAGGAAAATTAATTCCACAAGCCTGTAACAGAATCTGACTTTTCACAGTCCTGATTAGCTTGCAATCACAACTCTACAAATTTTCCTCCCTATCTATATCTCTGCAGTGTTTTTGCTACCTATAAAATAAAATAAACCAGAGGAAAAACACATGTGCAAATTGTTACTAACATTATTGCTGCAATGCCCTTCAAAGACAAGTTAGTTATAGTTTATACAGTAAAACCCAATCTTACAAGCTGTGGTTATGCAGATGTATCGTTTAATCTGATTTCTCGAACTAATACTCTTTATATATTTAGAAATTAATTTTAAATGTGCAAAATCCAGGAATTAAACACTTTATTCCTCTTTCTCTTCTAATTCCAGCCTGAAACAAATGGTCATGACATGATTTGCAGAACTATAGACTATCAGACCAAAATCATACTACAAAAAAAAAACATGACTTCCAAAATGCATACATATGGAGTTAGGCTTTAACACTTGCTTCTGATACTGAAGGAACAATTACAGAAGATTTAAGCATGTGCAGAACATTTTCTCTGTAGCAACAGCTGGGCGGTCCTTTTCTGTATTCATAGTATCAGCTCAGGAAACAGTGTCCAAGTACAGAAATGGGTAGGATACAAGGGAAATAGTGATGGTTGTTACAGCTACATATTATGCTTCCTTCTAAAGGAGCAAGCATCTCTTCAGTGCCTTTCATGTTTGACAGCCAGGGAAAGTAAAAGGAGCATTTGAGGCAGCAAAACAAGTGAAATGGACTGGTGGCCATTGTATTGCAAGCAGCAGATGACAGGAGCTCTGGGTAATGTCTTCTACTATCCAGACTTGGGGACTATAGAAGCCATTAATGGCGGGATCATCTTCTAGTTGTTCAAAACTCAGAGGAAAATCTTAGGTGTCCAGGTCAGCTCTTAATCCATTCTTTTCCATCTAATAGCATCAAGTGAGATTGTGAGGAGGCCCATAATGGTGAAATAAAACTTCACTCAACAGCAACATTCCTAGAACATCATAAAAACTAGTCGAGAGCCAAAATAAACCAAGGGAATATGATTAGCTCTCTTGAAGTTATATGCTAGTTCTGATCAGACATCCAAACCAGTCTGATCTTTTTCCTTCTTGTGCAGAAAGTTTAATTACAGCTGTTTCCAAGTGTGAAGGATCATCACACATCACAGTGAGATTAAAATGCTGGAGTTAAGCTCCAACCAACTTGGGAATCATTCACGAGACCATCATAGATTTACAGGAACAAAATACGTATCCCTCAAAAATCCTTACTTCATATCCCATTGCAGCTGTCAGCCTTCAGTGCCACTTGGCGTAACATACACCAGGACTATTCCCCAGAAAAGTCATTAATCACATTGATAGAAATGGAGAGGATGTTTATTGCACTTGATGGCAGTTCAAGGGAGCTCCAGCTGCCAATGCTCTTTCTCTTCTCCCCAAGGCCAGGAATGTGGCCTAGCTCCTTAGGATGACATCACTGTTAAATAGTCACGACATCCACCATAGTTCCAAGCCACAGCCACCTGAGTAATACAGCACAGAGACAGTGCACTGCTTCCCTGCTCAAACTCAAAAAATCCACACCAGATTCTGGCTGGAGGCTGTATGAAGGAGGAAAACATCCTAGCCAAGGAGATAAACAATGGAAGTCAGACTTTAGACTGGTTGTTCAGCCAGATTTTAGCCTGTTGACTAAAAGAAACCTTGAGAGACAACTTTGTAAAGAAGGACAGACCCCAACAGCCATTCCATTTATTGGCATGATGTTGGATGCTCTGGGCAATTAAGAGCATAAGGAAAATGCATCAGTAATGGTACTTCATCACTTACCCTGGTCATTCAGATCACTGGCAACCATGTGACTGGGTTTATACAATAAGCTCAATTAATCAACATTGATTAAAAGGACATAACTGTTCCATTTGAATAACACGCTACATTCAAACAAAGAAAGTATATTTATCTTAACATACAGCAATTATACACCAATGACACTTAGAAATAAAATTATTGTATCTAGGTTGAAAAAGTCAGAATGACTATTAGATTGGCAGCAAGAATTTCCATGATCACTCTGCTGCCATCCATTAGTCAAATGAATTCTGGCAACCTTGATATGGTAGAACAATGGTACTAAAACAAGAACTAAGAGGACCAAAGGATAGCCTGCCTCTCTCATTTCATTTGCTTCAGGTTCTTATTTATTCTTCCCAGTTTCTAAAGGAAAGAAGAGATATAACTGGAATTCTGAACTTGTTTGCTTGTTTACAGATGTTGTATTATCTAATTAAGATAACTTTCTTCGTAGAAGCATAAACAATATAATAGTATTAATAAATAATAATAGTTATTGACTCACTATCTTCTTCCTTGATAGTTTATCATTTGCTGTTTCATGCACAAAACACATTTTAATCTGTATTTTAAAATTGTATTTTAATTTTAATACAATTAAATAAGTGGTGGGATTAAAAATTTTTTACTATCGGTTCTGTGGTATGGCTTGGTGGGCATGGTGTGGCTTGGTGGGCATGGCAGGGAAAGGATACTGCAAAATCCCCATTCCCTCCCCACCCCACTAACCTGCTTTCCAGCTCCGTTCTCCTATTCAGGACAACAAAAGAAGACCTAGCCGATCAGCTGGGACTCAGAAACAGAGAAGAGATGGGGGCAGGGCCAGTCAGAGGTGGTATTTGCCAGTTCTCTAAACTACTCAAAATTTCCGCTACCGGTTCTCCAGAACTGGTCAGAACCTGCTGAATACCACCTCTGAATTAAATGTAATTTTAATTAAATAAGATATAATTAAATAAATGATACAATATTTGTTAAAACCTATTCAACTAACAATGATAAGTGATGAAAAACATGAGTCTTGGCATTTTCCAGCACTATGAACTCAATTGTTATCCAGCTTTATTCTCTTTAGATTTCTCTGAGCACAAGATAGTCAAATGGTAAACTTAGAATTCATACAAACTAGGAGAGCTACCACATTTGGGCATTCACACTGAAGATAATTTTGTCTCCTGGTGTCAAAGTGGAGTTGTTGTTTTTTTTACAATGTCCTTGGAAGTAGTGTTGGGCACTCCTGGCTCTCTTAAATTTTATTAACACTTTAAACAATACTGGTATTGCATTTATGAGTTAGTAATGGATAGCTTGGCAAATCAATAAATACTCATGGCTGAACCTTATTCCAGATCTTGGATGCAAAAGCTCCTCAGTGGTTATTTGAATGTTTTGCTGTTCTACTCTAAGCAAAAGGAACAGCCCTTCATTTCCAGATGAAACCAGTGTTTCCCCAAAAATAAGACTGGGTTTCATATTAATTTTTGCTCCAAAAGGCATGTTAGGGCTTATTTTTGTTAGGTTTTAATTTTGGGGAAATAAGATATAAATGAATCTGTCTGGTTGACAATCTTAACTGGGACTTATATTTTGGATAGGGCTTATATTACAAGCATCCTGAAAAATCATACTAGGACTTATTTTCCAATTGGATCTTATTTTGAGGGAAAACACGGCAGCTGTGGTAACTATTTTCACACTTGCAGCGAATACTCCAACTGTGGCCTTTCCCCAGCTAGTCAGTTTATCAATGATTTGGTGACATCCATCTTGACTTGTACATAATGGGCTTCTTCAGGAGTTTATAGGAAGGTGCTAATCAGTATTTGACCAGAGAAACATTTAGGAAATTCCCAAAATTACTTTGCTGGCCAAAATGTGCATTGACTGTTCCCATAACTAATTTCTAAATTTAAACATAAAATAAAAAGGGCTCAATGGGGAGGGGGAGTCAAAACCCCTTGAAACTGGGCTATGGAAGCTTTTTTCCCCTTTGTCAAACACACCAGTTTTGCTCAGCAGAAATTAGCAAAGATAACCGAATTCAACCACCACAAAATAGGATGAAGGCCACTAGTTGATAAAGCTTTCAAAAACATTACTGAGGGAAAGAAGGGGATCAAGTCACCATTAGTAACAAGAGAGCTACCTGGAACCTACTGTCCAGAGAGCATACTGAATCTGGTTAATGAACAAACTCAGCTGCCAGGGAGTCAATTGATATGGTTAAAGGTGATATGGGTAGTTCTATGGGTAGTTCAAACGTGGTAAGAGCCAAGGGGTTGTTGTTTTCCTGCCTTGTTGATGAAATTTTTAGATAAGCCCTGTGAGTTGACTCAATAGCAGAGATCTTGTTACTATATATTCTCATGGTCTGGTGCTTAAATCCAGCTTATTCACGCTTGGTAGAGAATGGTGCATATATGGCATAGGTTCAAATAAGGCTGATAATGTTCTCTACTATGCATGGGATATCTGGTGAGCCTTCTTTTAGCTATGTCCCTTTTCTTGTATGTATAATTATTTTTTCTTATTTTTCTTTTATATTCTTTCTTGCTTATTTTCTTCAGTTTTGCTTAGCCTAAAAGAAACAGCATGATAGATCTGTCTCAAAGGTGCTTTTTCAAAAGGCAGATGGACTTTTCTTTGTGTTTTCCCTTGAAAACGTTTGAGCAAATCAGAACTGAAGCTTCTTGGATGAAAAGCAAAACGTCTTCAAGGAAAAACAAAGGAAGTCCAATTGCCTTTTGAAAAAGCTCCTTTGGGAAAATCATGAACTGGATGATTTTGTCTATTTGCCCTACCTAATTTCTGTAACATTTGGCTTCATAAAGATTTTACAAAGGCCCACCTGCCACAGGAATCAATTTCTAGCTATTTGGGAATGTTGGAGGAATATATTGAGATTGTGAGAGTAGGTATGTGAATGCTGCCAAAAAGAGTATTAGTAAATCCTAAAGGGAAAGATAAAGAGTGTTGTGCTCTCAAGTTTGAAAATTTCCAGTTTGAGAAATGTCCTTGGAATATGATGGATGCAGGACATCATGTCCCAAACCAACACACGCTCTTCTATTTACAGGCTAAAGAAATGACTGATAGTTTATGGTTCAAGTCCAAAGCTCTTTCCAATTATTACATCTGCCATCATCAGCCCAAACTTAGAAAATAAATTCACAGGATCCCACCAATCTTCACAGAGTTTAGGAGGTAGCAGGCTGCAACACCAGATCAGATTAGGATCTGAACAGTATATACATTATGTTGTATCCTGGAATACAATTAAAAAAGAGATAGAAAAATTACTTGGAGCGTACTTGTCTTTTACCTGTCATAATCATGACCTCCAATTCAACCCCTGGCATTTCATTGAGAGAATTATTTGCAAGGCAGATCTATGCAAAAAGACATATTTGCTGTGTTTATACAGTACAGCATACTTAACCAGGTCATTAGAAGACCTAATGGCTACATTTATATTATATATAAAACTTGGTTAATGTTTTCATACCTTAGTGTGTTGTGCAAATGCAGATATTTGAGATAATTTATGGTTGAAAAATATATTTCAAAACCCCCCTCCAATGGGTTGGGTGTGTTGTACAAACACAGTCCAGTATGTGGTAAGTTACCCTCAGGCTGATAGGTGTGGACAAAGCACTCAAGCAGACAATATTTTTCCATTTTTGAAAAGAGGTATGTAGGAGACGTAATGGTGCAAGTCCCTTGCTCTTTTCAGACAGATCTTAAAGTAGAGGTAAACAATCTAAGATACAAGCTGAATGTTATTTTTGGCACCAGAAGAACCTTCCCACTGTTCTCCAGATACTGTAGAGCAATTCACAAAACACATGGAAACTGGTATCTAAAAACTTATATAGACTTATCCTACTTTAAAAGGAAACTGAACCTCAGTCACCAGGGAAAGATGAGAGGGGGAGAAAATTGTTTCCCTTCCCACTTTATATTATCACAAAATCTATTGTAGCCTTTGCCCCTTCAAAGCAAGTTAAGGGTAATTCCCAAACTACCAAAAACTACCGTGTTTCTCCAACAATACGGCCTCCACCAATAGGAAGGCCCAGCATGATTTCTAGGCATGAGATGAAATTAAGCCCCGGCCCCTAAATTTAGGCCTATTAAAACTATGTGTTTCCCCGCCATTTCTCACATCAGGTGAAGAGAAATGGGGGGGAAGGGTGGGGGTGAGGGAGGAAGGGCGGAGGTGGGGGAGGGGAGAAAACTTGCCTTTAGGAGTGCCCTGCAGGTAGCCTAGGCTAGAATACCCTGATAGCCGATAGAAGCTCTCTTGAAGGCAGAGTCACCAGCCACTTCGATCGGCCGGTAGAAGCGGCCTTGAAGCGAGTGCGCACACACACTCCCCTCGCCACGAGGCCGCTTCTATCTGCCGATCGAAAGCTAGCTCCCTTGAGGACACAGTCCCCAGCTG
>BLBF01000036.1:8148694-8165449 GCA_015471245.1 Laticauda colubrina | reverse complement strand
TTTAGGGCAGTCTCTTTCCTGCGATGGAAGCTCCCCAAGTGCAGTCAACAGCCACTTCGATCGGCCGGTAGAAGCGGCCTGGGGCAAGCGCACACACACACTCCCCTCTCCGCGAGGCCACTTCTATCGGCCGATCGAAGTGACTGTTGACCACACTTGGGGAGCTCCAATCGCCGGAAAGAGACTGCCCTAAAGTCTCTTGGTGGGCTGCTCTTGGTGGGGGAGGAAATTAAGTCACCCCCGAAAAGACGGCCTAGCCGTTTTTTCAGGGGTCAAAAAAAAATAAGGCCCGGCCTTATTATGTGAGAAACACAGTACCTAGCCTGGTTTTAAGTCTCCTCGTTATATTTTGAAGAAGCAGGATAGGAAGAGAATTGATGTTTTTTAACTTTAACGCTGAAGAAGACTTCTGAGAATATCATGGACAACCAAACAACTCAGTCTGAAAATTTGAGAGAAAGGAGCTTGTCTGAAGCATCTATTGAGATGGAAAAAAGGGAATTAGTGATGGAGCACTGCAGACCAGAACAACTACACACAAGAACAGTTTTCTTCCCAAACACCATCACTCTGATAAACAAATAATTCCCTCAACTCTGTCAAACTATTTACTAAGTCTGCACTACTATTACTATTAATCCTCCCATCCTTCCTTTCACCCATCTCCTTCCGCTTATGACTGTATGAGTGTAACTTCGTTGCTTGTATCCTAACAATTTTTATTGACTGTTTCCTAGTATGATTTGATTGCTTTTTGTACTCTATGACTATTATGAAGTGTTGTACCTGATGATTCTTGACTCTTGACGAATGTATCTTTTCTTTTATGTACACTGAGATCATTTGCACCAAGACAAATTCTTTGTGTGTCCAATCACACTTGGCCAATAAAGAATTCTATTCTATTCTATCGATTATGTGAAGTACAACAGATAGAAGCCAAGTCTACGTTGGACAGATGTCTACACAACTGCTTTACCTCAAATACCTCTGGGCAACAGGCTAAAACAGAAAAAAGAGGCAGCTGTTCCAGTCACATGGAAACATCCAGGGGGATTGTGGGAGAAAAAGAAGAAAACCATGATTCACAAAACCACAGAAGAATCAGAGTTGGAGACTGTCTCAAAGGTCATGTGTAATTAGCTCCCTCCGGCAGAAAACACTCTGTCCTCCTGGCACCTGGACTCATCTTTAAAAGATCCTAGTGAATGAATCACCGTGGTACAAAAGTGTGGCTGAGTTGATATAACATACCTGGTTAATAAGACATGATCCCGGTCGGCATATTCCTAAAGCATATTAGGCCCAAACAAATAAAGCACCTTAAGCCTGATTCACACAACCGACTGGATTTCTACAACACACTGAACCACCAACCTACAGCATGAAACAAAGCATTCTGCTCCATTCTCAAACAGATTGTATCAGTTAGTAGAATCAGCTTATTTCAGAAAGAATCCAGGGGCATCTTTTCAGACTAACACAATTTATTGAAAGCCCAAAGGTTTTGTGATTAGCACAGCCCTGTAATATGAACTCTCTGGTTCCGAAACACGAAGCAAATCTGTTCGTTTAGTACAGGAAAGCTCTTTAAAGGCTTCAAGGGAAAGATTCCATTGCTTCTTATTGTCCCTTCTCCTGGCTGAACACCCCTCCTTCAACAGAGGATTTGTTCCAATTCTTTGACGGAAGGATCATGTCTTGAAAAACTTTCCAAGCCAGGAGGATATATGATGATCACACTTAAAAGCACGCTTTACCTGTGTCCGAAGTTTGATATTCGTGTGATGAAATCAAGTCTGTGCTTTGGAAAGCCTGACCCGAAATAAAATCCTGCTTTTATTTCAAAGATAAGCTGCAAAAAAGAAGGATGGCTTCTTTTTTGCTTTTTTTTGCGACCTGCCCCCCTTCTAATTTTTCCAAATTCCTATAGCCCACGGATCGCCCCGCCTAGCAGCAACCAGATCGCAGCTTAGCGCAGTTTCAGTCATGCGCAAGAAGTCAACGCGCTCGTCGGGAGCGCTCCCACCCCTCAAAACCGGGGGAGAGGGGAGGGGGCGCAAAAGGAATTGCCCGCAACAAAACGCCCGCAGCAGATTCCCTACACATACAAACATCCGCCCCAGCACGGAACCCAAAAGGATTCCCAAGAGAACCGATCCAACAGCAGAAAGCGTTTAGCCCGAGGGACTTGTCCAGAAAACTTCCACGGCTCCGCCCTGGAAGTTCGGTCAGTATTGAAAGGTGCCGATTCGGGGAGTGGGAGGGGCATATTCGCACAGGGCGGGACGTTCCCCGACGGAGCGTACGAGAGCCATTTCTTCCTATCTGCGACCTTCTGGGGTGGAGCTGCAAAGCAGAAGTTAAGTCGCACCGAGGGAGGGGAAATCACCTCAACGGGGAAGGGAAAGGAGGGAAGGGGGCGCTGGAGTCGGGGGAATGGAAGAGAAAAGCCAGAGATCTGACCAAAGCTCGGGGGGGGGGGGGCAGAAGGGCCGAGGGCGACCGGTTGGCTCAACAGCGCGCCAGGGATCCCTTCGGAGATCAAGTTATTTCTGCACGCAGCTCTCTCACGGACGGCGCTTTTCCGCTCCTGCCACGCGGTTACCTGACTCTTGCTGGAAAGGGATAATCTGGCGTGGCTGGCAAAGCGGCTGCTGATGCCGCCGCCGCCGCCGCTTCCCAACTTCGGCGATGCCGCTAACGCCGTCGGAGATGCCGGCTTGGAGATGTCCGGGAGTCCGGCTGCCCGGCTGAGGATCTCCACCTGCTGACTTAAATGCTCGACCTGCGCCCGCAGCTGCTGGTTCTCTTGCTGGAGCTCGGCTACGGTGCCGGCCAGCGGGTTAGCCAAGCGCAGCACTTCGGCCACCTGTCGGTCCACGCCGTTTTTAAAGACCTGGATATCCACGTGGATCTCCTTCACCGCGCCGCGAAGCGTCTCTTCGTAGCGGCCCAGCGCTTCGCACACCGTCTGGGCGTCTTGGCTGTTCAGGTCCGCGATGTCGCTCGACGACGTCCGCGCCGCGCTCACCTCCATGGCGGTCCGGCAAGTGGGTCTCCCGCCCCCGGTTAGTCCGGAAAAAGCCCGTGTCCTCGTCCAAAGAGAAAAAGCCCCGGCCGGTTTAACCCGAGCGCCCTTTAAAACGCGATGCCCGCTTTCAGCAGCTTCCTTCACCGTCTCTTTTTGCCAGCGGCAACCTCTCTTTTTATAGGCGGGTGGGCTGGGCGGAAGGAGCAGGTGGGAGGGTGCAAAAGGAAGGTTTCCAGGGGCTGATGGGGGCCGGGCAGGAATACACCGAGCAAACGGTGCTGCCCGGCTATTTCCCCCTGCCTGCGCAGACCGCCCCTTCGGAGGAGGAGCTGGAGAGGAGGGGAGACCGGCCGCCGTGTTTGAGGCGGAGGCCGAGCTGGTGGTGCCTGCGGAAGGAGTGGCCGCCTCGCTCCTTTCTGAGGCGCCGCCAAGGAATCAAAACATTCCCCAGTAAGGTTGTAGGCTTCGTTCCCCCCAATCTCTGGCCTGGGGAGGTGAAGGCATTGCCCCTGCGTTCACACACCACGCCAGGGTTGACGAAGTGATCTTGTGGATATCAAAAACTTATTCGGTTAATTTATGTTCCCTGTGTTGTGTGATTCCAGAAAATGGTTTATTTGAGTCATTCAAACTAAGAGGTAGCCATTGCTTAGTTCCCACCCACCCACCCCCCAGCACCTTAACCCAAAATCCAGGCTCGCAGAACAGAGTTGTTGGGCTCACTGAACTTGCTCTGCTAAAAATAAATCAAGTTATGATTTAATAATAGCCCATTTCACACAAGATGGTAATGCAACGGCTGGGATCCGACAACACACTCAACTCTGCAACTCAATTTTGACCTAGTTTAGTGCATTGGGATGACTAGGGAAGGTTAGGACGACTATGAACCCTTGTATGCAAAGCTAAAGGTCAATAAGAGATTGAAAGAAAAGTATAAAAGGGGCTAAATATTTATAGCACCAGGTGGTTCTTTAAAGTTTACAGAGGAAGAAAGGGTCAACCAAATTCAGGAAGAGGCCAGCACGGCTAATAGTGTTCAAGAAACCGTAAAAGATAAGAGTTTTCTTTCAGGAAGGGGAAAGCTTGTCTTAAAGAAGAGAACAAATTGGAATACAAACTTGGCAAAAAAAGGGTAAAGCAAAGGGAAGAATGAGGAGGAAAAGGATCAGAGGAGTAGAATTATATACAATCATTGCTTTCTTGTTCCCTCAGATTTAAAAGTTGTTGAATAGGAATATAATTTTAGACCATCAAATCACCCTCAGATTCATTCTTCTTATGGTCTTAATATTTAATTACCGTAAATTCTTTGAGTGTTTATAGAAACAAAAATAGCAAACTGAGGTAACACCAGACAGAAATCTTGAGAAACTACTCAGTCTTCAGGTCCTGGTGGCATCTACCCAAGAATTCTTAAAAGAATTCAAATATAAAATATTTGGGCAAAATATGGAACTTGTTACTAAATTTAGTTTTGGTGCTGGAGAACAAGAACTGACACATGTTTTTAAAAAGGGATCCAAAAGGAGATATCAGTGGATAAGTGGATGAAAATGATTTTGTCAACATTGCAACTTGAATTAAAAAAAAAACCCTAACAAAGTCCCTCATCAAAAGTTATTTGAGTCATTGCAGTGTTATATTTATACAATACTGTCCACATTACTGTTAGTTTGTTTGCATTGGTAATTCCTTCATTGGGATGTTATTTACCTCTTGATTGTTTGCCTCATGTTGAAACTACCAGTGCAGACAAACAAGTACTTACAAACAAGTACAGTAGTCCTTGACTTACAACAGTTTATTTATTGACCCTTCACAGTTACAATGGCACTGAAAAAAGTGACTTACGACAATTTTTCACTGTTACGAATGTTGCAGCATCCCCACAATCATGTGATCAGATGCTTGGCAACTGGATTCATATTTATGACCGTTGCTGTGTCCAAGGTCATATGATCACATTTTGTAACCTTCTGACAAGCAAAGTCAATGAGGAAGCCAGATTCATTTAACAACTGGGTTACTAACTTATCCACTGCAGTGATTGATTTAACAACTGTGACAAGAAAGGCCGTAAAATCAGGCAAAACAAATATCTCATTTAAAACAAATTTTGGGCTCAATTGTGGTCCTAAGTTGAGGACTATCTGTAAACATCAGCCTAATTAAGGAACTACCAAGACCACTCCCACCAGCACCAAAAGGCATACCCCTGAGAACAAATGAATGGAAACAAACCCCATTCCCTTCTAACGGGGATTATGATGTTACCTAGTTTGGTAATGAAAAGTCTGCAAAAAAACAACCAAGCTCAAAGAGCATCAAGGACAGCCCTGAGCTACAAATATTTTATCAGAAAGCAGAATAGGAATAAAATGCCAGTTTTCTCAGTGAAGCGGGATGCATAGTAGAATTCCTTAAAGCAGGGGTCCTCAACCTGTGGACCGTGAGGTGTTTGCAACTGGGCTGCAGAAGTGCATGCACACATCCTTACCTGCGCAAGCAGTGGGTGAATGTGTGCACTTTGCGTGAATGGCAGGCCATTTGTGCAAATAGACCTGCATGCACACATGTGCTTGCCGGCCATTTACAAAATCATCTCGCTGGTCCACAAAGCCAGAAACATTGGGGAACTCTGCCTTAAAAGATCACTGCTGGGACCAGTTGCTTTTTTATTTGTTTTTAAAGGATCTTGACTTAGTAAGCAGTATGCTAGCCAAGGTTGCAGATCATACTATTCTTAAAAATTAGAAGTGATTGTGAAGTGTTCCAGAAGAATCTTTTGAAATTGGGTGAACAATCAATCGTATGCACATCTCTAATTCAATTTAAGGAAGTGTAAATTTATGTACCCTGGGGCAACCAAACTAACTATGTATGCACTGATGAAGTCTGAGCTGTCTTTAATGATATTGGTGTCATATTACATAGGTGGATGATAATGACTCATTGTGTAGCAGCTGTAAATTCCAACCTAAGAATTAGGTATCTGCAAAAGTTGTCAATATGGGAACAAAACATCACACTTCCATCTGAATCACATCTCAAAGTTCCTCCTGGACTGTTCCAGGGACAGTTTCTGGGAATAGTTTCTGGGCGTAAAATTATTTATCTGTTGGATTTATAGGGCTGCCCAACTCAAACAGTTTGACTCTGGGTGGTATACAACAGAAAAAAACAAAAACAAAGCAAGAGAACCATACAACATTAAAGCATACATAATATACAGTATAAATATAAAGTGTAAAATGGCAGCCAAACATAATAAAACAACCAAAAGAGAACACCACTCAACTGGACAAAAATGCCTGAGGAAAAAGCTTGGTCTTTAATGACTTTCATCAAGGTGAGCAGAGTTAAAGCTTGTTTATTAAGGGGAGATTGTTTCAGAGGGGTCTACGACAATTCACCGCAGCCAAGTTGCTGTGGCCAATTCACTGCAGGACAAGAGTTACACTAATATCAAAGAAACGGTGAAATTGAATCATTAAGGAAAGGATGCAAAAGGAGGGACAAAATGAAATGTGAATGACAAAAATTAAAATATTTTTTATTTATTTTAAATAATTAAATTGAATTGTTAAATTGTCCGACCATAAGTTGTCCCATTGTGAGTTGGCCATGGCAAGTTGGCTGCAGCAAATTGCCGATGGCAAATTGACCCACTCCGGTTTCAGAGCACAGCTGCAGCCTTAGAAAAAGCATGTTTCCTCGGTCCCATAAGGTAGCAAAGTTTCAATAATGGAACCTATAGCATGCCCTCCTTATGGCAGCTTCTGAAGTGGGCAGATGATACCTTCAGGTATCCCAGTGTTCTGCTATGTCGGGCTTTAAAGGTCAGCACTTGAATCATACCCAGAAATTATTAGAATACATCATGATGTTACACGGGCATATCAAACTCTGGCCAGAACTACCCATGCTACTCCATTCTAGATGAAAGGAAGCTGCAAAGTGACTAAAGCATGAATGATCATGACCAGGGCCTCCCAGAATGGATGCAATTGATGCAAAAGATGCAGTTGTATAAAAGTTTTCCTGGCGATAGACACTGTCTTCTTTTTGAACAGGAGCTGTGCGTCCAGGAGAAGTGCCAGATTGTGCACCGAGTCTGAATGGGGTAGTGCTGCCCCATCAAGAAGCAAAGATGGAAATATTCTAATTCCCAGATTCAGGGGACCCCATTTTATCTTGGCAGGGTTACACTATAGCATCTTCTTCCTGATCCAGACTGTCAGCCACCGAACACTAGAGCAGGACCTCAATAGCTTCACTTGGATGGCCAGGAATAGAGATGCATAAGTAATCCAGTCTACATATTGATAACACCTCACCCTCTACTGGCAGATGACCTCACCCAACAGTTTCATGCAGACATTGAAAAGGCATCCACAAAGCAGAGGCCTAGGGCTCAACCATTCCCTTTTCATCGATACCATCTTGAAGCACCCACAGAGGAAGGAGGAGATCTACTATAAAATCATGCCTCGTAACTCATTAACTGACTCAGAAGGTTACCATGGATGAAGATATTGAAGGCCACTGAGAGATCAAAGAGAATACCCAATCTGAGGCTTAGAGTGCCACCATCCCTGTTTCAGGCTCAGCCTAGAAAGGACAGGTTTGCGACTGGAGGTATGTTGGTCAGATCAGAGAGCACAACCACCTTTCACAGCCAGCATAATCACCCCTCTTTCAAAGAGGCATTTACCATCACATGGAATTAGTAAAATGCTCCCTCCCTGGAGGTCTTGACCAACCAGAAGGAACATGGTTATAATACAAGATGCTATACCTACATCACCAAGAACTCCATCCACTTCCCTGGGACAAACCGGCTTGAACTCTTCCAAGATAATTTTATAAGATTTCTTCAGTCATCTCCATAGGATTTGATGGAAACCAAGTCAAAGTGAAGTTTGAGATGTTATGGTTTGCTCCAAACAAGCCAGTTTCATCTGAAATGCATATCCAGAATATTTTGAATGGTAGAGACATAAAATTGTACAGTTGAAAGAGACTACAAAGATCATCTAATTCAATTCTCTACCATATACAGTTTTACTGGAACCATCCCTGAGAAGTGGTTTTCCAGCCCTATCTTGTCCAAATATTAACTTCCTAAATCCTGAACTTTGATGCAAGACAACCAGAGATGGTGACCAGTCTCAGAACTTGTGGAAACTCCTGTGAAGGAGAAGCCCACTTGAAACATGATGGAGACTCATCCTAACTGTGATGCAGTATTGGAAATAATCAAGTGGGTCAATGCTTTTCACTCAAGGCCCAAAATTCAATCCTTAAAATAAAAGCTCGTGAATTAATTTGGCTCACTCTGGCAGCCTTGCAGGAAAGATGCCCATGGTTTCTGGGCAGAAACAGCTGACAGCCCTTCAGTTAAACCATAGGCAACTTCTATCCTGCTTAGAGAAAAGGCTCCCCTTTCTTCTCTGCTTTGCCTGCCATCCTTGGTGGAAGGGCATGATGAGGAGGGAGAAGCAAGGGAGGAGATCTCCTTTGTTGTCAATTCTCCAATCCTTTGGAGTGATCAGTCCATGGGATCAGAGAAAAGACTAAAGACCTGCAGTCTTCTGCTACCAGAAACTAACACCAAAGGAGGCATTTGGCTGTATCTTTCTCCTTTTCCCCTTGCCTTGGAGTATAAACAGAGCCCCTATTCTGCTTTATGGCCAAAGCAAAGTAAGAGTACAGTCCACACTTCTTGAAGCTGGCATGTTTTCTGCAACGCTCACACTGGAGAGCAGCAATTTAGTGCTGCTCTGCTGAAGAGATCCAAGATGCACTTTGGCCTGATCCCCACGGGGACATTCTTATATTATTATGTTAAAGATGAAATTCATTAAGCCTATTCAGTTGGAGTTTGCCATGTTTGTACAGGACCTATGGATTATGCAGTGTGAAATTGCTGGCAACTGAGAGCATATAGCACATTGGAGTCCTGTAAGAGCATTGCTCTGTTATGTGATCTGCTGGTGAGTCACTGTTTTCAATTAGGGGCTGCTTAAAAGCAGGGTGAAGACAGTCATCCAAAGCCTGAGAAAGGATCAACCTCATGGAGGGACAATTTTTTTTTCAGGGATAATTTTTGCTGGTAGTTCTGACTCATGAGGGAGTATTCTAGGTAATCTTGCTGTATTTTATTATTGCATTTGGGCTAATTTCCAATTACTATTTTGACAACACTGGTTGCAGATAAATTATTCCACATAATATGCAGAGCCTGGTTAGTTTATTAGTTTTCAGTTTATTAATGGAAAGGAAAGGTCACAGTAACAGTCTATAAAACCAGCCTGTTTGTTTAGGATTCAGTACGCTGGGAGATCCCTGAAAATAGATTAGTAACCAGTTTGTGATGTATGAAACAAGCCAAGGAATTAACTGGCCATCACTTAGACTCATATTTAGCTGCAAGATCTTCAGTGTTTCTGAATAGGCTCATATTTTTAACCTAGTTAATCAATCACCCAAAGCTATATTTGTACTCCGAGCTAAACTTGGTTGGGGTTAATCATGGTTAAGATTTGATTATTTAAAGGATGCAAACCCATCTGAGTTGTGACTCAGTGTACTGTAACCAAGTTAAGTATGTTGTGGAAACAAACTTAGTGGGACTGACTTTCACATAAGCATATACAACATGTAATTATAACTCCAAAGAGGGATGGATGAATGGATGGACGGATGGACAGACAGACAGACAGATCAGTGATCACAGTCCTGATACATATGTATATACATATATATATCAGGACTGTGATCACTGATTTTTTGGCACCTTCTTTGAAAGGCCCGGTCCCACTGCACTTACGGATGCAAAGAGGATGTAAAATGTTAAAAAAAGCTTGCCATCCGTTGGAAAACGCTATGCATCCGTTGTGTACTCACTGCATAAGTGTTTCATACGCTCTATCCACCGAGCACCCGTCCATTGCTATTTCATCCACGCAAGAAGTTTTTGAGCTGCACAAAACTTTGTGAACGAATGAACTTTCTGCCGCGTACGATGTACATCTGCGACATATATGGGCAACAAACGTTCTATGTCCGTTATCCATTAAATGTCCGCTGCATCCTCTTGGCATCCTCTGGGCATCCTCGCAACTCACATCCGCTGCAGCTGAAAATGGAAAGAAGGAGGAAACAAAAGGTACACGGAGCGTCTACACAGCATTAGTAGCACGGAAATAGACGGACAAAACATTTGTATCTAGGATGGATCTCAGATATTTAGGATGTCTGCAGTATGTCTAGAGTATGTAGAAGGACACCTAGTGGACAACCGATATTTTCTATAAAAAGGGGGAGAAAATCATCTGGATCACTGGGATGGTGGACCATACAGTCCCACGATGGTTGCACTGGAGGTTTATCTATCCCACAACTATCCTTATCTATCCCACAAGCACGCAAAGGCTTAACCATTTTTTCAAAGTTTTCACCAACACTTTATTAAGTAAACAAAATGAACCAAGTAAACTAAGTGTCTTAAGCAAAGATAAACTTTATTCACTTTCTTAGGTAAACTTTATGACTTTATTAAATAAGCAAAATGAACCAAGTAAACTGTATTAAGTGTCTTAAGCAAAGATAAACTTTATTAAACAAGTTAAAAACTCAGTCTCTGAGACTATTCTGAGTCACTCTGAGTCATGTCCATGGTCTCAGCTGTGAAGCGGGCAGTGACTGTGGATGTGGCTGCGGCTTGAATGCTGGTCTGAGGCACCATTGGGGTGCTTGGCCCCGAGGGTACAACAGGTGGTGGTGTGTTCAGGAAGCTATCTGAGAGCTGACTCAGTCCCGTGAGGTTGAGAAGTCCTTCATCAAGGACTTGAGATGTCAGGCCCAATACTGATGACAGATTGTCCATTGACGGGCTTGGTTGTGGGGTGGAGAAAGGGTTGGGAGGAGTGTAGTGGGGCTGTCTGGTCTGCAGCTGGGTGAGGAGTGGCGTCTGTGGCATCCAATGAACCTGGGCCTGGACTGGGAAGTTCTGCTTGTGCTGTGGGAAGTCCTGGTAGTCGTAGCCTTGGTAGGTGAGGGGCTGTTGAAAGCCGTGGAAGGGCTGTGACATCACCTGGGGTGGAGGAGCAGACTTGGACTGGGTAGGAGCAGCTTCAGCTGGGCCTTGAGGGTTGTGCAGAAGTGCTCCGATCTTCTGCTTCATCACCTGGTACTCAGCCTCGGGCAGGTCCCTCAGGGTCTGGCTCACGTAGGTGATGAAGGGCTTCCGGCCCGAGGATGCTCTGTCCAAGTGGACCAGCTGAGAGAGAAGTTCTGTGCTGGTCTTCATTGCGTCCCTGATCTCCAACAGCACACTGTGGTCCTGGCCCTCCAGTCTGCCTCTCTGCCTGCGTCCTGTGGAGCTGGTGGTGGGAGTGATGGTGGGGGTGGGTTGGCCTCTGGTGGCTGCTGCTTCTTCCTCCATTCGTGACAGCAGGGCGTCATCCTCCACGGGATCCTCCAAGTCCGCCAGAATGGGGAGTGCAGCTGTCGAGGGGGTCTCTGCTGTGAGGCCCTCTAAAGACACCTGCCTGGACAGGGTAGCTGGCTCCTGGCTGGAAGAGGACTGGCTGTCTGTGGTCTGTCTGAGGGAGAGGGGTCTCAGAGGGGCTGCTCCTCGGTGGCGGATCTCACCCTCCAGGAAACTGCACTTGGCCATGACGTACATCTCCCGGTCAGTGAGCTTGACAGCGGCCTGCCCAGATTTCTTGAGGTGTAGCTTGCCATACCAAGTGTGCATGTGCTTCCACCATCCAAGGAGTACTTCTGCAGTGTACCTCAGGCTCTCTGCCTTGTCTCTCCAAGCTGCCTGCTTCTTGGTGTCGCGATACAGTCTGTGGCCCTTTTTCCAGAGGTACTCATTCTCCCTCAGCCATTCCAGCACCTCATCCTCATGCTCCTCGGAAATGGTGTCCTGTTTCCTCTCTCCCTTCTCCTTCCCTTGCCTCTTCCTCCCTCTGGCAGGGCCTTCAGCATCAGGGCCTTCAGGGGCTTCAGCATCAGGGCCTTCAGGGGCTTGAGCAGCAGGGCCTTCAGCAGCAGGGCTTTGAGGGGCTTGAGGGCCTTGGGGCTGGTCCACCACAGCAGCAGCAACAGCTTCAGAGTCAGTGCCAGGGGGTGGGATGCTGGTTCTGGCCTTCTTCACCTTGCCAGGGCTTGAATGAGGAGGCACGGACTTCCTCTTCTTGCCTGACTGATGAACCATGGTGTTCCTGCAAGATGTATCTGGCAGCACGTCTTTCCCCTATATGCTGACTGCATGCGTGCTGCATCCTTTTATATCCATGGAGCGGATGCAATTCATACCCCCTGCATGCGCAGTGAACGGTTTGCATCCGATATACATCCGCGCGGCATCCCCTTTGCTTCCTATAGGCGTCCATGATGCATCCACTTCATCCGGTATGCATCTGCCCCTTCCGCTATGCGTCTGCTTCGAAATTCTCCCCCGGAACCCCTTCGGAGGTGTCATCCGCTTCCATCCGCTTTCATCCGCTAGGCTTCCGATGAACATCCATTTAACATCCCCACTACATACTACCCACATCCGTTCTTTTCCGTTCTGTTTATGCAAATTTTCACCACTTTTGGGAGCGGATGAAAACAGATGGAGCCACCCCCGAAATTTTGCTCGTCCGCTGTGTCCTTTCTGCATATGTTTTGTGTCCATCGGCCAGTGGGACTTAGCCTTTAGTCTGGAGTTTGACCTACTGGAAAAGTAAGAGAGTCCCTAAAATGTCTCATGTGACTGAGAAGCTTGGAAGTAGATCTACAAGATAGATTATCAACTTTGCTGAAAGAATGATTGTGACATTGCCTTGTTAATGGACTATTATGCTCATGGATAATACTCTCAAAAATAGTCTGAATCTGCCTTCAAAAGCATTCCTGGGGCGGGGGGGTATTTCCTACTGTTGTGTTGCACAGCCCTGGGAAGCATGCAGCAATGCAAGACATTCTGTATGCTTCAGAACAGGAAAATTGGACCAACACCATCTTTAAAATAGATGTGTGCATCCATATATCATGGTGTGTCAAGAAAAAAAAAGTATGCAAAGACGCTCAGCCAAATAGTTACTGTACAGCTGTTGCATGTTCTGATTAATGTGTTACTTTTACATGCACAGAAGAGCATTGGTGACAAAAATTGCTATGTGTGAAGAAACTATAATTTTAAAAGAATGAACTTACTATTGGAAGAAAAATTTCATTTTACATAAGAGGGGTATAAAGAACCTCTTATTGACCTTTAATTTGCCTGCCTGGGAAGTAAACAATTGAAATTTAATGTGGTCAACTGGAAATTAATGTAGTTCATTGGAATTACTATTCAAATGTTATCAAATGCTCTTTGCGAGGGCTTTCTTTGTATTAATTGATACTGCTTGGTTGAGAGAGAAATTAAAGGGCAAAGAACTATTGCACAAAAGGCCTTTTCTGGCCTTTTAGAGATATAGTAAAGTCAGACCTAATCCTGGTGATTTTGTAGGCATAGCCATGTGGTTTTCTTGGCAGTTTACCACTCTTGATGCAATAGTGTTTTTTGTTTTGTTTTCTCCAGTCTCCAGTGTAACCGACAAACCTTGGATTCTCTGGTGGTACCTCATCCAAGAGCTAGCTAGTCCCAATCCCATTTAGTTTCTGAACCAGCATAAGATTGGCCAGGTGCTGCCATTGCTGAGATCACAGGGAAGGATCAATGAATCATAATGAGGCCTTGAATAGGATGGGATATTCCCAGTGGGTTCTCAAGAATCCAAGCAATGACTCCGTTGGAGCCATTAGTGAAGAGACTGCAATATGTTCCTGCTATCCTTTAAAAAAAATCCAAATATAAATCCAGAAGAAGGAGATGGGGAGGAGCTGGAAGAGTTTCAAATGTATTTTCTCACCAGTGCTCCAAAGCAGAACTGCCATTATGCCAGAAACGTTAGGAGGTCCTATAAAATTTTAGACCTAAATTCATTCCACATTTCTGGGAGACAGCTCTATCCAGGTGCAACATGGATGTAAAACCTAGTTTTGCAGCCACACATTGCATAGATAAACCTGAAAGGTAACAGAAATTATTCAATTATATCTTAGGTAATAGAAAGCCTCCTTGGTGAAGTAAAGAGCTGAAATGAGCAGTTAAGGCTAGAGGCAAAATTGGTGTCCAAGACATAAGGTTCATATAGAGGGAAGATCCGACATTAAAAAAAAATTATTGCACGCTATGACCAGAAATGAGAATGGATAGACAGAAAGGTCTATGTTTGTGAAAAGGGAAGGGTTTTTTAAATATAGGTAGAAGGGTGACCTTGGCATACAGCCAACCATTTTCTTTCAGCCAAGCACTTCATCTTCCACAAATTTCTTTTCACTTCATATGGCAAGCAACACCTTCCAATTTCAGCCTTAGGAAGGGGTCATAACAATGTCCCAAACCAAGACACAGGATTGGAGAAATGCCACATTGCCCAGAAATTCAATTTTTAAATAGCTTTCAAGTGGTTGGGATTGAAACCGCTAACCTGAAAACCAAACATTTGTTTTAAATAGATAGGTTCTTAGTTCTTCTGATTATAATTTAAAAAAAAAGATGTCTAGGGAATTATATTTACAGATTATAATCTCTCATTTTCTGGGTTCACATAATATATTGAACTATAAACTAATGAAGCAGGCTGACATTGTGCAGTATTCTCAGCCCCAAGGAAAAAAAAATAAACCAACATTATAACTAAAGAGACTTTGTATGTGATGCCCTCACAGCTGCTCGATAATGTAAATGATCTGGTTTAGCAGGTCGTGGGAATGCGACCAAAGGCAGTCCTCTGTACTTAAATTCTCAGTGCTGGCCAAGTGGGTGGGAAGCTTCTGTCCCTTTCTTTGGCCTCTGAGAGGAAGGGGAGACCTTTCTGCTTCCCTCAGCAAGTCTATTATAGTCATTATTTTCAAATGAGGGAAAAGGGGGATGTGAGAACAGAGAGAAAGAAATATCCTTATAACTCAGAGTGACTTTGATCACTGGAGTTTCCATAATAAAGACCCCAGAGGGCTACTTGGTTCCTCCTCTCTCTCCACTTTGGTGCCAGCAATACTCAATGACAGACCTGGGTTGCACATCTGTCCACTCATGCCAAGCATCTCTGCATCCTTCCAGCAGTCAATATTTACCAGTGGTTTCTATGATGGCTTCTTAAAAGTTGAAATTTGCTCATTCAGTTGGTGGAAGAAGATTTGTATTTCCGAAGGCCACCACTTGAGCCAGTTCTTGTTCTCCTTCAGCTTGGCAGCCTGGATTCAGATGTCAATTGTGACTGAATATTTTTCAGACAAGCAGCTTATTGGCTCTTTTATGGTGACCCTCTGCAAAGGGTTTGTTTCCAGGTTGTTGGCATATGAGACCAGGTCTCCCCTATGATGGCAACCTCACAGGTCACCTTCTCTTCCCGTTATCTGAATTGAGGTTTTCCTTGGTGAGGAATTATGTACCAGGTGGAATATACTGTGATTGGAGGTAGGTTCTCTGCCCTGCTAGGGAAGGATAGCGGCTATCAGTTTGGTGATAGCTTTTCTTTAAAAGCCTCTCTTACTTAGATGGGTGAGACAGATGCTAAGTGCAGAGGAAGTTCATATTGATGTTGATAGGGTAATGGTTTTTATGTTTTGATTTTGTCTTATTTATTTAATTGATTTACACGGCCACCAGCTCACAAGGGCATCTCCAAGCAACTGACAACACATTAAAAACAATACAAATCTAGTACCAACAAACATATAAAAATCCTGATTGCCAAAAACTGACCCAATAAATACCCAATGACCATAACATCTCATGGGCCATTCAACCTCCTGAACCCCATGCCCTGGAACACATCCAGATCTTCAGTGCTTTCCAAAAGATTTGGAGGGACAGAACCAATCTAATGTCCTTTTGTTGTTGTTGTTGTTTCTTTCTGTAATATCTATGAAGATTCTCACTTATCCAGGTCACAGCTGTATCAAAAGTGATTTTTATTTTGAAAAGGCAACTGCACTGATTTTGAGGAAAAACGACATTTCGCTTCCTATTCTGGAAGCTTCATCAGTTATATTGGATGCTGTGTGAGAAGGAAGGACAGTTCTTGACAGCTGAGATTAGTTGGCGGTAGGGGGAATGACAGGTTCTGACAGGTGGTGGGAATGGAAATGGAAAGATGGGGAGGGGTTCCCTTTGCAATCAACTGGTCTTAACTCTCTCTGAGAGCCGTTGTGGTTACTTGGGATTTTATCTGTGACCACAGGGTCACTTGGATCAGAAGTGTGGAATCTTCTTGGAGCAGCCAAAAGGACTGCATTGTAAATTAGGGAAGGAAGACTGTTGAGCGTTAACACAAATGGCCTCTTTTACCCCTCTTAAACCAATATTCCTCTCTCTGCCCAACATTTTTCTTTCTGTAGATGCCATTTGATGAGATTATTACTTGCCCAGGGTTCTGGAAAAGTGGTTAGTACAGCATATGTTTCCTTGTATGATTTGATTGCTTATTGTACCCTATGATTATTATTAAGTGTTGTACCTTATGATTCTTGACTAATGTATCTTTTCTTTTATGCACTGAGAGCATTTGCGCCAAGAAAAATTCCTTGTGTGCCCAATCACACTTGGCCAACAAAGAATTCCTATTCTATTCTATTCTATTCTATTCTATTCTATTCTATTCTATTCT
>BLBF01000036.1:8085253-8148684 GCA_015471245.1 Laticauda colubrina | reverse complement strand
CTATTCTATTCTATTCTATTCTATTCTATTCTATTCTATTCTATTCTATTCTATTCTATTCTATAATTTATATGATGCTTCCTCCCTTCTTAACCTTAACTATGAGTGGATTTGGACCTTTTGCTATTTCTCTGTGCTGACAAAACATACATGGTATGGTCCACCAAGGGGTCCTTGGTGTTAGAAGCATGGCTTGAACCTTTGTCTTCGTTGAGGGCCGTTCCCCCTCCACTCCCCCTTGTATCCTTCTTTCCAGGGGGTATCCTGCAGTGTGCAATAGATAGCAATTAAGGAAGAAAACAATTAGGTCACTGCCTTTGCTGGCTTTGTCTTGCAATCGGGGCCCTTTGGAGGGATGCTCTGCTTGCCTCCCTGCATCCTGGCACTTATCTTGTTCCTGCCAGAGCCTTACATAGAGCAGGCAGGAATGATGAGGCGTGCATGGCGCCATGCGTTCCGAGATAACAGAACCGTAGGTGCTCAGAAGGTTCCCAGGAGACACGGAGGAGAAAGGCACGGAATGTGGCTTGCCCTGGAGAAGGAGGGGAGCTGCTTGTTCTGAGGGAACTGCCAGCCAGACCAAGGGGAGCCTCAAGCGGCCATTACCATGTTGTGGTCTTTTTTTCCAGATGCACTGAAAAAAGGAGGGGCAGGGAGATGACCCACCACCACCACTCTTCTCACACTGGCAATTTATCAATCATTTACAAGATAATATGTATAAGAATAAACATGAGTATGAATGCAGGAAATAAGGGGGCTGGATACTCTATTGCAGGAGGGATTTTTTTGTAATATTTTTTATCAGCTGCCTATTTGTTAGGGACACTCACTGAAAAATGAAGAAAAAAATGGCCATGGCCAAACAATAGAAGGGCAGGAAAAAAAAAGTGAAAGAATTGGAAATAACAGATAACAGAAGGGGAAGTAAGTTTTAAATATAATGCAATCAAAACAATATGGGAAGAGGTTCAGAAACCCTCTTGCGATTGTAAGGTAGTCCTTGACTGACAACAGTTCATTTCGTGAGTGTTCAAAGTTACAACATCAGCGGTGGGATTCTTTTTTTTTTACGACTGGTTCTGTGGGCGTGGCTTGGTGGGTGTGGCAGGGGAAGGATACTGTAAAATCTCCAGTCAGAGGTGATATTTGCCGGTTCTCCAAACGACTCAAAATTTCCACTACCGGTTCTCCAGAACTGGTCAGAACCTGTTGAATACTACCTTTGTACAACATCACTTTAAAAAGTGACTGTTTCTCTAACAACTGTGGCAAGAAAGGTCGTAAAATGGGGCAAAACTCACTTAACAAATGTCTCACTTAGCAACAGAAATTTTGGACTCAATTGTGGTCGTAAGTTGAGGACTACTTATATTTAGTGGTCTGTAAGCTAGAATTGGGGATTCACCAAGAAGGTTTATACGGATTGAGGATAAAGCAACTGTTCCTCACTCGTCCCTCTAAAACCCAGTCTGCTGCAAAATAGTCACTTCCAAAATATTTAGAAATTTCCATATACCCTTGGTAGAATATAATAGGAATAAATGAGATTTATTTTCTAGAAAAATTAATATCCAGTGATTTCTGTGTTCCAGAGTTCATGCTAGCTCTGGTAATGTAGGAAGTCAAGACTTTTCACATTCCAAGATGAAACAAGCTTTGGTCTAAGTGGTTTTGGATGCATGGAGCTTCAGGATCTGGAACATTAACATATTTAATTCTGGATGGGGTTGCTCAGCCCCAGATAGACCCAGTATGCAACTTGGCGTTTTTCCTAGACTTGCAACTCCTGCTCAAAGAGCAAGTGGCAGTTATGACTATGAAAGCTTTTACACAATTTTGTGTTGTGTGCCAGTTGCATCCTGAACCAGGAATCCCTGTGTAGGAAGTTAAAATCCACTCCTCTCCTTGGAAAATGACATATTTTAGGATATGCTAAAAAGGCAGAATATTTCTCCTAAAAGAGAAGTAGAAACTCAGAGAGGCAGAAACTCAGCTCCCCCCCCCCACCTTTGCTAATGGGCCATTAAGGTCTGGGCCAGTCTATTCTACATAACAAAGTTCTACCTCCTTCAAGCAGACCTATAATAGGAATCCCAAAGCCCTTTCATTACATCAACATCCAGCAAGGCTCAACCAAGCCTGGGACTCAGGACAGTGTACAGAGTTGCCTCTGGGAGTCTGGCAACCAATCAGAATACAAGTTCAAATTCAAATCCCAACAGAGGGCATAAAACCCAGGGACTTTCAGTGTCCCTTTTTCGCTCAGGAGCTCCAAGTCATGTGGTCCTGTCCACCATTAAACCATCTTTCCAAGCAACTTCCATTTTTCCAGTGTCTTTCCTCCCACTTGGAACTGAACCCAGAAGGATATTTCTTCCAACACCTGCGTTCAGTCTCTCAAGCTCTGGTTATCTAATGTCTGGTCTATTACAACACACTCAACATGGGGTTACCCTTAAAAGAGTATTCAGAAGCTTCAGCTGACACAGAATGCAGCCATGCAAACAGTTCTTGGGACCCTTAGGGTGGGCTATTTACATCACTGTTGTATAAGCTGCACTGGTGTCCAGTTTGCTTCCAGGTCCAACTCAAAATGCTGGATCTTACCTTTAAAGCCCTTCATGGCATGGATCCAGGTTATCTAAGGCAGGGGTTCCCAACCACCGGGCCCCAGACCGGTATCAGTCCATGGATCATTTTGTACTGGGCCGCAAAGAATGAATAATCATGATTAAAATATATATAAAAATATGTTTTTAGTAAAGAAATAGTAAAGAAGCCCTTTACTATTGGGGAAGAATTGATTTTGCCGGTCCTTGAAAAAGTATTTCTGCGTGAAACTGATCCCTGGTACAAAAAAGGTTGGGGACCACTGATCTAAGGAACCACCTCACCCAATGGGACTGGCCTGCCCCAGTCAGTCGGCAGAAACAGCATGCTGAAAACCCCAAGGAATTCTGGCTGGCAGGTCCAGGACAGAAGCCTTTTCTGCCATGACTCCCACCCTCAGGAACATTGTGCCCCTCTGAGGTGAGATTCACGCCCACTCTTTTAACCTTTGAAGAGCCCTGAAGACCTGACTCTTGCCAATTGGGCCTGGGACCCCAATGGGGGCGTGTCATATTGGAGGTGGGTAAATGACTGAGATATGACCCCACTTCCATCCCATGTGCCTCTCTCTTGTCCCCTTCCTTTGCCATCTTTGTTCACTTTGAAGTCAATTTTAATGTCAATATTTATTGTTCTAATGTTTTACCTTGCTGCTTTTATTGGTTGTAAACTGCCTAGAGTTGCCTCTGGATGAAATGGATGGAATCAGAGGTGGTATTCAGCAGGTTCTGACCAGTTCTGGAGAACCGGTAGCGGAAATTTTCAGTATTTCGGAGAACCAGCAAATACCACCTCTGACTGGAGATTTTACGGTCTCCTTCCCCTGCCACGCCCACCAAGCCACGCCCACAGAACCTGTGGTAAAAAAAATTTGAATCCCACCACTGGATGGCATATACATTTACTAAATAAATAGCCCTTGGGCATTGACGCCCTATGGCTTTACCAGCCCACCCCATCTTGGTGAATATTCATATAGATCATTGATGGCAAACCTTTTCGGCACCGAGTGCCCAACCCAGAATGTATGTGCCAGAGCACCACAAACCTGAAGACCAGCTGGCTGATGTGTGCATGTCTGTTTTTTGGCAATTTTGGAGGACATTTTTCAGACCGTTTTTGGTTAGAAAATGGCCCAAAAATGGCTGTTTGGAGCCATTTTCAAGCTATTTTCCAGGCCATTTGGGGGGCCATTTTCAGGCTTTTGGGGGCCATTTCCAGACTGTTTTCCAGGCCATATTCCGGTGCTCTGGTTCCCTTGAATACCAGCTGGCAATGATGCATGTGCCCACAGAGAGAGCTCTGCGTGCCACCTCTGGTACGCATGCCATAGGTTCGCCATCATGGATAAAGACGGTTGGGAAGCAGAAAGATTGAAATTAGGGTTAGTATTAATCCAGAGCACTTCCAGTGGCTTTCATCCCTCCACCCTCAGAAGCAGTTTCCACATCATCATCCTGAGGACATCCTAAATGTTGCTATTCTCACATTTAGCACTCCCTATTTACCAACCAGCACTTTCCCAGTCTGACCAACAAGGGAATGCAAAAATAGACATTTAGCTAATGCTGCCCACTTCGCAATTGTCTGTTTGGTTTTAAAAGGAGGAGGGTGGGAGAGTCACTCTGTTTAGAAAACATGGAAAAACTAGAGGTGACAACTGAGGTCAAGATGAGACAAGAATAATTCTTACCAGGGCAAACAATGTACTTCACTACTCCAGCATTATCGCCACAGAAATCTCTTTGCAACATTTCCTTGTGTATTGCAATTGAGTCAGACACTATTGTAAATGTCTTGGCTGCCAAAGAATTTTAAGTCATGGGAACATAGGCATGCTGTGGTGCAAATGCCCCGCATTCACTATTCCAAACAACTTTATTCTCATCTGTTTTCTTTAACAATCATTTCCTTACGAATCATTGTCTACTATTGCTAATTCTGGCTGGTAAGTAGTGCAAGTTGCTGGAATAGCAGCAGCTTAGAAACCAGCTTCCCAAGCATTCACTCCAGGCAAATTTTTCATCAATTTTAAATAGTGAGGAAGTTGCTCAATGGAGTATATTCAGTTCATTCCTCCAGGTAAGAAAAACCCTGCTGGGTAACACCAAAAGTCCATCTGTCCCGCGTTCTGTCCGACACAGGGCCAGGTTATCTGTGAGACTGCCTGTCCTTAAGGACATCTATCTGTCTTACCAGATCAGATAGAATGGGCACGCTCCTAGTCTCGTCCTGTAAATATTGCCATCTGATGGAAGCTAGGAAGCATGCATTTCTGTGGCAGCCCCTGCCCTATAAAATACTATCCCCTTTAAGTTTGGAAGATCTCTTAGCCTTCCATAAAGCCTTGAAGCTTGGCTTTTCTGCCAAGCGCTGGGGAGACATTGGATAATTGCACAAAAGAAGGTTGACCTGGCATTAAGTCTTTGTTCTTTTTTTAATATCCTAATGTTTAAAACTGTTTATTTTCATAGTTTTAATATGATTTATAGGTTGTTTTGATTGGGAGTTGCCCAGAGTTGTTTCTAAAATGAGTTATATAAAAGTTTTAAATAAATAAATACATTTGGTATCAACTAGATGCATAGGGAGAGCATTCAAGTTTAGAGAATAATTATAGCATCCATCCACTATAGTTTCCAAGCAAACCAATTTTTAAAGTGTGTTACCCATGATTCGGGAAATTCTAAAATGAATATTAGTAGATGCTGATAGCCTGATCTTGAATGAATTTGTTCAGTCCTTTTTTAAAACTACCCAGATTGGCTGCCTTTACCAGTAAGTCCCACAGTTTAATTATACTCCTGCATTTAATTTCAATGAATAACTCAAGTCTGAACAGTAAGGATTGGAAGATAAGGTTTGTTTGTCCAGAGTGAAAAGGATTTTGCAGAACTGCACAGAAGAATAGGATGCTGTAGCATCTTTTGTACAAATATTGGCAAATTATTTTGTTATTGCTGACCAGGATTCCAGCTTTCCTGATAAGTAAACAAATGACAGATTTTCACTAGCTATGGGTGGAAAAGAGGTTAATCTCCAATTACCTCAGATAAAAGACATATTTCTGCTTGAGCCTCTATTTTTAGCATCTTATTTGGCAGGACAGGGAAAAAATTTTAAGAAAACAAACCAAGGAAGAATCATCATGCTCAAACATGCTTTCAATGCTCCAAAAAGAAAAAAAGAAAAGGCCTTCCTCAGAGGTGGTATTCAGCAGGTTCTGACCAGTTCTGGAGAACCGGTAGTGGAAATTTTGAGTAGTTCTGAGAACCGGCAAAACCCACCTGTGACTGGTCCCGCCTCCATCTATTCTCTGCCTCCCATTGAGTCCCAGCTGATTGGCTGGGTCTTCTTTTGTTGCCCTGCACAGGAGAACAGAGCTAGAAAGCAGGCTAGTGGGATGTGGAGGGAATGGGGATTTTGCAGTAACCTTCCTCTGCCACGCCCACCAAGCCACACCATGCCCACCAAGCCATGCCCACAGAACCGGTAGTAAAAAAATTTGAATCCCACCACTGGCCTGCCTTCCTTACTTCCATCCATCCATCCCAAAGTAACAATTTTCATCTCTTCCCAAATTCATTCAACCTGCAACTTGACCCCAGGAAATGGTCTCCATTAATGACCATTGTCTAAAGGGTGACTATGTTCTATCATTTCAGAAGCTGGGAAGAACTAAATGCTATTTCTGTAAGGTTTCGGCTCTCATTTTGCTTGTACAAACTCTTTGCCCAGCCACTGAATAAGACAAAAAAAGTCTTGCTTATTATTTTATGTCATTCACAATTGTGTCTGCTTCCCTCCTCTTGCTTTTTAAATTTCCTCCTAGCTTTGAAAAGCAACCTGAGACTCAAGATAGGCAAGAACTATATTGACCAGCACGAGTCCTTGAAGCTGCTTGGGAGAAATTGTGAAAGTAAAAGGGAGGTTAGTTTGAAAGGATACCAATCTCTTATTAAATTATTCATGTCATCTAGATCATATTTATTCAACAAGCTATTCATTTTGTGACCACCACCCCTATTCATTCACATTGAGGAGGCAAATTAACAAAGCACCTCTGACCTATATGGACCAATGTGTGCCATATGAGGTGCTGTTGGAGGCCATCTAAAGCAGCAGGCCAGGAGGTTTCAGTTATTTGGAGTTGGTGATGTGGAAAGTAATTACCAGAGATAGAAAACAGTGTGTAAAAGAGAAGGTACAGATCCTCTGTTAACAAGGTTCCCACTCGATCCATATCAGTGTGTCCAGGTTTGTATGGGAATTAAGCCTTTTAAAGTAGGCCTTCTTCTCCCAATGTGCCCTCCTCCCTGCCTCCTCCACAGAATGAAGTAATGAGAAAGGTGGCAGAGGTGTGAAAAAGAGCTTAATTGTTTTGGCATGGAAAAAGAGTTTCTTTTTTTTCATTCTGATCTGCTGTTAGGAAGATGGCCAGCAGGTTTTCTCTTTCTGGTGTTGCTGTGAGGATGTCTGGTAGCTGGTGCCCTCTTCTTCCACAAGCCGGCTCACATTTTCCATTTCTCCCTGTAGCATTTCTCATGGCCTCTTTGGCAGGATAATCTCACCAGAGAGACACTTTATCTTCTGTAGGAAGGGAAGGGATACTGCTCTGCTCTGCACTGTACGTGTCATGGAAAATCAGAGCTATCCTAAAGGAGAGGTTTCTTTTATGGAGTTGCCAATTAAAAAAAAAAAAAAATCAGGTCCTGCCATAGTAAGAATATAAACTGACATTTATATTATATTATCAGGCTGGGAGACCAAGTTATGGGAAATGAGCTATGCTTCAAAAATATTTTTTGAAGAGAGGATGTAAATTTTATAATAACAAAAAATTTAGAAAGTGTCATCAAGACTAACAGCAAGTAATATAAAGGCTGGAGCCTTCATGCTCAGTATCATCCTCTAATTTCAGCCTCAATTTTGGAATCTTACTGTGATACACTGAAAAGATCAAAAGGTCTTATAGGCTTATATAAAATGTATATTATAAAATATATAAAATTTAGTCCTATAAAATGTAGGACTAAAAAGCAAATGCAATGTATCAGCTACAGATTTGGAGCAGAACAAAAATCCCCCATTATTCATCTTGTTTCCATGGATAGAAATTAGGCAACTTATGGGGCAGGGCAGTAATGGCAGAGCCCAGGATTCATTTCTAATTGTGAAGGCCACCAGGACCCAGACCATGGTTTGAGTGTTAGCACTCCCTAGGGATAGTTCAGTGTGTGTCGTGAATATATTTAGCTCGACTCTGTTCCGTCCGGAAAAACGCGAGGTAGACCAGGTTCCAACAAATAATCGTCTTTATTTGTAACAGCAAGATAAACGGAACAGTTTGGCTCTAGCTGCGGCAGCCTTTATATACGGCTTGCCTGCCGGCTTGTAGCCAATGACATTAGTTTGATTTAACCGCCTTTTGGCGTTTCCTTTGGATTGGTTCCTAGCGAACCAATCCCTATGCTGGCTTTCTTAGCCAATCAGGCTGGAGAATTTGGAGTAAACTATTTTCATACAGAACATACTCCAATGTTTCTCTCAACCTTGGTGGCTTTAAAATGTGTGGACTGTTCTGTATAACTTGGGAGAGTCCAAGTTGAACATTCTGATTGGCCAGAAAGGCCGAAAGTGGATTGGTTCGCTAGGAATCAATGCAGGGAGCCGCTTAAAGGCAGCAAAGTTAAAGAAACGTCATTGGCTATAAGCCGGCAGGCAAGCCTGTATAAAAAGGGCTGCCGCGGCTTTAGCCAGCCATTCCGTTACTGTTGCTTGTTTGAAATAGACTTGTTTACTGGAACCCAGTCTACTGCGTGTTTTTCCAGACGGAACACTGGTGATGAAGGTGGGATCGTCCTGAAGCAGAGACCGAGCACGCGGCAAGAAAACCACGCTAGAAGTGATGGCTGGTAATAACACGCCGCCCGCACCTTTCAACCCCAACGAAGAAGATTGGGAATCATACATCGATAGTTTCCTGATGTTTTTAGAGAGCAAAGAAATGGAGGAAATTTCGGATCAGCGGAAGAGGGCTGTCTTCCTAACTCATTGTAGGCCAACCGTGTTCAAGATGGCCAAAGCATTGGCGAAGCCCAGAGACGTGAAACAGATGACCTGGTCTCAGCTTAACCGAATGCTAAAGGCTCACTACGCGCCTGTGGTGTCAAATCTCATTAAAAGACACGAGTTCTACAAAAGAGACCAAAGGAAAGACGAGACCATCGCTGATTTCGTAGCGGCCCTCCGACATCTGGGTGGAGCTTGCGAATTCCAGAATATGGATGAAGCCATGCGAGATCGTGTCGTCTTAGGCCTGAAAGACTCTAACTTACAAAGTAAATTATTGAATAAGCCTAATATAACTGTGGCTGAAGCGATCGTGGAAGCCACCGCTGCAGAAGCCACGAAAAAATCAGCGGCGACAATGAAGCTGATGAATGCCAATACTGACGCGACGACTATACCTAGGGGAAAGAAGCAAGCTCCCTCTACCACACACCATGAAGACCTCGGCACATCATCAGAAACAGAAGAAGATGATGATGAGGTACACCACCTAAACGCGAACAAAAAAAGGTGCGAAAAAAAAAATTGGCGAGAATGCGCTGGCTGCAGAGGGAACCAACCCTGAGCCGAGTGCAGGTTCTTTGATGCCATTTGTCGGGCTTGCAAGAAAAGGGGACACATCGAGAGAGTTTGCAGAAATCGTAAAAACAACAGTCCTAGCAGGCACAGTGATTCTCCACTAAGAACTGAATCGAGGCAAGCTGACAGAAAATGGGGAGTGCAGCAAAGGAACCAGCAACCAAGAAAAAACCCACCAGACTGTCACGATCAGGAGCGCCCAGACGGAAAGCAGGAGAAAGGTCAAAATTATAGTGAAAATTGAAGGAAGCCCTTGCGAGATGGAGGTCGACTCAGGATCCTTCCTGTCAATGGTGTCTTGGAACACAATCGGACGGCTTGTTGCAAACATAAGACTAAAAGAACTTCAGAAACAAAAATTAATTCTAAAGGACTACCAAGGAAACAGGATCCCTGTGGTAAGTCTAGGACACTTCAAAGTCACTTACAAACAACACGCTGAAGTCCTGCCAATAACCATAGTCGACTGAGACCGTCCCAGTCTCCTGGGCATTGAATGGTTCGCACCATTGGGCATCGGAATGATTGGAGTGAGCCGAATAGCCGCAACCGATTGGGAAGAGAACCTGATACACGAGTTCCAGGGCGTCTTTGACGGCACTCTAGGCAGGTACCGGGGGACCCCAATTTCCTTTAGTTTAGATCCCTAGATAGCACCAAGAAGGCTAAAGGCCAGATGAGTACCCTTTGCGTTAAAAGCCAAAATAGATGAACAATTAAACAAATTAATCGCGCAAGGGGTCATAGAACCGATTGACCATGCTAGGTGGGAAACACCAATAGTAACACCAGTAAAACCTGACAGGTCTGTGCGCATCTGCGGAGACTACAAAGCTACCCTGAACCATGCGTTGCAGCAAAGCGCATACCCGGTACCAGTCGTGCAGCACTTACTGCACTCACTTGGGGGAGGAAAATTTTTTGTCAAGCTCGATTTAGCCCAAGAATATCAACAACTTCCAGTAGAAATAACGGCAGAGGCACAGACAATAGTAACTCACAGAGGGGCATTCAAATGTAACAGACTTCAATTTGGAGTAAGCGTCGCCCCAGGCGTTTTCCAAAGCCTCATGGAACGCCTATTAAATGGAATTAAAGGGGTCGTTCCATACTTTGATGACATCCTAATTTCAGCAAAAAACACGACCCAATTAGAAGCAAGACTAAGAGAAGTGCTAACAAAATTTAGAGAATCCGGCCTGAAAGTTAAAAAGGAATAATGCTGTCTAGTTACTGATTGCATTGAATTTTTAGGGTATTTAATTGACGGAGAGGGTATACAGCCTACAGAAAAAAAAAGTCAAAGCAATTAAAGACTACCGCCGCACTACAAATAGAGGCCTGCCCTGAACTGCCATTGTCTGCCAATGATGTCGCCAGAGCTGCCACAAAAGACCCAGTGACTGCCCGCATTTTGAATTGGGTAGGTAAAGGCTGGCCGGAAACCAAAAAACTGAAAATTTTAAACCTTTTTGGACCAGACAGACTGAACTGTCAATTCAAAAGGGGTGTTTGTTATGGGGTGATCGGGTGGTAATTCCTTCCAGACTGAAGAAAGAAGTGTTGGGTATGCTCCATGAAGGTCACCCAGGCATAGTAAAAATGCAAAGCCTGGCTAGGAGCTATGTTTGGTGGCCTGGTTTAGACAAGGATATTGAATACTGGGTAGCTACATGTAATAAGTGCCAGAGAACTAGACCCTCTCCACTGCAAGCACCCATACGAGACTGGAGGACCCCACGAGGCCCCTGGTCTCGAATCCATATTGATTTTGCAGGACCTACTAGGGGACATATGTTTTTGATTGTCGTAGATGCATACTCAAATTGGTTGGAAGTTATAGTAATGTCATCCACGACAATCGACGCTGTTATCAAGCAGTTAAACAAATTATTTGCAACTCATGGTTTGCCTGATGTACTAGTGTCCGACAATGGGCCACAACTAACCGCTATACAATTTGAACAGTATTTAGCTTTCTTAGGTATACGCCATGCACTAACCGCACCGGCCCACCCGGCTGCAAATGGTAGGGCCAAGAGAATGGTCAGATTTATGAAAGAAGGCCGAGAAAAAATGGACCATGGGGATGTCCAAGACAAGCTAAACCGTTTACTCACACTACAACATATCACCCCCAGTAGTATAACGAACAAGAGCCCAGCAGAATTATTAATGGGGAGGAAACTCAGATCCCATTTAGATAGATTGCACCCAAATTACACCTGTGAAACCCCCCCCCCCCGACTCATTCAGCCGATACCGCACATTTGAAATCGGCGACCTAGTCTATGAAAAAAATTTCACCGGGGAGCCTTTCTGGCTTCCAGCCACAATCACACAAATAACAGGTCCCCGATCCTACCGTCTAACCGTGGACGATGGAAGAAAGTGGAAGCGGCACATAGACCAGCTTTGTTCCCGAAACATCGAGCAAAATACAACCGCGTAACCTCAAACAATAAAAATTGATGAAAACACAACTAAGGAGAGTGGTGAAATACAAAGAAATAAAAAAGAGGGTGAAAATGAACTATTAAAAATAAATCCAGAACATCTAACCAATCAAAAAGAGCAAAAAGAACACTTACGGTTAGATGAGACCAGCAGAAATAATCCAAGTGAAGAGGAATCCGTCCTGGAAGGGGCCAGCCAAGCCAGCTTGACCTGCCCGGGAAAACCAGGAGGGAGTGGCAAAACCACCGGCCTGAGCAACTCAAGTGGTAGCAACAATGCTGACTTACCCTTCCAGTCGGTTCCATGGAGAAGAGCCGGAGAGACAGCGACCCCGACCAAACCGCTCAAAGTCTCCAGCGAAAATGAACCACGCAGGTCAAATAGAACTAGAAGAAGCCCCACCTATCTGCGCGACTACATCACTCACGTAGGACTAAACTAAAGGGGGAGGGGTGTTCTGTATAACTTGGAAGAGTCCAAGTTGAACATTCTGATTGGCCAGAAAGGCCAAAAGCGGATTGGTTCGCTAGAAACCAATCCAGGGAGCCACTTAAAGGCGGCAAAGTTAAAGAAACGTCATTGGCTGTAAGCCGGCAGGCAAGCCTGTATAAAAAGGGCTGCCGCGGCTTTAGCCAGCCGTTCCGTTACTGTTGCTTGTTTGAAATAAAGACTTGTTTACTGGAACCCGTTCTACCGCGCGTTTTTCCGGACGGAACATGGGCCAATTTCCAGAATTCTCTAGATAGCTTCCCAAAAATGAATTAAAAGTGTCTGCAAGTTGTGGTCAAAAAAGTCAAAATGGCAGCCACAACAGACTAATCAAAGCACATAAATGCACATAAAACTAGGGCCAGGGCTGTCAAACTTGTGACCCACAGGCCGGATGCATCACATGCTGGCCATGCCTACGACCAATTTAGCAAAGGGGGAAAAAGTCCAGATACGTCATGTGATGCCACTGTGAATGATGTGAGTTTGATACCCCTGAACTAGGCAGAGCTTCAACTGCACTGTCATGGCTGCCATCCTGACTTCAGTGGTCTGCTATAAAATAAGATACTCGGTACTGTAACTGCACTTTAACTCACTTAAAGGACATCACATGCTGTCAGGGGAATTCTGGGAATTGAAGTCCATGTGTCTTAAAGTCGCCAAGGCTGAGAAACACTGCTCTACTCCATTTCCTACAAGTAAATCTTGGCTGCCAGGCTTTCACTTGAGGAATGACAGTATCTGCAAATGCCTTCAAGGACATGCTTTCAATGGAGCATCGCCAAAGGCAGGAGATGCAATTCTGAAGAATTGCTGATGTGGGATTCTATTTGTAGTGTTGGTTTTCTGTGGCTGCACAGAAGATGATGATTGTAGCAAATTATTTTGCTCTGTGTGAAACAAGGAGATCCTGTCTTGAAGTAGCCCATTGGAGTTTAGCTGGGAAGTTGAGATGCTATAATAATAGATAGGAATAATAAGCGCTGGAGCAAAGATATTCTAGATGTTGAAGCTTCTGCCACTTGAAAGATGCAATTTCCCACTGCTTAAAGTGCCCAAAGCTGTTACAGGAAAGCTGTACTCTTTTCCTCCATAGCCACAACTTTAGGGCTGATGGTATTTTGCTTGAAACAAAAAGTTGGGGGGAGAAGAATCTTTGTATGAGACAGCTCTGCATCTTCTTCTAATTTTAGCTTGTGATTACAACACAGTGGGGGTTACTGCCCTCTCTGTTTTACTGCTGCCCTGCAGTTTTAGCTATGGAGCTAAAAATACCCCTGTGTTGTGCACTCCAAAACATCATTTGGCTCCAGCTGTAAGAGTCCCAGGGGGTGGTTATGAATCATGTTTTCTTTTCAGAAAAGGGTCGTGGAGCGATCCTATTGATTGTGCATCTTCCTTTGTGGGAAGTCCCATCAGTCTTTTATGCCCCCTTGCCTAATCCTTAGGGAAGAGGATTTCTATTCCATGATGAAAATCCTATTAAATATGAAGATAAAACTTTGGTTTTTGTCATGCAGGCGGCCAAAATAATTGCATACATTCAGACGTCCAATTTCCTGGTTTTGCTTGACGTCCAATTTCCTGGTTTCACTCTGTTCCTAAGGCTGTATACACAGTTTAGGGGGTAAGGATACCTTGGGAATTTCAAGGGCATTTAGAGGATATACTTATAGTTTGTTCTAAAAACAACTATTAGGATGGACAGCATCCCCAAACCTATGTGTGCAGAAGGCTGACGAATTCACAGAGGATGCTTTCCAAGCAACAGTACAATGGAACCTGAAAGTACAATTGCATTGGATTTTTGCTGCATTGTGAGCTTATTTGTTTATTTCCTAATGAAAACATTCTTTAAAAATCAGGTACAGCAGGGAGCCTTAAATGGATAGTTAGTGCCCATATTGCCAGCCAAGGGTGATGGCAATTCTGCAATGGAATGCTGTAAGGGTTACAAAAGCAGAGAGACAAGGCAGGGTTTAATCTTAGTTTATCAAAATTGGGGTAACACTTATATTTCCAATCTGAAAATATTAGCCTAAATCGTGATGACAATGTCAGATGGAACAAGAAAACATGTTCAATTTTGATGAACTTGAAGTAAGGAGGCTTCTTCTTCTGTTAAATCCCAGCAACTTAAAAGGTATGTGGACTTCAGCTAGCAAGGGGAATTCTGGAAGTTGAAGTCCACACTTCTTTAAGTTATCAAGGTTGAGAAGAAGAAACACTGTTCCAGTGTGTCAAATCATAGGACCAGGCAACTTAGGAAAAAAGTATAGAGGGAAAGGGCCAGGCAAAAGCCTTTAGCAGCCCTTGGGATTTAGCCTCTAGATAACAATCAATCCAGTTGGATCAGACCATCCTGTCCTGCTTTGTCTCTACAGCACTGACAAAGCAAGCAGCTATTCCACAGAATCCACACTAAAGTTGAATGGCCTTACTCATATTTGTTCTCACCAACTTCTGGTATCTTCAGGGTAGATTTGGTTTCACTAATTGAACTAGTCCAGTTATTTGTGCTGCCATATAACTGTAATCTGGATATTTGTAATCCAGACCTGGCAGCCCCAGTATTCACACAAGACATTTTATTGTATCAGTTCAGGCTGTATTCAACTATTCCCAAGCTCAATTAATTCTTATGTATAAACCCAACCTATTAGCGGGTTTAGGATTCCGTGCACTCTGTATATTGAGAAAATGGGCTGAAACAAGAGACTTGTAGGTTAAGGAAACAGAGTTACTGTCTTATTTAATTAATATTTTAATTAACCACCACCACCCGCCATCCATTTGTAAGACTATGATTCAAAAGCAGAATGCAACTCATACAAATTGTTGCAGTTTAACTCTAAGTTGCAAGCAAAGTCATCCAGCCAACATGGCATGGGCCCAAGTTGGGAAACCACCTGTTCCCTGCAGCATCATTCCCAGATTTTTTTCCTGAAGCCCTTGTGGCTTCTACCCATTATTTAGGCAGAAGAAGAGGGGACATCAGAGCAAAGGTGGCACTCAGCAGGTTCTGACCAATTATTGCCGAACCTCTAAGCATAATCTTTGAAAAATCTTCAGGACCAGCTCCTTGCCAAAACTATAGTCACTAGGCCATCCCATCTTCAAAAAGGGAGACCCCAGCCTAGTTGAAAATTAAAGACCAATCTCTTTATGCTGCGTTACCTGTAAAGTCATGGAATCAATTATTAACCAATCCATTATCCTCCACTTAGAGACCAACAACCTACTCTCTAATAAACAATTTGGTTTCAGAAAGAAACTATCCTGTAATCTGCAACTCTTACACTGCAAAAACATATGGACTACACAACTAGATCAGGGCAAAGCAATTGATGCAATTTACATAGACTTCTGTAAAGCCTTTGATTCAGTAGTACATGACAAACTACTCCTAAAACTAAAATCTTATGGTATCTCTGGACAACTGCATAACTGAATAGAAACATTCCTGTCAAACAGACAACAAATGGTCAAAATTGGGAGCGTCCTATCAAATTCTGTACCTGTCAATAGTGGTGTCCCCCAAGGCAGTGTTCTAGGACCAACTCTTTTCATACTCTCCATAAATGACCTCTGTGATCATATCAAGAGCAACTGCGTTCTCTTCGCTAATGATGTAAAGCTATTCAACACTACCGACAATACTGCTACCCTTCAGAAAGACCTCAACTATGTATCAGAATGGTCAAACGAATGGCAACTTCTCAACAAATAAATGCTCTGTCTTTCATATTGGCAAAAAAATCAGTAATAAAATACAAGCTGAATAGTCAAGACCTTGTTGATGATCCAAACTCTGTAAAGGACCTTGGAATACTCATCTCTAATGATCTAAGTGCTAGAGCCCACTGTAACTACATAGCCAAAAAGGCATTAAGAATTGTTAATCTAATCCTGCGTAGCTTTTTCTCCGGTAATATCACACTACTAACTAGAGCATACAAAACATTTGCTAGACCAATACTCGAATACAGCTCATCAGTCTGGAACTCGCATTACGTACCTGATATTAATACAGTTGAGAAAGTCCAGAAATATTTCACAAGAAGAGTTCTCCACTCCTCTACTCGTTGCAGAATACCTTCTGCCACCAGACTTGAAATTCTAGACCTGGAAAACCTAGAACTACGCCGCCTTTGGTCTGATCTAAGTATAGTACATAAAATTATGTATTGCAATTGTCCTACCTGTCAATGAATACTTCAGCTTCAATCATAACAATACAAGAGCACACAATAGTTACAAACTCAAGGTAAACCACACCAAACTTGATAGCAGGAAATACGACTTCAGCAACAGAGTGTCCAATGTCTGGAATACTCTACCTGACTCTGGTTTCTTCCCCATATCCCAAAATCTTAACCTTAGACTCTTTACTATTGACCTCACCCCTTTTCTAAGAGGTCTGTAGAGGGCATGCATAAGCGCACCAATGTGCCTACCGTCCATGTACTTTTGTTTCTTTTTCTTTTTCTTATATGTATTCATTTCATGTATTCATAACTATGTTTATACTTATACCTGTTATCTTATAATCGCCTGACAAATAAAATACATAAAATAAAATAAATTCTGGAGAACTGGTAGTGGAAATTTTGAGCAGTTCGGAGAACCAGCAACTGCCACCTCTGACTTGCCCTGCCCCCATCTATTCTCTGCCTCCCAAGTCCCAGCTGATTGGCTGGGTCTTCTTTGGTTGCCCTGCCCAGGAGAACAGAGCTGAAAAGCAGGTTAGTGGGGTGGGGAGGGAATGGGACTTTGCAGTAACTTTCCCCTGCCACACCCACCAAGCAACGCCCACACAACTGGTAGTAAAAAAATTTGAATCCCACCACTGCATCAGAGGCATCAGGAAAATTCTGACTCAAGACTACTGTTCCTTGTCTGTTATTACTAAGTGGGGTTCTGCAAACTGAAGTTCTAGGGCTAAGCTCAGGAGTTTATTGGAAAACAGCTGAGCGAGATAACATACTGTTCAGGCTGGCTTGCAGCCAAATGCCTTTCACTGGTTAAAATAGTCAAGAGACAGTTTTTCAGAGTCATTTATATTCGGCGAAAGCCTTGATGGCAGAAAAGTAACAGACACGTTTGGTGGTGCATAATTAAGAAAATGAAATAATAACAGCAGCATGGTCCAAGATCAAATTTTTGGAGATGTGGCTTGATTCTTTTTTTTTTTTTAGTTAAAAGTGGTATTTTGTTAAAAATTTTGTTCGTAGCAAAATTCATCTTTTGTGAGTTCTTTATAATGACTGTCTCATTAACTCTCCCCAGAATCAAGGTCCCATTTTGTAACGTGCTCCTACAGGGATAATTTGATAAAGTGCACACTACTCATATACTCATATACTGGAGCCATTCCAAAGGAGGAGAATGGGTTGATTTTCATTTTGGGATGTGTGTACCACAACTGAAATGCATCATCCGTGACAAAATCAATAGAAAAATAATTCTGAAACAAACCAAACGAGTGAGCGAGCGAGAAAAAGGTCACAAAATCTCTAAAACATTATAGCATTTTCATCCTTGTTGCTTTTTCTACTTACTGATGCTTGCAGAATACTGAAATGTCAGTGCCTCTTCCTGCTTTGAAATGTCACGATTGACCACTGCTGCAAAGCTTTTCAGATTTTATTCATACAACAGCCTGAACCCATTACAGACTCTAATAGTGGACTCATGTACATACAGTAATCCATAACCTAAAGAGTTTACATGATATTCTGTCACAAAAAACCAAATTGGCTAGCACTAATCAAGGCAATGTATTGGGTTAATGCAGTCTACTGCTACAGTAGATCGTCACTTGACCTGGTTCAGTGTGTTGGGGAAAATACTTATGTTTTTCTCTACCCACATATCTTCATCGGGGTGGGATTCGATTTTTTTAACAACCAGTTCTGTGGGCATGGCTTAGTTGGTGGGCGTGGCTTGTTGGTCATGTTATTGGCTGAGTGTGGCCAACTCAATATCACTCACATCGAGGCATGCATCTCCTTGCCTGGTCTTTCATGACTGTGGGGATGCTGCAACAGTTGTAAGTGAAAATGGTCATAAGTCACTTTTTTCAGTGCCATTGTAACTTTGAATGGTCATTCCACACAAGCAAAGTACCAGCAAAGGAGGGGAAAAAAACTCCAGAGAAGTTCCAGAGACAGGAAGTCTAGTCCTGCCAAGAATATAATTAGTCTTAATGGAGAGGCAGTTCCTGTAAACAACACCAGAATGTTTCCTTCCTACCTTCCTTACAGAATTAGGCCAGTAATTTCTTCAAACAACCGGTTCTCCAAACTGCTTAGAATGTTAATAACCGGTTCTAGCAAATAGGTGCGAGCTGGTAGAATCCCACCCCTGATCTTCATCCTCCAGTGAAATAACTCAAACCACATTCTCTGTCACTGAATTCTTATTAGCTCTTGTTTCTCAAAGGACTATCTTCTTCCAGTTATGTCTGCCTGCAGTATTAGAGCTGAGTGGTCAAGCTTGAGTTTCCATCCTTGAACTTATATCATCTTGTGGATGATTTTGGAGACATGCTTTTCCTATGTCCAGCCCTGTGTGGGTCAGTATCTCTGCCATGTTCACATATCCCCTGACTTTATTAACATTTAGAAAAGCACTTAAAGAGGTGACTGTTTCAGATCAGGGCAAATTAGCAACCTGTATTAATATTAGTATTTTACTCTTGGATGCTGTACAGTTTTCTTTCCAGTATACTAATATGTATTATTACACTTGTTGCCCTTATTGTTTATTCTATTTGCATTTTTAATTTGTATGTCACCTCTAGAGACCCTTGGAGAATTGAGGCAGCTTATTAAGGAAATAAATAAGTAATTAAATTCCACGTGCTGTTATTTCTCCAGTTCTCCAAATTTAGATTGCAAGCACCATGGAGTGGATTTGATCCTAGTTTTGCTTATGAATGTTTTCAATGCACGTAACCTAATGGTGCCATTGGACTAACCAGTGCAGTGCTTGTCTACAGGATGCATGTTGTACTTGGTGGGTGAATATTTTGCAGGTCTTCCTCAACAAGCAAAGTTCATAACGATTTCTTGAAAGGCTCAGAGAGTTCCCAGTTAGATTAAGGTCTTCTAAATGAGGATCGGTCTGGATTACTTAAACATGTTCTTCCCACTTTCAAATCAACACACTGTTATAAAAAGCAGTTTTGAAGCATTCCATTAGTACTGTAAATATTCCACATTGGGACTGCCAGCAATCCTCCAGCAATCCTCAGCCAGGAGAAACTGGAACCCTGGATTTTCTGAAAATGGCATGTCACAGCAGAAGCCGCTGCTATGGATGCAAATGTTGTTTCTCCAATGTTGACTCTGGGCAAGATTTGGGGCTGACGGAGGCCCTTTCTGCAGCAACAGATTGGTGTCATTTGAGCAGGAGATGGCTGGCATTCTCTGGGTGGCTTCGATTCTTTCCAGAGCAAGGGTCTCGCTTTATAGAGGGAAAGGCAACATGACACCCTGCAAGCAAATTACAGAAAAGAGCACTGAGACCTTGAGCTGCATGTGGCGGTGGTCACACAAAATGCTTAATCAGAGCAGGTAAAGACCTGCTACAAGCTACATCTTATGCTTACTGGTAGTGTGCTAAGTGAAGCCAGCCTATACAGTTCCATGTATTGTTTAAATCAAAACAATGAGTTAATTGAAAATTCAGCTGGGTGAATACAGCCTTTGGTCCTGTCTACATCACATAGTTAAGTGGTGTATATTAACCATGAAGCAGACTAAGCACGTGCTTAGACACCAGGCCCTAAGGGGGCACCATAAAGTTGAGAATATGGCTTTCTTTGTATAGTATGTACAAAGGAGAGGGACACCAAGATTTGTCAGTGCTTAGGGCACTGCCACTGACATAGTTGATCTATTGTGTCCCTTCCCTAATCAGCACACCTTTCTGTGCTGGCACCAAAGACCATCACAGATAACACTGGCAGTCATTTAATGACTGTGCTTTCCATTCACAAGGCCACCAAAGCAGTGGTGGGATTCAAATTTTTTTCCTACCGGTTCTATGGGCGTGGCTTGGTGGGCCTGGCAGGGGAAGGATACCGTAAAATCTCCAGTCAGATGTGATATTTGCCGGTTGTCCGAACTATTCAAAATTTCTGCTACAAGTTCTCCAGAACTGGTCAGAACCTGCTGAATACATAACAGATAATCAGAGTTGGAAGGGACCTATACATCACCTAGTTCAACCACTTACCCAAGTGGGAGACTACACCATTTCTGACAGATGGCAGTCCAATCTTTTCTTGAAGGTCTCAAGTGATGGAGCTCCCACAACTTCCAAGGACATGCTGTTCCATTGGTTGATTGTTCTCACTGTCAGCAAGTTTCTCCTTATTTCCAGGTTGAATCTCTCCTTGTTCAGTTTCCATCCATTATTCCTTGTCTGGCCTACAGGCGCTTTAGAAAATAGCTTGACCCCTTCATCCCTGTGGCAGCCCCTCAAATATTGGAAGACTACTATCATGTCTCACAGGAACTGGGCTTGGCTGGTCTAGAGAAGAGAAGGACCAGGGGAGACATTGTTCTTCATATGTTTTAGTCTCCAGTCCCCTAATCATCCTGGTTGCTCTCCTCTGTACTTTTTCTAGAGTTTCAACATCTTTTTTATAATGTGGTGAGCAAAAATGGATGCAGTACTCTAGGTGGGGTCTTACTAAGACTTTATAGAGTGGTGTTAGTACCTCCCTTGATCTTGATCGTATCCCTCTATTAATGCAACTTAAGATTGCATTAGCTTTTTTGGCTGCTGCTACACACCGCTTGCTCATATTTAGCTGGTTGTCCACTAAGACTCCAAGATCCCTCTCACAGCTACTGCTATTGAGCCTGGTTTCACCCAGTCTATATGTGTACTTTTGGTTTTTCTTGCCGAAGTATAGGACTTTACTTTTCTCTATATTGAATTTCATTTTGTTAGATATGACCCAGTGTTCTAGACTGTCAAGAACTATCTGGATCTTGAGCCTATCTTCTTGGGTGTTAGCTATTCCTGCCAGCTTAGTATCATCTGCAAATTTGGTAAGTTCCCCTTCTATTCCCTCATCTAAGTCGTTAATAAAGATATTGAAGAGTACTGGGCCTAAGACAGAACCTTGTGGCACCCGCTGCTTACTTCCCTCCATGTAGACTTAGACCCTGTTCCGTCCGGAAAACCGCGAGGTAGACCGGGTTCCAACAGTAAAAGTCTTTATTTCAACAGTTTAAGTAAAACGGAACAGTTTGGCTCTAGCCGCGGCAGCCTTTAGATACGGCTTGCCTGCTGGCTTGTAGCCAATGACGGTTGTTTGATTTAGCCGCCTTTTGGCGGCTCTATTGGATTGGTTCCTAGTGAACCAATCCCTATGCCGGCTTTTCTAGCCAATCATATTTAGAGGATTTGGAGTAAACTATTTTTTTCAGAACACCCCCCCCCTTGGTTTAGTCCTAGGTAGTGACGTAGTCGCACAGGTAGGTGGGGCTTCTTCGGATTCTACTGGACTTGCACGGTTCATTTTTGCTGGAGACTTCAACCGGTTCGGATGGGGTTGCTGTTTCTCCGTCTCTTCTCCATGGAACCGCCTGGAAGGGTGAGTCGGCCATTTTGCCACCGCTTGAGTTTCTCAGGCTGGTGGTTTTGCCGCTCCCTGCTGGCTTCTCCGGGCAGGTCGAGCTGGCTTGGCTGGCCCCTTCATCTGGATTTTTTCCGCAAGTCTCATCTAACCGTAAGTTTCCTTTTTGCTCTTTTTGATTGTTTAGATGTTCTGGGTTTATTTTAAAAAGTTATTTATTATTTTCTTGGATTTCCCCCCCTCTTTGGTTTTGTTTTCGTCGTTTTTTATTATTTGTGGTTGTGAGTTTGTATTTCTTTCAATGTTTCGGGAATGAAGCTGGTCTATGTGCCGCTTCCATTCCCTGCCATCGTCTACGGTTAGTCGGTAGGACCGGGGGCCTGTAATTTGTGTGATTGTGCCTGGAAGCCATAAGGGGTCCCCAGTGAAATTTTCCGTATAGACTAGGTCGCCGATTTCAAATGTTCTGAAACCGGTGGAGGAGTCAGGGGGTCTTTCTGGTGTATAATTTGGGTGCAATCTGTCTAATTGCGACCTAAGTTTTCTTCCCATTAATAGTTCCGCCGGGCTTTTGTTGGTCACAGTACTGGGTGTGATATGTTGGAGGGTGAGTAGGCGGTTAATTTTATCTTGGACATCCCCAATGTCCATTCTCTCTAAACCCTCTTTTGTAAACCTGACCATTCTCTCCGCCCTACCATTTGCAGCCGGGTGGGCCGGCGCGGTTACTGCATGGCGTATAACTAGGGAAGCTAGGTGTTGTTCAAATTGGATGCTTGTTAATTGTGGCCCGTTGTCGGACACTAGGACGTCCGGCAGTCCATGGGTTGCAAAGAGTTTGTCAAGTTGTTTGATGACTGCCTCGGTTGTCGTAGATGGCATTACCCGCAAAGTCAATGTGGATCCGAGACCAGGGGCCTCGTGGGGTTTCCCAGTCCCTTATGGGAGCTTGTAGTAGGGAAGGCCTGGTTTTCTGACATTTATTACAAGAAGTAACCCAGTATTCGATGTCTTTATCTATACCCGGCCACCAGACATAGCTTCTAGCAAGGCTTTTCATTTTCACAATACCAGGGTGGCCCTTGTGAAGCATTCCCAACACTCTAGTCTGTAATTTAGGAGGGATTACTACCCGATCACCCCACAATAAACAACCTTTTTGAATTGAAAGTTTGGTTTGTCTGGTCCGAAAAGGTTTAAAGTTTTCAGTTTTTTGGTTTTCCGGCCAGCCTTTACCTACCCAGTTTAATATGCGGGCAGTCACTGGGTCCTTTGCGGTGGCTCTGGCGACATCGTTTGCAGATATTGGTAGTTTGGGGCATGTTTCTATTTGCAGGGTGGTCATTGTTGGCACCGGGTCTTCCTCTGTCGTCGGCAACAGTGCTCTGCTTCATGCGTCTGCATGGGAGATTTGCTTCCTGGGTCGATGTGTCAATGTGTAAGAGTATGCTGCTAGGAATTCTGACCATCTAGTCATCCGTGGGGATAAAATGTTTGGTGCAGGCTTGTTTCCCGCCAGAATTCCTAGTAACAGTTTATGGTCCGTTACAATCAAAAATGTTCTTCCATAAAGGTATTCGTGAAAACGTTTCACTCTGGCAACGATTGCCAGGGCTTCTCTGTCTAGTTGACTATAGTTACGTTCTGTTTTAGACAGAGTCTTTGAATAATAAGCGACGGGTGCCTCTCTCCCATCTGGTAATTGGTGGCTCAGGATGGCACCGACTCCAAACGGTGAGGCGTCGCAGGTTACCGTCAATGGGAGTGTGTTACTAAACTGGATAAGAACGGTGTTTGATGTTAATAAATTTTTTATTTTCTGGAATGCCTTTTGTTCTCTATGACCCCAAGTCCAATGAGTATTCTTATCCAGCAAACGGTGTAATGGTTCTGCTATTGTTGCTTTTTGGGGGAGGAATACGTTATAGAAATTTATTAGACCCAAAAATGCCTGCAACTCCGTTTTGTTTTTTGGCTGTGGTGCATCTTTAATGGCTTTGACTTTCTTTTCGGTAGGGTGTATACCCTCTCCGTCAGTTAAGTAGCCCAGAAATTCGACACGATCAGTCATTAAACAGCATTTTTCTTTTTTAACTTTCAGACCGGATTCTCTAAATTTTGTTAGTACATCTCTTAGTCTTTTTTCTAGTTGGGTCGTATCTTTAGCCGAAATCAGGACGTCATCAAAATATGGTACGACCCCTTTTATTCCATTTAATAGGCGTTCCATGAGGCTTTGGCAAACGCCTGGGGCAACGCTCACTCCAAATTGAAGTCTGTTACACTTGAATGCCCCTTTGTGAGTCACTATTGTCTGTGCCTCGGCCATTAAGGGGTCTACTGGAAGCTGTTGGTAAGCTTGTGCTAGATCTAGTTTGGCAAAAAAATTTCCTCCCCTGAGTGAGTATAGCAAATGTTGCACGACTGGTACCGGGTATGTGCTTTGTTGCAGTGCATGGTTCAGGGTAGCCTTGTAGTCTCCGCAGATACGTACCGACCCGTCAGGTTTAACCGGTGTTACTATTGGCATCTCCCATTTAGCATGGTCAACAGGTTCCAAAACCCCTTGGTCAATTAATTTATTCAATTGTTCCTCTATTTTTGCTTTTAATGCAAAGGGGACTCGTCTGGCCTTTAATCTTCTAGGGGCCACCTGGGGGTCTAAGCTAAAGGAAATTGGGGTCCCCCGATACCTGCCTAGGGAGCCATCGAAAACGTCCTGGAATTCGTGGATTAGGTTTTCTTCCCAGTCGGTTGCTGCCACTTGGTCCACTCCGGTCATCCCGATGCCCAATGGTGCGAACCATTCGATGCCCAGGAGGCTGGGTTGGTCTCGGTCGACTATTGTCAGAGGCAGGGCTTCGACATGTTGCTTGTAAGTGACTCGGAAATGTCCTAGACCTACCACAGGGATTCGATTCCCCTGGTAGTCCTTCAGAGTTAATTTTTGTTTCTGGAGCTCTTTTAGTTTGATATTTGGGACCAGTTGTCTGATTTTGTCCCACAACACCATTGACAGGAAAGACCCTGAATCGACTTCCATCTCACAGGGGCTGCTTCAATTTTTACGATGACTTTAACTTTTTTCCCGCTTTCCGTCTGAGCGCTTCCGATAGTGACAGTTTGATGGGTCTTTTCTCGGTTGCTGTCTCATTTCCTGCGCTCCCACTTTCTCTCGGCTTGTTTCAATTCAGCTTGTGTGGGAGAGTTGCTGCGTCTGTTAGGGCTGTTATTTTTTCAATTCCTACAGACTTTCTCGATGTGTCCCCTTTTCTTGCAAGTTCGGCAGATGTCATCAAGGAATCTGCAATCAGCTCGAGGGTGGTTTCCTCTGCACCCAGCGCATTCCCGCCAGTTTCTTTTTTTGCGCCTTTTTTTGTTGGCGTACAGGCAGTGAACCTCATCATCATCCTCTCCGGATTCTGATGTCTCGTCAAAATCTTCATGGTGTGTTGTGGCGGGAAATTGCTTCTTCCCTCTGGTTAGGCTCGTTTCGTTGTTGTTCACGTTCATTTGTTTCATGGTGGCCGCTGACTTTTTTGTGGCTTCTGCGGCTGTGGCTTCTGCGATTGCTTCAGCCACGGTTATGTTGGGTTTATTTAGCAATTTACTTTGTAAATTAGAGTCTTTTAAACCCAATACCACTCGATCTCGCATGGCTTCATCTAAGTTCAGGAACTCGCACGCTCCCCCCAGTTGTTGGAGGGCTGCCACAAAATCAGTGATGGACTCGCCTTATTTTTGGTCCCTTCAGTAGAATTCGTGCCGTTTGATGAGATTTGACACCACTGGTGCGTAGTGAGCCTTTAACATTCGCTGGAGTTCGGGCCAGGTCATTTGTTTTACGTCTCTGGGTTTCGCCAATGCTTTGGCCATCTTGAACACAGTTGGTCCGCAATGCATTAGGAAGACAGCCCTCTTTCGCTGGTCTGAGATCTCTTCCATCTCATTACTTTCTAAGTACATTTGAAAGTGGTCTACGTAGGATTCCCAATCCTCTTCATTGGGATTGAAGGGTGCGGGCGGTGCATTATTTCTGGCCATCACTTCAAGCCTGGATTTCAATTTTTTCTGCTTGATTGGGTGGCCTATGATATGTACCTAAGGTTGTGTCATTCTTTTTTTCTTTTATATTGACCCATATGCATTCTAGGAGGTTTTCATCTTTGGTTTTATGCATTTCTGTAGCAATATAGTGGCCCTTTACATACAGTGTAACTCCACTTCCTCTTTCATGGGGTCTGGTTTTTTTTTTTTTTAAGTTTTGTTTCCTTCTACCGGTATGCTCCAATCATGGGTTTTATCCCACCAAGTTTTTGTTATTTCAACTATATCATACCTACCTTCATGTATTTGTAGTTCTATTCACCGTTTGTTCCCCAGACTTTGTGCATTTGTATATAGACACTTGAGATCTTTATGTCTGATGCTGTGTTTACTGTCTACATAACCTAGTGTTGTGCCTGCCTGCCCCTACTTTCTTGCCACCTGTTTGATTAATGCACATGGTATGGCACTCACTATTAAATGCTTGGTTTTGGTTGACAGCAAGGTTGATAATCTTACCTGCACAAACATCTATTTTACATGCACTAGTACCCTCATTAATTTTAGGTTGCTGGGGACAGAAATGTTCTGTATCCATTAATTCTCTGTCCCCGCTGTTCAGTTCTGCGCCAAAACTTGTTATTTCTCTTTTTGCCTTTTTTTTTCCTCCACAGAATGAAATCAATAAATTATTACCATTGGACAGCTGCTAGCAGGTATGGGTATAATAAATTATAATAAATTATTACCACTGGACAGCTGCTTAGCAGGTATATATGTTTGCTTGATTGTTATCCCCTTTCCATGAATTGTGTCACTGAGAGGGAGGATTACAAACTGAAACAAGAATTAAGATGGAATGGCTAGAGAAATCTCATCCAGTGAAATATTCAGAGTTCTTTTTGGACTTCATAGCAATCACACATACTGGAAGAGAAGGTTAGTCCCAATTACAAAGTTTTCATGAAATTGTGGGGAGTTATTTTTCTGGGGAACAGTTTATTCCGAACAAGTGGCCAAATCTAAACCCTTCAGAATTAATTGGCTGGATTTAGAATTTATATAACACAGTTTCTCTCTTACCTTTGTAACCATACTGTGCAAACAGGACCACTGACTTTATGTTGACATTTACAAATTTTAAAAATACATATTTCACGTTTACACATGAAGACACTTCTTTGAGACACTTCTTCCAGACACTTGTATGTTATTTCAAATAATATTTGACAATGGATGGTCTAGGAGAGGTCTCAGTTGTTTCTGTCAACTGGAGCTTATCATGGCTCCTCTTCATCTGTGATTGCAATGATGGTCATCTTCTGTACTATAGGCAATTTCCTCTTGGATCCCACTTCATATAATATGGTATAATCAAAGTATTGAACTACTGTAGGTGCCTATATGAAACACACTGTATCAATATGATAACAATTTTCATACATATTTATAGCTACTATTTACATTTCAAATAGTGCTGACCCACAGTCTCAAGAATCAAAGCTTGTATGTGCAGTGATTAGGAATACTGGGACTTGTAGTTCAGCAACATTTGGAAAAAGCTAGATTTTCGGCTCATGATCAAGGCATTATTTATGGAAAATCGATCTGGGTTTTGTCCTTTCTTCCACTTTAGAATGAGAAAGCACAGAATGCCTTCTTTTTCCTTTTATTTTGGGAATCAGAATTGCATCTGTGCAAATGAGAATATGATATGACTGAAACTTAGAAGGCTGGAAGTTGTGGGTAGCATTTAGAATCTAGGGGACAAAACCAAACAAAGTATAGAGAAAAAGTTTCTAAAGGTGGAGGGAAAGGAGAAGGTAGCAACATTACACACAATATGGACAAAACAGCTTCAGAGCTTTTATAGAAGGTGACAAAATTATACACAACACAGACAAAACAGATTTGGAGCATTTTTTCAGTCGCGTACCTTAACAGAACATAGGCCTTCCAATGTTGATCAATAGAGCTGGCAGCATAATTGGGACTTTCCTTTTGATTCTCTTTTCTGTTAAACTTGTGATTTTGACTCGTGTGTTTTCATGCTATGGAAACTAGCAAGAGTAAACATCATGGCGCACAAAAAGGTCAAGGGGCTAGAAGGATATTAGGTCATCCGCAAGGCTCTTATAATAAAAAATGAAGGACACAAAAGTAGTTTTATCTCCTTTTCCCACACTAGTAGAACTTTGGTTTAGTTAATGATTGAAGATATAAAAAAAACCAGGAATAGTTGTAAATAACATGTAGCTAAACCAATGTGGGTTTCCTGCCACAACATGAGGCAGTAACTGAGCATAGATGACTATAAAGAAGGAGTCCCTAACCCCTGGGCTGTAGCCCAGTACCGGGCAACAGCCCATTCGGAACCAGGCTGCAGAAGCTGTGGACAAGCACACACACAAAGCTCTATTTGAGTGTGAGTGGCAGATACACATTTCTGCCACTTGCGCAAATGGAGCTATGCGTGCGGGTGTTCACCCACCATTCCCTCGCCACCTCTTCCTCCAGTCTGCAAATCCAGAAGCACCAGGTTGGGCTTGCTGCTTTAAAGGAATAAGACAAATTCGTGGAGGATAAGGGTTTTCTCAATAGCTATTAACTGTTGTCAAATGTACAACTCACAGGTTCAGAAGGAACCTGTGACTGAAGTACTGTACTGATGGAATATTGATTTCTGGTTGGCCAGTGAGAGGAGTAAGATGCTAGATTTATGGCAATTTTATCCAATGTGATTAAAACCTTAGTAGACACACAGTTGGGCATATTCATAATGTTAGCCTTGGATGCTGCTTTTGTGGACTCTTATGTTGTGAAGATCTAACTTATTTGGTGATTTTATGAATTATAATGTTATTGGAACTTATATACTTATATATAAGTATTATTTGATAAGACATATTATGCAAATACATCATATGGGTCATAAGTTTAATATACAAGACATACATTCTTATGAGCAATGGTAGCACAGTGGTTAGAATCAGAGGTGGTATTCAGCAGGTTCTGACCAGTTCTGGAGAACCGGTAGCGGAAATTTTGAGTAGTTCAGAGAACCAGTGAAAACCTTCCCTCAGGAGTGGGGAGGGAATGGAGATTTTATAGTATCCTTCCCTTGCCATGCCTACCAAGCCACACCCACCAAGCCATGCCACACCCACAGAACTGATAGTAAAAATAGTTTGAATCCCACCACTGGTTAGAATGCAGTATTGCAGGTTGACTCTGCTCACTGCCAGAAGTTCAATCCCCACCATCTCAAGGTTGACCCAACCTTCCATTCTTCCAAGGTTGGTAAAATGAAGACCCAGGTTGTTAGGGGTAATGTGCTGACTCTGTAAACCAGTTGAAAAGGGCTGTAAAGTACTATGAAGTGATATATAAATCTAAGTGCTAGTGCTATTCTTAAAATGATGTCCTTTGCTCACAATTATATTCAGTGATGAACAATAACAATATGTCATAATACTAAGGCTCAGTATTCAGAAGTCTGAAATTCCCAACAATTGGAATATAGCCAACCTCCAAGTTCCATGCAATTCCTACAATACAGATGGAAAATAAACCTCATAATGGCTTTAGTTGCATTATTTCTAAGCCAGAAATCAGTTACTTCAGTTGCTAAACAGGGAAAATGTCATGTGGTCACAAGCATGGAGATTATCCAGGAATAGTACAAATGTTATGCCTACAACTGCATTAACTGAAAATGGATGATGGCCCTCTCTTTCTCTTCCACTGAGCAAGTAAAAATTTCGGGTTGTTTAACTGTGATAAAATCCAGAGAAAACAGCATAGGCTTACAAAAAGTAAAGGGTTAGAATATCTGTACTTTAGTTCCTATTTTCACACTAGCAAGAACAGAATCAAGAGGTGCAAAATGCTGTAAATGCAGGTAGTCCTTGATTTACAACTGTTCATTTAGTGACCGTTATGACACTGAAAAAAGTGACATGACCTTTTTTCACACTTATGATCTTGTAGCACCCATGGTCATGTGATTTACATTAGAATGTTTGGCAATCGGGTCACATCTATGACTGTTGCAGCATCCTGGGGTCATGTGATCATCTTTTGCAACCTTCTGACAAGCAAAGTCAATGGGGAAGCCAGATTCACTTAACAAGCATGTTACTAATTTAACAACTGCAGTGATTCACGTAACAAATGTGCCAAGGAACCATGGTCACGTGATCAAAATTCAGATGCTCGGCAACTGACTCATATTTATGATGGCAACAACCATGACAAGAAAGGTTGTAAAATGGGGCAAAATTCACTTAACAGCTATCTCACTAAGCAACAAAAAATTGGGGGGTCAATTTCCCCCCCTTTGCAGCCTCTGGAACTATCTTTAAGAATGCTTCTTTGAGGACCCTTTTCTTAATTCTTTCAAATCTCTCCTCCTAAATCATCTTTTCCATGATATCTTGGGCATCGTTCCAAGAACAGGCCAATTTTAATTTGTCAAAGGGACCAAAGTCACACTTAACAATTTGGGAGAGAAAGGTGAAGGGTCCTAAGTGGATGGGGTCAAATTACACAAATGCCAAGATCTTGGGAGGAGTTTTATAGATTTTATTCTTTTTAGTTATGATATGCCTATGTGAGGCAACTGTTTGCATCCATTTCCCACTTCAAAAGGCAGGAAATTATGCTACCAGTTTTCAGCAGCCACAGTCAGAAAGCTACATTGTGCAAAGGGAGCTTGGGGGCCACAGGTTCCTCACCCCTGCCTTAATCTCATCACCTTATACCTATGTATGCCTGACACAGTTGCATTTATAAAGGTGGAGCACATTATTACTTTTTAGGCACAATGTTGGTTTAACCTGGGGGATGTGGAAATCAGGTACTGTATTGTCATTTCTTCTTTCTAACCTCAACCCAGGAGGATTCCTTTTCTTATACTTCCTCCTATTCTTAGAGGCTTTCCTTTATCCTTTTCCTCTGAGATTCTCCTTAGATATGTGAATCCGGCAGCTGCTGCCTTAAGAAGGCTATCAAATGTTTCTATACTGGCCAATTTCCTTGCATTTATCTTGCATTGTGGAATGGGAAGATAGCAGGAAATTTATATATAGCCACTGAAACATTGGATCCTGCGATTCTGATTCAACAGACTTCCATAGGATATTTGACACACATGTGTCAAATACAACTAAACAAAAGTACCCTGGGATTAAGGTAACATGGAATTTTTAAGAAAAGAAAAGTGAGCGGTGAAATTACAAAGGGACAGGAAAAAAAATAAGAAAATATTTTTGACAACTAAGTAGGGCTTCAAACCGGGAAAGGAAGAAGCCGGAACTAAAGATTTAATTAAATTGGACTAAAATATTTTGGCAATAAACAGGCATAAAATAAAGCTGGACTTAAGATTGTCAAAATAATAATAATAATAATAAAGTTTACAAATTGGAGACTGGACTGTGCTGGAATATTGAGGTTCTAAAAACCCTAAACAAAAAAATAGGGAAAAAGGTGAAGACTTTGTATAATGGAGAGTGTCACCTTTTGACAAAAACTTGGGCTCAAACAAAAGGGAAAGCATCCTGTTTCTGAATGAACTTGTGTGGATATAACACTAAAGAAATATTGAAACAAAATAAGAATCTTAGAAAGTGAAAGCAGAACCAGAATAAAGAAAAAAGCAAGGAAAGACTGACTGTGGGATTGATTGATGTAATCATGATATCTCTTCGGGAATTAAAAATGGAGCTTAAAAATATTAGAGAATTATTACAGGAAAGAGGCGAATCACTTTGCTCTGTGTTAGAAAAAATGGAAATGGCGATTGAAGAACAAGAAGAAAGAGCTTTAGAGGAGGAGGAGTTGACTCAAGAAGAAGACATTTTAAATAGACAATTAACACAAAGAACACTACAAAGAAGTGGGGAAAGAAGGAAGGTTAAAAAGTTGAGATTTAAGAAGGCAATCAAAGGGAATACCTGTGAAGTCAAGAAAGGCAGAAAGACCCAGCAGAAAAAGGGAAAGGAAGATATTAAGGAAGAGAGGGATATAAACTGGAATGAAAAAAGATATGGGGAAAAGAGGGGGAGGAGAAGCAGTAAGAAATCGGTGCATGAAATAAAGAAATACGGAAATAGTAAAACGTTGAAAAGAAATTGTTTTTTCAAAGATAATGGTTGATGAATTAAAAAGGGGATTCTGCAGGGTGACAAGGGGTAATAAGAATATTTCTGCAATTAAAAATATTTAGAAAATAGGGTTATATAGATACTGATAACTTTTATTAAAATTAAGGGGGGGAAATATGCTGCGGAATCCAAATGAAAAGATGTAATGATTATTATTGTAACTTCTTAAAAATAATGGCTTATTGGGAGTCAAGATGAGGGAATAAAGGTATATTTTAATCATTGAGGTGTCACACTCAAAGCAGTAAAAGGGGGGAAACCTACACTAGTTTTTTTTTCTTTCATGTTAAAATTTGTATTAATCTAAAATTTATAAAAAGAATGTGTAATGGAAAGGAAATATGACAGACTAAAGAACCAATTAAATTAATAAGTTAATATATTAAAAGCAAGGAGAGACATTGGTAACCTATTATTATTGTTGTTGTTATTATTATTAGGCAAACACATATTGTTTAGCTTTATTTTTAAAATAAATATTAAAGGATTACATTTGAAATAATTGAAATGAAACAAAAAGATGTTTCGATTGAGATTAATGAAAGAGGCTAGAATTAATGTGTTTGTTTCTCTCCTTACTGAAAATTTGGAATGGAAAAGGCAATAATAGAATTAAGTATACATATATGAATGTATAATTGCTGTCAAATTTGTATGTAAAGGTGATGACCCAGAAATACATTGTCCACTAAAAAGAGATTTTTGCTTTTAATGTGAAAAACTGAATAAAATTTGTTAAAAAAAAAAGAAAGAAAGAAATGACAGCACTGAGTCAATGGCCTTGAAATGGAGATGAGCATTGCCCCCTTTGGTCAGCAATGATTGGTGGAGTAAAATCCACAGGGACTCCTTTTTTAATTTAATGATTCAGCGGTTGCATTTGTACAGTATACTAAATTTGAGTAGTGTTAATCATGGACATGTTAGTGTTTAGCCCACTGTATAAATTCAGGCTGTTTAGTTTGTTTAGGGTTCAGTATATTGGGTGAGTTGAGAAGACAAGTTAATTCTAATTAAACTAAATGTATTGTGGAAATATTGATAGAGCTCCTGAAGGTAGCTGAGACTCACAAGAATCCTCCATTTTTACACGTAGGTCATCTAGCAAAGGAGTCCCCTTTTGGCAAGTATTTGTTTCTCTTCTTCAGGAACCCTTCCTCATAGTTTCTTTGTCTTCTCCAGCCTTCCTGGCTTCTACTATATAGCACTGCACAGGTAGGCCTTTCACAAACAATTAACATGCCATAAGTGGACATTCTCAGAAGTTATTTAAGTACGCTCAAGCCTACTCATGAGAACAGAATCCCCTGCTTGATGATAACCAACTGATAGGCACACTGTTCTAGGAGGTCTGACTAATCCTCCCAACACATTCCTGGAGTTACAATTGCAAATGCTTGTCCTCCAGATGGGGCCATGGCCAATCCCTTCATTCTCCTCCCATCTTCTTCCTTGTCTTTCTTCCTGCTGTTGTTATTAGATCTTTCTGCCTTTTTGGGGGGGGGGGGGGGAATGCCAGTCAGGGTTTTTAGGGCCTGCCATCCATGAAACATCTGCAGGATTAATTCTGCATTGAATAATGGGTGGCTTATATGTGGGTCTTTTTTTAAAAAAAGTTATGACAAAACTCATATTTGCCAGAAAGCCATGCCCTTCACTCTTTAGCTAATTGCAGGAGGTCATTCATGCTAGAAGTTAAGAATGGTACAATCAGATACACAATGTTCCAACATCATAGCAACATTATGGTCACACAAAATAAGATGTGGTTTGGTAGAAAGAGATCTAGCGAACATTACACACACACACACTCACGGACACACAATCTCGCTAAACCTAAAGGAACCCCTCTTCATAACAACTCCTCATCCTTTCACTTTACTTTCCCATTTCTAGGAGCTGAATTGAATACATTGCTAAACATGTTTGATATCCAGCAATTCTATTCTTTGTGGCTGAAGGTAATTTCCCTGCCCTTACCGACGAACATTTATTGAAGATGAAGGCTGCCTACTTCAGCTTCAACAGCAATAATACATTACTCAATAGATTACCCAATGTTAACTGCTCCAAACTCAATTGCAGAAAATACAACTTCAGTAACAGAGTGGTCAATACCTGGAACTCACTGCCTGATTCTGTTGTTACATCCTCAAACCCCCAAAAATTTAACCTTGAACTATCTACTGTTCATAAGTAAGGGGGTATGCATAAGCGCACCAACGTGTCTACCATCCCTGTCCTACTGTTCCCATTTATTCATACTCATTTTTATTTATTTTTATTATTTGTCAATTGCTTACAAGATAATAGGTATAAGTAAGAACACAGTTATGAATACATGGATACATAGAAGAAAAATAAAAAATATATAAAAGAAACAATAGGACAGAGACGTTAGGCATGTTGGTGCATTTATGCACGCCCCATATAGACCTCTTAGGAAAGGGGTGAGGTCAATAGTAGACAGTCTAAGGTTAAAGTTTTGGGGGTTTGGGGAAAAAACCACAGAGTCAGGTAGAGTATTCCAGACATTGACCACCCTGTTGCTGTCGTATTTCCTGCAATCAAATTTGGTGCGATTAAGCTTGTGTTTGTATCCATTGTTTGCTCTATTGTTGTTATGGTTGAAGCTGAAGTATTCATTGAAAAGTAGGACATTGCAATGTATGATTTTATATACAATATTTAGATCGGACCGAAGGCGGTATAGTTCTAGGTTTTCTAGGTCTAGAATTTCGAGTCTGGTGGCAGAAGGTATTCTGCAATGAGTAGAGGAGTGGAGAACTCTTCTTGAAACATATTTCTATACTTTCTCAACTGTATTAATATCAGATACGTAATGTGGGTTCCAGACTGATGAGCTGTATTTGAGTATTGGTCTAGCAAATGTTTTGTATGCTCCAGTTAGTCGTGTAATATTACCAGAGAAAAAGCTACGTAGGATTAGGTTAACACCTCTTAATGCCTTTTTGTAGTTATAGTGGGCTCTAGCACTTAGGTCATTAGAGATGAGTACTCCAAGATCCTTGACAGAGTTTGGATCATCAACAAGGTCTTGACTATTCAGCTTGTATTTTATTTTCTGATTTTTCTGCCAATATGTAAGACAGAACATTTATTTGTTGAGATTTGAAGTTGCCATTTGTTTGACTCACTTAACAAATGTCTCGCTTAACAATATAAATTTTGGGCTCAATTGTGGTCATAAGTTGGGGACTGCCTGCATTATAATTGTTAATTGATAATGTACCTATAATTTTAGTTTAGTTTAAGTTAACTTTATTATCATTGCACCTCATACAACGAAATCAAACACCATCTTCAGTGCATATCATGACCATGAAAATAAATACAAACACACATCCTTCACACTCCACACACTGAACTGAAAACCCCTGACACCGCACCAATACCACACTATAGAATTCAACATAGTTACTGGCCTGGGATAGAAGCTGTTTTTCAGCCTATTTGTCCTTGTTTTTATTATCCTATACCATCTGCCAGATGGTAATAGTTCAAAAAAAGAGTTCCCAGGATGAGATGGATCTGAGAATGTTTTGAACTTTCTTAAGGCAGTGGGAGCTATAAAAGCTCTTCCAAAGAGGGGAGAGGACAACCAATGCTGGGCAATGACATTTCAATTCTGGGCAATGACATTAACCCTCTGGAGTGCTTTCCTATCTGCCACTGTGCAATTGGCAAACCGTACAGAGGTGCAGTAAGTTAAGATACTCTCTATGGTGCAGCGGTAGAAGGTCACCAGCAGTTTTTCATTCATAATTTGACCTCCATACAACCTTCATAACTACTCTGTTTCCCCCCTTCCCCCCTTCCCATTTCATCCCAATGTAGTTAAGCCACTCCATTCATTTGATGGAATGAGCTGCAGCTCACTGAAGCATATGCCTTTTAATACAATGTTTGGCCTACTAGATGCTTTCTAATTTTCATAACCACAGATTAATCTAGCTGTCCTTCCACAATAGTGCTGCAATTTATCTCGGCAGTTTTATTGTTTGTATTACTTTAATTTCATTATGTGCTGAGCATATGACCATTTAATTGAAAAATGGTCTGATGCATCTCCTCGGACTGGCATTTATCAGGGCATGTTCATCCTCAAAATGCGAAGGACTATGTAAGACTTAAAAGCTATCCCCTGGGAAAGAGAAAGGAGGCAGAGAGGGAAGGAAAAACAAAGAAGGCATCCGGGGATAGAAAAAAATAATTTTGACAATAGGATATTCAAGGCTGCCTGGTGAAAAATAGCATCTGTTGGGTGCTCTCATGAGGATAACATGGAATGGGGAGGGGAGTAAATAATAATAGTAATAAACTTGTGTACTGCCCAATTCTCAATGACTTTGACTCACAACTATCAAGCAAAGAAATTAATATAAGAAATAAAGAAAAAAAATGGCAAACACGATGGAGTGAGGAGTCCCCCTTGTTGAAGGCCTGGATTAAAAACAGAGTGGCTTTTCAAATCTCAGGGGAAATCTCATTCTGGAAGGCAGGCACTGCTACAGAGAAGAAAAACAGAAAGCTTCCTGGAAAATGGGACTTTAGTGCATATATGCTGGTATCTCTCCAAAGCAAATGAAGAAAGCCTGCCTGCCAAGATGAAAAGGAGGAGCGAGAGGTCATGTGTACAAGTGTACATATAAATGGGACCTGATGAAAGCAGCATAAGGGGTTCATAAATTGCTATGGTGAAGGGGTGAAGAATGTAAAAAGTCTGCCCTGGAGCCACAGCAGCTTTTTCAAAAGGAAGAGGGTGGAAATCTCTCGGCTAGGCCATCCTCAAGCCCAGTTGAACAAACATCATCATTGAAGGCTTACCCCAAAAGACAAAGCACTTGCCAACTTGAAAGGCCATTTCACCCCATTTTAACCATTTTCCCAGTAGCAAGGAGTCAAGTGAAATTTCTATGGAGAGGAACAGCAGCAGCAGCAGCAACAGCTTGGCTGTATCACCATACAGTCTTAAAATATCATGCTAAAAACATTTCAGTGGGGATGGGAATGAGAAAGAGGGACAATCATTTCCTAGCCCAAAGCTCAGAAAAACCTGGGATGGAGCCAAGAACAAGAGCCAGACAAATGTCTATGAGTAGAAGGTCCAGCAGATGCAAGTCCCAGCTGTGTGGCCTATTCCCCTTTCTAAGAAAATCCAGAGCAGCAATTGGAGCAGGCACTTTCCTTTAGAGTTGGATATTTCAAAATGAAATCATATCATCATGCATTTAAGCTAAAGAAAAACTCTGTCAATAAGAAATCTGTTGCTCTTAATTAGGGTTACCAGATCAAATCTACAAAAAGCAGAGGACTCAGAAAATCCTCTTTCTTGCCATCCAGTGGTCACTGGGATCATCGCAGCCCACATATCTTTGAACAACATATCATTTGAAAACCTTCAAAAATACCTCATCTTTTGTCCAAGTTTATTAAGCATTACTAAATATTCAGTCTGCAAAATTAATGATATAATTTCAATCCCAAGGTAACTGAATCTCTTTTTGTATCTTCAGTCCCAGCAATCATGTTGTCAAAGAACTTGAATCTCACTGTGATAAAAGTGAAAAGAGCACTTTTTCTGAGGCTATTTCTATATTTATGGCAAGTAGTTGTTCTATTGATAATTTTCAGCCACTTGAAGAGACTAGAAGCATTTGAAATGTGGCTGTTACATATAAGTTGGGCTGACAAAATGAGAAATGAGGAGGTGATAAGCCACCTGGTAATGCCAAGGCAAATCATCAAAACATAAAAGGGTGAAAATTAGAATATTTTGGCCATGTGATGTGACACACAGAAAAATACGGCATACTTCACTTAATCCTCCAAGAAAAGATTGAAGGCAAATGACATCCAGGCAGAAGAATAACATCATGGCTTCAAAATCTGAAGGACTGGTTTGAACAAAACTCAACAACACTTTTTCATGTGGCTGTTGATAAAAATAGGATCGCCAACATGATCACCAACGTCCGATGACAGATATGGCACAAGAAGGGGCTCTCTTAAATGCATTGAGATTGCCATTCCCAGAATTGCTCAGCTAACAAAATACTATCTGTTTAAGCAAGTCAAAATTAAAATTGGCATTGATCATTCTCCTGATTGAAAAATGAGTTCTGCCATCTGAGTTTGCAAGTTCTGTTCCAAATGAATGAATTACAAATTCTCTGCTGCTTCTGCTGAAAAGCAGTTTCATATGGCCCTTTTTGTGGTTTTATTTCTTTGGATAGAGTGACATATTATGTCTACTCCTATGCTATTTTATCTAATTTACAGGCTACTTCTGAGTGTTGCCAGCTGTCAGCATTGCTGCTTCCTTGAGCATTTGTCAGTTTGGAGGATATTGTAGCTGGACTGCATTTAACAAGAGTCCGGTCTATATTCCTTTCTAGGACAGAGTGCTCAATGTCCCTTGTGCCAGTGACTTGTCATTCTGTCTATTTTTGGAAATGTGCCTATGTTTTTTTGGAAGAATCTATGTTCCAAAAACATAGTTTAAAGGTTTCAGGAACTAAAAAATGATACACATGGGATAAAAATGGATACATATGGGATGAAGCCACCTGATACAATGGGAAAGTTCTGTCAGACTTTATTCTGAATCCCTCCTTTAAACAATTGTTTTTGAACATGGATTTCCAGGAAAGTGCTACACCTGTGTTCAGAAATACAGGTCTACTACGAATTACTAGCATGGATAACTTTTTCAACACCGCTAACCTGTTGCTTGGGAAACTTGAAAAACAAAGTTGGATCTCAGATATCCATCCATAGTTGGCTGAGCTCACACAAATATTTGTGTATTTGAAATGAGATGCTGTATCAGTTTAATTTGCATGACCAAGCTGCAAACAGCAAAGAACTATATGAAAGCCAATTTGTGAATGGAGCCAATTTGCTGTCGTGATTACAGCTGTAGGAGAGCATGAGTCCATCCTGCCTTAGGTACAAAGCCAGCTAGGTGACTATGAACCAGTCATACTCTCAGCCCTTGGAACAAGGCGATGGGAAATTACTTTAAAAACAACTTGCCAAAAAAACCTGCAAGGAGTAATCCAGGCAGACTTGAAGGTTCCTGATTATTGATAGTCCTAGTCAAGTTGACTCTGGCATATGGAAAGGGGAGAGAGGATGTTGAACCTGCACAGCAGCATATTTCATCATTATACACTTTTGTTGAGACAGTTTGGAATTTGATGAATGGACGTCACGTGATTGCAAACGATGATTATGTTGATGTAATGCGCTTAATTAAATACCAAGTTGCATCATTCACATATTAAGCTGTAGAGCTAACAGACTTAGACTGCAAAAATAACTGCTTTGCTGTCCGGATGTGTATGTGCTGTTGGAAATTCTTTGCTCAGTTTACGGCTCGATATATTGTGCGAATTTAGAACATTAATAATTATCGGGTTCACTCAACGTAAAAAGGTACTTTCCCCTATTTTCCGGCAACCGCGAGGCGGGATAACATCAAAACCCGACTCCCGAGGCGGGCCGAAGGAAAAATTCTCAAGTCCTATCCACGGTCCGCCCCTCTGATGGGCGCAGCACCTCCTCCGAGCGGTGCTCTGCACAGCCGGGCATCATATCTCTATGATTTCCGGCTTCACTTTTCCTGTTTCCGGTCTCGCCCTCCTTCGGCGGCGGCGGCGGCAGGGCCTGTGGGGGCGATGGCGGCTGTACGGGGCCTCCGTATTTCGGTGAAGGCGTCTGAGCCGGAGCCCATGGAAGTGGAGGAGGGCGAGCTGTTGCTTCAGACCGGAGCCCCCGCGACCACCTCTCCTCAGATAACGACGGCATCAGCAGAGGAACTAGCCGTGCCGGTGGGGTGCTCACTGAGGGAGTTGCTGCCGGTAACGGAGCCGGGGAAACGGGCCGGGTGTATGTGTGGGGGGTTGGGGGGCGCGTCGCAGGAGGCCCTTAGACCCATAAACTCGGATTCGGAGGCCTGAAAGGCAGGGCGTTCTTTGCGCATGTGTAGACTGCGTGCCCCATGACCAAAGAGAGACTGAATTCGCTGTGTCAGGGATGAATGGGAATCACCCGAGATACACGAATGTTGACAAACTGGCGATGCGACCTTGGTTAAAAGATCTCTTCGCTTTCTTCCCTCGTTTCTTCTTCAGCCCCCAATTCTGTGTGCATGGCTGCCTGGCCCCAGATAGAAACTTTCCCGAGATTTAGCAGATTTGCACTAAAAAGGGAATCCTATTCACTGATCATTTACTTGGGCTTCGTCATTTCACAGAAAACGCAGTGTAGCTGAGGAAGTTCCCTCTTGATATGTTTCATGGGCTCTTAAAAGAGGTCCAGTTTGGAGGACATGATGGAGAATGGCGGCTTTTTCACAGGTGTCAATGCTCTTTTGGAGGGAGCACTCCCAAAAGGCTGGTGAGGAATGGTAGATATTTTCCAGTCCTTTACTTTGGGCTTCAAAAAAGGAGGGGGAAAAAACTGTACGTTACTTCAGTTTACAATTAACAGGAAGCCTCAGAAAAACAAGAAAGAGCAACTGATTTTTATTTTATTTTATTTTATTTTTATATCTTGGATGGCCCTTGTAAATTGGTTTGGAACTTTTGGAATTGAGAGATGACCAAAGGTTGAAACAGGGTTTCTAGGAGAACTTCAATTAGGAAAGTATATTTTAACTTTCATCATTAACTGGGGACACTACCCTACAAAAAGGCAGCTTGTTCAGTAGTTATATTAATGATTGTTTTATTTCAGGATACTAGCAGAAGATATGAAAACAAAGCTGGGAGCTTTATCACTGGAATAGATGTGACTTCAAAGGTATTTACAGACGGGGCTGTGCTTCTCATTCACTTTGGAAACTTGGAAAATGTCAAATTTCAGATTCATTGATGTACACATATACATGCAGTACAATTTCTGAAAGTTGACCACCCAAGGAACTGAAGGAATGTGATCAACATATGGAACAACTGTACTGATATGTAACTGCCTCATTTTATTGTACAACTTCAATTAGAGAATGTCATGCAGAAACAAACATAGGAAAATCATTCATACAATACTGAAATTAATACATTTATGTATATATTGTTTCCTCATGGTTTGATTATTCTTTCTGGAAAAAAAGTCAATTTTAGTCTATTTCTTATTCTTTGTATGAACATAAGTGAAGAAAACACTCTTAATGCTGGCTATACCAACTCAGCATACCTGGGCATTTTTCCACAGCAAATGACTAGCTCCATTATCAAGTGACTGATCTCTGCTTCTTTTGGAATATCTGGATTTTCTGTGTACTCAATTCTTCTGCTTCAATTGCTTCCAGCACTTTTCCACTGGATTGTACCTTGGTTAATACTGATTGGAAAATTGCTTCTGGGTCAGGTTCATTGCAGGTTGCTACATTGCAACAAAATCTTCAAAATCTGCTCTCTCAAATTCTGCCATGGGAGGTAGGCAAAATCTTGCTCTTGGGTTGTAACAAATCCAGCTTTCTTAAACACTTCTGTATTGTTTCAGGCTTCTTCATTTCTCAGTCATTGCCTATTATCCACTCCTCAAATAGAGCACCAGTCATCCATGTAGATGTGTTTTCTAGGTGACGGGAAGGTCTTTGGGATGCAGGTTCTTGAATGACCATGACTTTGCCAATTTACCAAACACCAAAGATTTTAGCTTCTTGCCAGTTAAGCTAGCACATAGCAGGACTGCGAAACGTTCTTTAGAACGTTTTCCACTCTTAACATTTGACACCCCTCATAACAAGGCATCGCCTTGAAAAAGAGTCCACACTTGTCAACATTAAAGATGTCATCTTTGAAGCCACTGAGGAAGTCTGGTAACTCTTCAACAACTTATACTGGAAACTTAGATTCACCACACAATACTTTCTGGGAGATCTTATGTCGTAGTTTAACTTTCTCAAGCCAACCACTTGATGCTTGGAAATGTGATACCCTGAGCTCCTTTGTAGACTTTTTAGCAATTTCTTGGATCATTGGCTCAGAGATTCGGGTGTTAACGACCCTAATTTGTTTGTACCAATGTAATGTGGCTTCATTTACTTCATCCAGCAAAGTGTTTCTCCTTTTTCATTGTAAATCTCCACTTTCTTTATCGTATATCTCCTGATACTCATCCTTATGTTTTTGATATTGCTTACTGTTGTTCTCAAAGGTCCAAGACCAGAGCTCAACAGTTGTCTTGCTGACACTAAAATGTTCCACTGGTTTTCTTTGGCTACTGTTTTCTAGAAAACAAAAAAAAGACCTTCTCCTCCTATGTCAGCTCTTTCAGTTCCTTCTTTTTTGCCATCATGACTCAACTTGAATCGAGAAAAGACAAAAAAGTAAAACCTGTTTTTTTTCCTCATACAAGTCCTTTGTAATTGTACCTAAGCATTGTTTGTTGCACTTTCAAATTGTGTTTTTCTTTCATAATGGTTAGATCCATTATAAATCACACACTTGCTGGCACTTTGATGGCCGCTGCACGATAAAATGAATAAAACGGCTTGCATATGTCTGTGTTTTGTGTGAATTTGTTTCATTTTCCAATGGCTGTTTTTTAATTGATCCTGAAAAGGGGAAAATAATTGATGTGGGAGAAAATTAAGCCTTTGTGCAATTTGTAGTAGGAAATAAATTCATAATTATCATTGTTACACTGCCGAATCAAATTCAAAACTATTGTATTGAAAGAAATTCATTGCTACCAATTCTGCATTTCACTTTTCTTGCCCTTGATGCAGACTGGACTCATTGGTCAAGTTATAGAGAGTAAACTGTGTAAAGGTCCAGGTGGTCAAGATACACTATATGTAGAGGTGGTCAGAGGTTGGCTTTCTATTGTGTACATGTAGTATGTCCCATCTATAAAAATTAGGTCAGCTTAGGGAGAGGTGATCAATGTAGAGAGGTGATCAACTATGGAGGTTTCACTGTATTTTTGTATGAACGTATATTATGTGAATTTCACTCCAGGGTACAGGCATACACTACAGCATGGCCTTCCCCCTTTTAAAATAGAGGAGGTTGGCAGGATCCAAGTAATGTGTTATTTGCAACTTTGTAAATTATCTATGTTCTTTAATAAGTATATAATGGCAAATGTAATAGTTTTCATTATTTTTTTTCCCTCTAGAATCTCTCAGTGTGAGCTTCCCTTCATAGTTGACTGGTCTCCATACATAACTCTGAGCCTGAAGAAATATATTTCCATTCCCCAATACAATCAATATTTAAATGGGATTGTGCTATTCATATAATTGAAAATAACATTTGACACAAGAACTTGGTCTCAGTATGCCTACACTGGAAATTGTTGCCTTTTCCTATCGTCTATTATCAGCTTCTTTGATTTATTACTCTAATAATTATTTGCAGAGACTGGGCTATGGCTCTCTGGACTCAGCCCCAGTTTTAGCAAAGCTATTGAATGCAGCTGATATTGCAAGAAGTAATTTATGGGAAGATTTTGTATCCTGAAACAATTGGGCTTCTGCATATTTTTCTTAATTGGGAAGCTACCTATCTTCCTGCTGTGAACGTGAAAAATTGTAGCTGTCTAAATTTATTCAGAACCTTTTTTTAATGGTGGCCTGGACTTTATTTCCCAATTGAATTATTCCCTTCTGTCAGAGAGGGCCAAATGTTTCTGCATGACATGGAGACTTGATAGAAGGAGCAAGTTGTTTTTCCAGTTATACTGCATAAAGCATCAGACCATAATTTCTGCTGCTATTCCATACAGGTAATGTTGTAATACTGCAGAGTAGCACAAAAACGAATTTAGGTTTTAGAAATATGAGTGTCTTTTCTGTTTTTTTGCAAAGCAGATATCAGCTGTTGTTACTATCAGTCACTTAGATGTTCCATCACCTCTTTTTTCCTTTTTATAGGAAGCGATTGAGAAGAAGGAGCAGAGAGCAAAACGTTTTCATTTTCGTGGGGAAATCAATCTTGCTCAAAGAAATGTAACACTGGACCGAGATATGATGAAGAAAGGTACTGAGAACGGTGCTTTTTATAAAAGTAAATCTTCCTATTCTGAGCTTTGTAAAACTATTGGTGTTTTGGTCTTTCATGTTGGATGAAATGCACAACTGATCCTCCTTAATGAGTGTATTTTTCAGTGGATAACTTTCTATAGATGAGGAAAGAATTCAAATGATACATTTCTTAATTTCAGCAAATGAATTAGAAAAGTAGAGCAGTTGTGCTAGCATTTTGGGAATCAGGCACTTTGTGTAGAAACAGTATGTCAGCTGCCACCTCACGATTGCTCAACCATTCATTATCAGTTGCCATGACCTGGGGGTGGGAGGGCACTTGATAGGAGAGAGGGTGCTTCGTGGAAACAAAACTTCACTGTATCTGAGATGGACTTCAAGGACAACTGGCTGGGAACAGAATGCAGCTGCATACCAAACCTACCTCTGAAATGACTGTTCTGAAAACATCTTCTCTGAGTTTGATAGGACATGGGGGCTCAGTAATGGGAGGCGACTGTGGGAGGGAAAAGTTAGACTTGGGGATTTTAGTACACGATTCTCAGTACTGGCTATGCATAGTACATAGTTATCTGCTATGTACTGAATCAAATCATTAGTCCATCTAGGATGGTATAATAGTGGAAGATGTCAGAAGTGAACTTCAGGACATATTTACGTGGAAATGTGCTCACATTGAAAAGTGAAAGTCTTATTTCTTTCCGATGCAACTGTTGGTCCTATGATCCTTAAATGAGAACAAATAACTGTTGAATTTAATGGGATTTATATTTGAATACATTTTTAAAATGTACATTATTCACTGTTTTCAAAAGAATGATGACCTACTTTCACCCCTTTAACCTTGTTATGCCTGCATTAGGGAAAAAATGTCCAAGCTGGACTATGGAAAAGGGAATGAAAGGAATCTTTTTCCAGGTTTTTCATCTAGATAAATCTCACTGATGATGGGACAAAAAGCAGCCTTTCTTCCTTTCTTGAGCTGTACTGTGCTTTCTTGAACTGTCAAAAAAGTGATGGGAAGCTGATCTATTTGTGTTATTGCCTAATATTTTTTGTTTTGTTTGCCTTTTTTTTCTTTTGTTAGTTGTTGACACTTAGACTAGATTTTTAATTTCTTTCAGCCATTCCCAAATTGCGACTTGATACCATATATATTTATGGTGTTGATGAAATGAGCACTCAGGATATTTTTGCCTATTTCAAGGAATATCCCCCTGCTCACATTGAGTGGCTGGATGACACATCTTGTAAGTACTTGACACCAAATAAACTACAGTAAATTTGTTTTAAGTAAAAAGATGATTTATTCTATGGGGATTGCCACCTTTATTTTCTGTTAAACGTATAGTGGGAATGGAAAAGTTTTTCTTTCTGACATCTCTCTCACACTTGAGACAGATTATTGCATTTTTCATTATGTGTTTGTAGTTTGGGAACTAATTGAATTTTTTTCTTTCTTTTGAGGCAATGTGGTTTGGCTTGATGAAGTAACAGCGACACGAGCACTCATCAACATGAGTTCTATGCCTAGTGAGGCAAAAAGAAAACCCCAAGAAAATTGTAAGAAAATAGATGATTCCACAAAGAAAGGTAAAAGACACTTTGTTCCTTAGCCACAGGACTTTGGGTTTTGTATGGTACACCTAGGCACATGTTATTTGGTGTTAAGTGGGATTCTGAAATTCACTGCTGAAACCACCTATGCAGATCCAGTGATAGTTTTGCTTACAGAGATCATAGTATGAGCTTCTACCTCTAAGTGTTGTACATATATTTCATTTATAGAAGGTCCATTTCATTACTAGTGTGAAAAGGCTTTAGATAACAAGGCTGAAAAGGATTTTCAAGAAAGCTACTGATCATCATAATAAAGGAGATTGAATATGTGAAACAGTGGGCATGTTCAGAAGAATCAACTCAGTCACAGGGGCTTAATGTTCATCAGACATAAGCCTTTACTCCATTTTTATGCAAATAGAAAGCAAAAAGAAGGGAGAAAGATTTCTTGGTTATCTTTTTGCTTTTGGTTCAGCTCCTTCTCTTCATAATTAAATATTTTTATTTGGCTCTCCTGAGTCTTTTTTAATAAGTTTGTAACACGACTCTCTGTTGAGGTGAATTATTGGTTTGGCTGTACAGATAGTCATTGACTTGCAACAGTTCATTTAGTGACAGTTCAAAGTTACAACAGCACTGAAAATGTTTTTCACATAACCATTGAAGCATCCCGATGGTCATGTGATCAGAATTCAGGCACTGACTCATATTTGTGATGGTTGCAGTGTCCTGGGGTCATGTGATCACTTGTAACCTTCTGACAAGCCAAGTCAAAGGGGAATCCAGATTCACTGAACAACTTAACAACTGTGGTGATTCACTTAACTGTGACAAGAAAAGTTGTAAAATGGGGCAAAAGTTGCTTAACAAATGTCTCGGTAGCAGAAATTTTTGGCTTAATTGTGGCATAAGTCAAAGAGTATCTGTATTGTTTATGCTGTGGAAAGAACTGAACCTAATTAGTAGAACACGTTTTGAATATAAAAGGTTTTAGATTCAATTCTGACTATTCTAGAATAGTCAGAATATGGCTATTCTGACTATTGGCTATCAGAATATGACTACCATATGGCTATCAGAATATGGCTATTCTATAATAGTCTAGAAATATGGAAAGACTCCATCTGGGTTATCTCTAATATTTGGTTGATCAGACTAGAGCAAATAGTGAGGCAGGCATTAACTAATAGATAATGGCTCTCCCTAATACAAGAGTGTTTCCTATGCTCTTCCATGGTTTCAAGCCAACTAATAATGCCAATGGCATTACTGCCTGCAAAGTTTGTAACTTTGAATGCTTTGGACTGATATTGGGATAATCTGCATGCAAATCAGGTTCTCTGTCCCTGAGCTACTTGGCACTAGGTAGAAAATGTATTCTTTCATAAGAAGTGTGGCTTATTTTGTGAGACTCATCTCCCTTTTTTCCTTTTCTGAGTCCTACATGGCATTAATGCTGGGAACCTGGAGAATCAATATTAGAGTGCAAAAAAGTCAACTATGTTTCATTGTTACGGAGAAATCTTGCTTCATCTCATGACTTCTGTCTTTGGCACTTCTGGATTATCACCTTCCATAGGGCACTGTTTACTAAGTATAGACAAGAAGGTAATGATTGTAAAATATATTTTTGTTTATTTTAGAAAAACAAGAGGAAAGCTCGGATGATGAAACGGAAGAAGGTGAGGTAGAAGATGATCATCCAAGTGATACAGAGGTTAGTGCAATTATCATGCTAGATGAGGGATTCTGGGAGATGTTCTATGTATCTGAAGAGTGCCCATATTGTGGAAATCTGAAATAAATAGCAGAATATGACTAATGAGTATCTACAATCTAATTTGCCATTGGAAGGATTGTCAACCTCCAGTAAAATGTAATTATAACATTGGATGGGCTATGTATTAGACCAAAACAAGCCCCTTAAGCTGAACTTCGTGCTCCTCTCAAAGACATGTATATTATCTCGAAATTTCATTGAACTGAATAAAAAAATCTGAACGCAGAATCAAAAAATGGGTTGGTTTCTTCACGCAGAGAGATTTTGAGTTGAAATAGAACAATATGGTTGTCATTATCCAGCCCTCTTTTGTAATGGTCAGTCCTGAAATAGTAGCCTGAAATGTGTTTTTTTTTTCCACAGCTGGACACTTTGTCCCAAGTGGAAGAAGATTCCCTTTTGCGTAATGACCTTCGTCCAGCTAGTAAACTGGCCAAAGGCAACAAGCTCTTCATGAGATTTGCCACTAGAGGTAAAGTGCTTGATCTATACAAAGATCAAATGGATCTATACAAAGATCCATTACAATGCAGTCTACATTTATGGCCCAGTGTTTGTCTTGATTTATGGGCCACAGAAATATTTCACGAACCCAGAAATATTAGCTATTTATAATAGCTAATATTAGAAATTAGCTATTTCTCATCTATATAGTAATTAACCAAAAATTTCATAGAAATTTTAAAAGAATTAAAAGCACTTGTAAATCTGTAAAATATTTTAATTTAAAAAACTTGGTAATAAGGTGTAATGTGTTGCTGAAATGGTCAAAGTATGGGTGCCATATGATCTTCTCTGGAAGGCTCTGCATAACAAGGATGCTACTGAAGAGAAGTCCATCTCTTAATAGTCACCAAGTATATCAGAAAAAGTTTTATCTAGGTAGGTTTTCATCTCATCTTTTAATCTTTCCTAATGATTTCTATTCTCAGATTCATAGGTTTCTTTGTAGGTCAGGTATCAGAGCTGTCTGTGGATTGCATGAGGCCACAGCAGTGAAATGTGATTGTGGTTTTCTTATTTTTCTATATCTTTCAAAAATATTTTTAGAGAAATAACACTCATGTTTAGATAGTAAGCTTCTACAGAATTAACCCATCTGTTTTGAGTTAAAAAACAAAAAGCCCCACAACATTAAAAAGGATTAGAGTTACATTTTAGCCACTGAAATTGATTCCCACTACGGAAAGAATTTGTGATTGGTTCCAGAGTTCCAATAGTGTAGAGTGTCTCTGCATCCACTTTGCATTTGTGCTACTCTTACAGACGACAAGAAGGAGCTTGGAGCTGCCAGGAGAAGTCAGTATTACATGAAATATGGAAATCCTAATTATGGAGGCATGAAAGGCATCTTGAGCAACTCATGGTGAGCTGGGGAGAGATACCCCTTGGGAATTGCATTATTTAAAATATGAGCTATTGTATTAACCTGATTTCTTTGTTTGAAAGTATCTTTCATTTCCCACATCTCTGTCTCCAGGAAGGCCAGGAAGATGTATGGGAAGTATCTTCTAGGTATGCTCTTCATTCTGTATAGCAGCATCAGTTAGTGCATTAGGTTCATTAGGGCTGTCTTTAGTCCAGGCCCATCTTATTATATTATTGGGATGTGGAATTAGGTACATGCTTGATTACAAGAAGACATTACAAGCAGAAGAACTGCAGCAGACAACGTGAGAAATAAATACTTGGAAATACTGAAAATAGAAATATTCTTAGATGCAGGAAATATCTATAATAGTTTCCTAGACTCCATGTAATTTTGAATAATAGTTCAAAAAGTTGCCAACATATCTGCAAGACCAAATCAATATGTAAATCTGGGAATGGGTTGGGGGAAAAACAGGTTTCTTAGCTGTGATAGTTGACACAATATGCTAAGGCTAATCCTGGTTTAACAAAATACGATTTCTATGTTCATAGCTAACGTAGCATATTTTCATAACATGCTATTAAACAAATGTAAATTGTGTTTTAGTGTTATGGTGTTATGGTATAACACAGTGGTCTGGTTCATATGACCCATTAGAACGCTTGTTGGATTCTCACAACTATAAACATAAGCAAGCTTCATTTTATTTTGTCATGGTAGTGATAAAAGAGAAAGTGAAACTTCATCATTTTTCTGGTTCATTTACAAAAGGAGGGGGGCACAACCAAATCACCCTTCATCAAAAATTTGCTGGTTATATCTAAAAGCCCAGTTTTAGTGGAAGGTTATAGAAAAAACTTATATTGGTGCGCATGATAGCTATAAATCTTCTGTCTTCGCAGGAAGCGGAGGTATCATTCACGTCGACTTCATCGGGATGTAATTAAAAAAAGAACCCTCATTGGGGATGATGTTGGTCTGACACCCCCTTATAAACATCATCATTCAGGTAAGTGGAAAACATTTTGTAATGCAAGCAAATTACAACTATTTCCAACACAGTTGATTTGTTGTACATTATAAAACCGGAGTATGTATATAAAACTGGTGTATGAATGTGTGTGTTTGTGCAATTTTTTTTCTTCTGACCCAAAGGCTTTGCCACCTAATTTTGCATGTGTATGGAATCTCCAGTAAAACCAGTTATCTGCATTGTAGAATAGCATTGTGAAATCAAAATAAGAAGGAAGTACTGGATTTTGGGACTGTGCTTTCATTTCTTTCTAAAAGCAACAGAAAGTTTTCCTGGAACGTAGGCCAAGATAGTTTAAGAATCTAAGTAATCGTATGGAGCAAATAACACAAATAGGAAAAAAACACTAGATAAATATTTTAAGGCAGGAGTTGGCCTCATCATTCAGCCCCAAACTCAGATAAAACTAATTATATTGTTTCAGCCTTTAGAATTTGATTCTTGCAAAACAAAACAACCAGGAATGTTGGCATGTATAAGCAAACAAAAACCAAAACCAGAGAACAAGCTTTACTTCTTCATATAGAAAACCTACACTAAGACTTTTATACTGACATCTGGTGACCAATCTTGCACTTTCAGCTCTTTTTCAAGGTTTCTAAGAAACCTTGTTATCTTTGAGATGGTGACATTGTTTGGTGGATAGCGTTTTTTCTTTTGAGAGAGGGCATTGTAATTTCAATGTATGCCGTTGTGTATACAGAAAAACAACAATAGAAGTTATCTTCTTTTCGCTTCATTAGAAGGTAGTTATTCCCATATTAACTTGCCACAATAATTACTGGTGTAATAGACAAGCTCTTATTTATTATCATAATTCATGATATAGGGAATATACAGTTCTTTAACATGGAAATTAGCAAAATAAGTTTCTAAAGTATTGATAGAAATCATTTGGGAAAGAGAAGTTGTACTAAACCAGCAAAATATTTATTGAATTCTTATTTTTTGAGGTCACGTCTGGCTTCCTTTGAAAGTACTCCCCATCCTCCCTAATGAAAGGTTTTTGTTTTTTGTATTTAATTATTTTCACACATAAAATGTTGGGTGCGATTCTAGCCTTTCTAGAAAGATCATTCTTGCCTTCCAGGATTAGTAAATGTGCCTGAAGAACCAATTGAGGAAGAGGAGGAAGAGGACCAAGATGATGATGATCAGTATATGGATGAGGATGATCGTGTAGTTGTGGAATACAGAGATGAATTGCAGGCTTACAAGCAATCTCGTGAACGGAGTGCTCGGCGTTCCAGTGCTAGCGAATCTGATTCTGATGAAATGGACTATGATCTTGAGTTGAAGATGATCTCTACTCCTTCCCCCAAGAAAAGCATGAAAATGACTATGTATGCAGATGAAGTAGAGTCTCAGTTGAAGAGCATTAGGTAAGGCTGGTTTATATTGAAAAGGCTGGGTTCCTTTATCTCTTAATCCCAGATTACTTTGGTGAGCTGATGAGGTTTGACCATCAAATTAAGACTGCATAAATAAAGAAAATTGGTTCAAACTAAGTATGTTGTGATTATAGGCACACTGGTGATATGGAAAAACAGACATGAAATAAAATGATCAATTTAAAGCAGAATAAATGAAACAATTGCAATGTAACTGACCACAAGATTATAGTAAGAGATAAATCAGAAACTATTTGAGGGTAAGGTAAATTTGGAAAAAATGATGTTAAATTCAAAAGATGAAAGAGTATATTCAAATATATTTTCTTTGCTTATTTCATTCATACCGTAAACACACTTAAGCATTCTAAATATTTAAATGTAAATACCGTTCCAATGGAAGCTCAAGATTCGTAGATTTTTCATGTTCAAATATAGGTGATAATAGCACAGAAAATTAAGACAGGTAAGGAAAGAAGATGTGAAGGGAATAGGGTTTCTTTAATCAGATAGATTAAATTCTAAGAAAAAATAAAAAGGTCTACCTCTCCATCTTTGGAGAAACTAAAGGTTTGCAGTTTCAGTATTTTTTCTAGCATCAATGAAGAAGCCCTTCTTGCTGTTTTAGCACTTTATAGAAGCTTGTATGTCTTGATGACATAAGTGTGACATCTCATGATCCCAAATTTAATAGGCTTTCTACTTTAGATTCTTATTAGCTGTTGATTCTATGCAGGGATATTTTCAAAGTGGCAGTAAAGATAGTCCTCCAGTTATTATAGCAATTGGGACTGGAATTTTTGTTGCTAAATGATGTTGTCACAAAATGCAACTTCATTTGACCACATCACTTAGCAGAGGTAGTCCCCGTTTTCCCTGTTGCATGAGGACTTTGTAACCATGTCATGGATAGAGATAGCAATAGCACTTAATCTTATATACCACCCCATAGTGATTTTTAGCAGTCTCTAAGTGGTTTACAGAGCCAGCATATTGCCCCCAAAAGTCTGTGTTCTGTCTTTAACTTTCTGGCTGAATATAAAAACAGATAAACTCTACAAAGTCTTCCATACCAAGTTTCTTTATTGGATTGTAATAGGCATCCTCAAGGTATAACTCACAGTTTTGTTGAGATTCATCTAATGTCCAATCTTTGCATAGTAGTCTTCATAGTGTGAAAATATGGTTATCTTCATCCCATAATGATGCAGCAAAGGGAAAGACAGCAGCACGATGCTGGGGTCCAAGCAATAAAGGAAACTCCTCCAACCCAACCAAGGGTCAATTAGTGACCAATCAGGATTACAGATGTGACCACATGACATGAACTACATTTCTCATGAGGTATTAACTACATTTACCATGAGGCATTCCCTTAAGGGGACAGCTCCCAATTAACTATATGCTGTCTGACCAGCATAGTCTTGGGTCCTCATGTTACTGACCTTGGAAGAATGGAAGGCTGAGCCAACTTTGAGCTGGTCAGGATTGAGCTCCTGGCTATGAGCAGAGTTAGTCTGCAATATTTTATACTAACTATTGTGCCACTACAGCTCTGAATGCTGAAACTGAGTTCCCAGACAAGCAGGCCAGAGGACAAGTGTTATAGATAGGCCAGTGGGTACTCTGGGTGGGCATTATGGAATATGTGCAGGTAGGCACTACAGTACAAATTCCCATGCTCCCCAAGGATGCTTCAGGAGAGAAAGGAGCAGGAGCAAATGCTGAACACCCAAATCATAATCACATGATCATGGGAATGCTGTGACTTTGAGGAGATATCGTAAAACCCCCTCATTCACTGTTGTTTTATTATAATCAGTTACTGAAGAAATAGTTGTGACCCAAGAAGTACCTGTATATTGGATTGATTATGTTCCTATATTTCTGGACTTTGAAGACATCAGTAATTTCTTTGTTCCTCAATTTTCATGCATCTGAACTTTCCTACCATTTGGTTTCCTACCAGTAACCAAATCATACATTTGCTTATGCCAAATATTCTGTCCATGGTATCAAGGCCTCCATATTGGATTGTCACGACAGACCATATACGTTTCCTTGAACCAGAAATCATATCATAAAAGTTAAAACTAAAATAAACATAATTCCAACAATATGCAAAAGAAAGTAGAATATAAGGCTGTAATCAGGTAATACGTCCTGGTTCTCACTGACATATTGCAGAAATAAAGTTAATTACTAATACCATTGTTTCTAAAGCTCAAACAAATCTCACATGGGTCTATATGTTATAATAAAACTTTGTTTCTATATTAAATATTAGGTTACTATACAGGTATGAAAGCTAAATAATAATATATGCTATAGGGTTTCCTGTCAACAGTGGGTTGGACTAGAAGACCTCCAAGGTTCCTTCTAACTCTGTTATTCTGATGTTCTGATTTTACAATACCCTGAAATTCCATATTTTAGCAATAGTAATACACATTATTATTGATTTTATTTCTACACTGTTAGTTTTAAATACTCAGTAAGTTCTAGCAAGTTCTAGGTCCTCCATGATCTAATGAAGTACTATATGTAAAAGTGAACATAATCATTTTAATAATTCAGTTTTATAAGAAAGAATGTAGAGGCATCATTACTCTTCCACACCTAAAATAGCTTCTAACAGCATACAAATTTTCTGTGATTTGTTTTTGTTCAGCAAACTTTTCATTAATTTAGACCAACTTTTATTTTTGTACTTCATGCATCTTTCTATGGAAAAGAGAACAGTCACATGGATTCTGTAAAACAAAAGAATTAGGTCAATTTAAATAGTTTTTAAACTGAGCCATGCTCCAAACTGTTTTTGACACCAAACCTACCAAGTTCAGACTTCATTTTATTCAGGTTCTGATGGTTATTTTTTCCACAGCTTCCTTAAAATATGAATTTGGTTTATGCTTTATTTCATCTAGACTTCAGAGTTCTCCCAGTTTTCTTGTTTGTGGAATATCAATAAATATCCAAATTAAGACTTTCTGAATGACATCCATCTCAGAAAACTTTTAAGGTTTTCATTCTTAGAGATGGTAAGACATGGGTAGAAGAACAATTGCCTGGAAAGACTCAAACATCTTATTTTGGTCAAAATACATATCATTGTAGTGCTGAGGCTCCTTTCCTCTCACACTGATGATCATGTTTGGGAAATTCTTACTCATGCTAATATTTAGTCTTCCCTAGTGTTAAGGACTTCAGCTAGCCCATGGGTGATCTTTTCCTGGCTTTGAGATGTTCAGTAGAACAGAGATTGGAGCACCTCACTCCAGAGCAACTGGAACTTTGATTTTGAAGTACAGATTTACCTATTCTCATTAAACCACACACTTTTTACACAGAGGCATTCTGATGGAATTTGTAGAGCTTGCAGTTTCCATTTTGATTTATGGAAGATATTTTTTTTAATGTAGAAATTCAATGAGAGCAGACAGCGTTGCTTCCAGCAATATCAAGAATCGTATTGGAAGCAAAGGAGCCTCAGAGAAAGTTACTGATGTGAGACTGCTGTTGGAAGAAAAAAGACATGGGAGTCCTGGCCTGCATCAGCCCCTGAGCTCTGTGAAATCAGGTAAGGGATCCTTTGCTGTTGATTGTCCCGATTTACTTCTGCTTTGGTGGAGCTGTTTTGTAACATTGTATTACTTGTATAATTCGGAATAAATAGGATGAGCAATATCAAATGCTAGATGCCTCTGAAATGGCATAGTTGATTTGGCCCGCCATTATGAAGTTTCAGGATCATTAACCTTCCTGATACATGTGTATACATATACCCCCACCCACACTCCCAGTCTTCTTTCCATCAGGCTCTTGAATTATGTACTACTGCTGATGCGCTCAGCTTAATAACAATGCTTATGTTCAGATTCTTCATTGGGATGATGAGTGTTAGTAAGCAGAGTAAAATTAAATGCGTGATTATCCATATATTGTTTCCAGATGTCCGACAGAGGCTTGGCAAGAGGCCGCATTCACCAGAAGCACCTCAGCCCAGTAGCATCTCTTCATCTCATCGTGAGCCTATGTCTGATGTTCATAGTCGTCTAGGGATCCCCAGGCAAGAAGGGAAAGGCCTTTATTCAGATACCAGAGAGAAGAAATCTGGTCAGTTCTGTGCAGTGTTCTGTCAGTCAACTTTTCTGTTGCTTTTAGAAGCAGTGATGGCCAAAGGGTGTAAGCAGAGCATGTAATTCAGCACTAGTTGTTTCCTTTTTTTAAAATAAAGATCGTAATGAACTCTCCATTGTGGGAGACAGTATGGGAAATAATAGCTTTGTTATTGAGCAGTGATCTGGGAAGTATAGGTTGAAATCTTTGCTGAACTCTGATGCTAATTGAGACAGTCACTGTTTCTTCAACTACAGGGACACTGTGACAACCATAGGTGCAAAGACTGATTGTAAATCACTTTTCAACACCATCCTAATTTTGAACGTTCATTAAACAAATGGTTGTTAGTTGAAGACTAGCTTTAAAGTGTTTTTGGTTCTCTGAAAGATTAGAGTATGTTGAATTAGTTCTGTACAATAAATAAATCTATTTCAAGAAGAAAGTTTATAAAAAACAATATGGCTGAAGTTACTAATTCTGTACATCAGATCAATTCATTCGTTGAAAACTTTGGGGAAATCATACTTAGAGTCATTAGCTCCCTTGGCAATTTGGATTCCTTAGGTTTTCTTGGCTATTCAGATTCCTTAGGCTTCCTTAGCTATTTGGATTTAAATAAAACAATTCTGATTGGAAAAAATAGTATTTTCTGTACTATACCAATTCAGACACACAAATAGAATGAATTGGTGTACCTGGCTCATGGCTGAGAGCCCTGGGGTTAATCTTGCTCAAAGGGAACGGTAAAAAAAAAATCATTTACTAACATCTGACTCTTCAAAGAGAGATTCTAGGGATAGTAATACCCATTTGCTGTCCATGTTTTTGCACGACCTTGAAAAGAGATTTGTGCTTCACTGTTTAAAGAAAGAGTTGCATTTTACCATTTTATCTGGATTGAAATACAGAATGAAAAATTCTGATCCGAAAGTTCTCGCTGTGGTAAACAAAAGTGGGAAGGAGGGGGGGGAGGTTATCAATGACTTAGGCAGGAATTAATATATAGTGGTAAGGATAGGGAGAGAAAATGTTAAAAAATGGTGGATGTTATGTAACCCACTCTTGGAAGTCTTTAACAACTGTAAGTTGAAATACAAAGTACATGTGGTATTGTCCCAGGAGAAGCCATATGTATGCCTTATTCATTCTTACTGTTCAGAGTACATTGTGATTGTAAAACCTTAGTTTGGATTATATCACTGGAGACTTAATACCTGTTTGAAAGCATACTGTTTCTCTGCATACAATTCTTACTACATTTTTCTCTTTGTACAATGACAGCAAATCTACGGACACGTTTGGGATCTGCATCAAAGACACAGGAAAAAGTCCTAGAGAGAGCAGAAAAAGCATCAGCATCAGCAGAAGATGATGACTCTGAGCTCCAGCGGGCTTGGGGGGCTCTCATTAAAGAAAAAGAACAGTCACGTCAGAAGAAAAGCAGACTTGATAACTTGCCGTCACTGCAGATTGAAATTAGTCAAGAGAGCAGCTCAGGCTCAGACACAGAATCATGATGGCTTTTAGCGCATCCTTGGAGACTGTTTTATGGCTCCAAACTGACTGTCTGGCCTGGGCCCAGGAGCCTTCCTCTGCCAAACATCCGATCCATGTTTCAAGGAAATCTCTAATATGAGATGTCCTTGCATGGCAGAGGTGACTTTAGCAGTGTGTGAGTGTGTGGCTGTGTGGGTGGTCCCCTTAGGAAGCAGTCAAGTTTTGTAGAAGATTTGTATCTTTCCATTCAGATGGAAACAAAATTCTGATACTCCAAAAACGATTCAGAACTTTCTGGGTTGATCAACTTTGCCGTTCTGGTTTTTCTCTGGTTAGCCATTAGGGCTGGCTCTGCTTCTGCTTCTCCCTCTCCAGAATGACTATGAATGTAAATCCAAGAAAGGACAATGAAAATATTTTCTATGTTGGTGTCAGCAGTTCCATCTGATTCCGTTAGAATTGGCTTTCTATATTGGAGAGAAATTTCTTGCCTAAAATGAACAGATGAGAAATCCTAAATGGTACTTTTTGTTCATTATGGGAAGAACAACTTAAAAATAATATCCATGTGTATAATGCTCAGTGGGGGTACACACTTGATTTATGTGTGGGGGGATGCACACACATGTACAGACGTAAACACACACATCTGTGGCGGTTTTGTTGGTTACAGTAACAGCTACTATTGTGGTTTTATATATGCAGAATGCATTATATATATACTGTATATATAAATATATATGCACTATATATATATATAGTGTGTGTATGTGCGTGCGCACGTTCATCCACGTGTGCATATATATAAAATGGATTAATGGATCTTGGCATAGAATCCAATAAAAGCCTATGCATAAGGCCTTTTGAGGTGAGCAGAAGAGATTATTAGTTTCTGGTGAATCATAGCCCTGTTACTGGAGGTGTGCATATGTTTTATCATTATTGCTGTCATGATATAGATATCTGTAGTAGAGTCTCCTCCCTATCTCCTAAATTGTACTGTTTCTTTGACTCTCTTACCTTGACAGGTAAGTGATAACTTTTATCTGGGCAGCTTCCCCTATCCTCGCTGCTTCCAATGCAGGAAAGTGAGGGTTATTTTTTTTAAGTTTCTGGCCAGTAAGACATGTAGCAAACATTCTTCCCAGCTTGCTAGACTTCTGCAGGGAATGTACCTCTTTAGTGCCATAATATTGAATATATTTTTGGGTCTTCCATCTTTTCCTTTTGACAAAATGGGAGCTCTCCCCATTCTCCTCCACAACTTGGGGGTTTTGGATCATTACTTTGGAGTTTTATGACACAAAAGAGCAGTACATGACTTAGAAACAATTTCCATGAACAAACCTTGTAAGGAAGGGGTCAGTTAAAAGGTCTTGAAGACTTTCCTGTTTTGTACTGATTTTCATTTGTTTAAATGTGGATTCTAAAGATTATACATGACAAAGTAAATGTGATGTTTGGTTTATCAACTGTTCAAGTGCATACTTTCCCTCATATAAAACCCAATTATTTGTGTACACACACACACACACACACACACACACACACACACACACAAACACACAGTGTTAATATAACAAAGATTTGTATTACAAATAAAATCCTGATACTAACTCTAGTATATCTCAACATCTCTGCTATCTGATTATCAGTTTCAGTTCTGACTGCAAAATAATCTGGAGAGCTGAAAGCCATAAAGCTAGCTGAAGGAAGGAAACTGTCACATTGTGATAAACCAGCCTTACTGTGATCCACAAGCAGAGTGCATGTGCCTATTCATTCTGATGTAAAAAGGAGTGCTTTCAAGTCAGTAGATCAGTAACACGTGGAATTGATAAGTCCAACAAAGCAGGTTCACACTTTAAAGCTATCATTTTAATTTTCGTTTGTTACTGTACAACACAGACTAATGGTAAAAAAAGGCTCTATAAAACAAGACAAATAGATATTTGGGCCACGGTCATTAAGCAAATCATGGATATTGCACCAATAACAGAAAATGCAGAAAAATGTCTAGTCATATCTTTGCATTGTTGCCTGTACCACCTACCATTTTAGCACTGATGGCAGTTCCCCTGCAGAAGACTAAAGCAGAGGTGACAGGACTCAACATGAATATTAAAATTATCCAGTTGGACCCAGTTGCTGCGCATCATCTCATAAAATGGTATTTGTTGATCTAAAAAGACCACGTGTCGAAAGGAAAATACTAGGATGAAGTTCAGTGAATCACAGCAATTAAATCTGGCTTTTCCCATTGATGTTACTTGTCAGAAAACCCTGGGAAGGTCACAAATGGTAATCACATAATCCTGGGACACTGCGACTGTGCAATATCTAAGTGATAGCACTTAGACTTTTATACTGCTTCACAGTGCTTTACAGCCCTCTCAGTATATTGCCCTCAACAATATGGGTCCTCATTTTTTCAACCTCGGAAGGCTGAAAGGCTGAAACAACCTTGAGCCAGTGAGACTCGAACTACCAAACCGCTGGCAGCCAATAATAAGCAGAAGTAACATGCAGTACTACATTCTAACCACTGCGCACCAAGGCTCACAAGCACCCAAATTTAGATCGTTTGACCACAAGCGGAGGGGGACCCCACTGCAATGGTCATAAATGTGAGGACTGGACACTTTTTAAATCACTTTTCAGCACCATCATAACTGGTCATTAAATGGTTTAATGTAAGTTGAGGACTATCTAGTTCAAACAGTATGTGTTTTTTGTGAAATAACATGAGTTCACAGGCTTTTCTCAAAGATCAGTTTGGTGGCTGGCTAATGCTGAGGTGTGTCTTCAAACTTCAATTTTTCAATAATACGTTTCATGTATGTTTCCCACCTTAAAAATGAAATAAGTTTCACTTCCAGCTGAACAAATCATAGGTAACAGCTCTTAATATATGTGGAATGAGGGAGAAAAAAAACAAGAAACATGGATCAAAATGACCTAATCAGAACATTTCATCAGAATGACAGAGCAAGACTTGCCATAGAAAAATAATGGGAATGCAAAAATGTTTTTTGCTCCCTCATTTTTCTCTGGACTGGGAAAAACAGGTCTTATAACCAACACACAGTGCTTTCTAACATCAGCCTTATACAAAAGTGGCCAAGAGAATTTTTAAAAACATTTTAAAATATTAAACTTTTTATGTGCTGGCATGAAGTCCTACAATAGTGTTTTAACAAAATCATACCAGCTGCTTCTCTTCAACATACACTCTGAACAAACTAAAATAAGCAAAACTGAACTTTTCTAGTTATTAAGGCTTTGTTGTGCATTATACATCTTTTTTGAATTAATGAACGGATATGAGAAATGGTAATGTGAAAGCTGCTCAGAAAAGAGTGAATAGGATTATATATTGTGAAGTTCCACAATAAAACATGATTGGGAAATGAAAGATTGAATGAGGAAAAAAAACTGCATGTAAAGACAATGATTGCTACAGAAAAAAGGACAAACAAATACTATCTAATGTATACAGAGAGAAAAGTTGTGAAGAATATAGTTAAAGAAAGCAAGGCATTTTAAGATTTAAAAAGGCAAAGAAAATGCAGAGTAGTTTTTAATGGATTTTTTTAAAAAAAGTATTTTGGAAGTTGGTGAAAAGATAGCCTAAAATAGAATAAATGGAATTAAAAATAAAAGAGAAAAAAATACTTAGATTAATGGCAATATGTTGAAGAATGGAATGAAAGGGAATATATAAAAGTTAGTATCCAGCGAAACAGGTAATGAAAATCAAATCATAAATATGAGATTTTTGAAAAACAATAAGGCCTCCATTTTAGAAGATATAGTGGAAGAAATAATTAAATTAGTTATGTTTTGCTTATGGGGTATCCATATAATTTGCTTAACATGAATGCATCTGTCTCTGAAAACTGCCATAACTATTTCCCTATAGTAAAGGAATGGTAACAGTGAATGCTTCCAACAGGCAAAGTCAATGAGGGAAGCTGATTGTCCTAATGATGTGATTCACTTAACAACTGCAACAATTCACTTAAATAATAATGGCAAAAAATTTGTAAAATTGTGCACAACTCATTTAACAACCACCTTGTTTAGCAATAGAAGCTCTGGTGCCAAGATTGTCATAAGATGAGGACTACCTGTAATTTTCCCTGAAGTTCTCTGGACTCAGAGAGATTTGCACTAAAATGATCTCTTCAGACCACACCCTCCCTTGTTACACAAATACACATTACCTGATATGCCAGCTAAGTGTCAACTCATAACATATTTCTATGGTCTTTTCGAGTTGCCAACAGAAAGGGAGGGGGGAGCAGTGGGCAGCTTGCATTCCATAAATGTTTTCAAAGATAGTAACTAGGTGACCAAAGTGTCTAACTGGAGAGCATGATTGATGACTTTTGGCTATGGATGTGTCCCACTGGAGAATATGAATTATGATACACCCAAGCAGTGCCAGACATTTTAACTCCCAATAAATCCTTTTGAAGTTTTGGAAGTTTGGCTCAAAACTCATTATTAAAATGGGGTTAAGTGCTGGAATCCTGACACTAAGCACTCAAGTTTATACAGCTTGGAGGTGGAAAATATGCATAAAAATGATGATATGGTCAAAATACTCACTTGCCTAATAATTGTGCACATGGTGTAAAAGCCCTGGTAGCAAAGTGGTTAGAATGCAGAACTGCAGGCTACTTCTGCTGACTGCTGACTGCCTGCAGTTCGAATCTCATCAGGCTCAAGGTTGACTCAGCTTTCCATCCTTCCAAGGTTAGACCCAGATTGTTGGGGGCAATAGGATGACTCTGTAAACTGCTTAGAGAGGGCTGTAAAACACTGTGAAGTGGTATATATAAGTTTAAGCATATATTAGAAGTGGAAACCCTTTGAGAGCTGTATGCAATGAAATTTCATTTTAATATGTGCCGATTAGTGTACATTCAAAGCGACAATAAAATTATTCTAAGTCTAAGTTCTAAGTCTAAGTGCTATTGCTATAAATCACATCCGAACATTTCCAAGGACTGAGACAAACTGAACCCGGTCCCCAACATGTTTATTGGTAGTCCTCAACTTAAGACCACAACTGAGCTCAAAATTTCTGTTGTTAAGTGAGACATTTGTTGAGTTTGGCCCCATTGTATCATCTTTTGTGCCACCGTTGTTAAGTGAATCACTGCAGTTATGAAGTTAGTCACTTGGTGGTTAAGTGAATCTGGTTTCACCATAGTCTTTGCTTGTCAGAAGGTCACAAAAGGGGATCACATGCAACTGGCATAAATATGAACCAGTTGTAAAACATCCCAATGTAAATCACGTGACCATGAGGATGCTGCCATGGTCATAAGTGGCTAGTGTGATATACTGTGGTTGGGGTGGGGGTGGGGGGTGGGGGGTGGGAGTTGTTTTTTGTTTATTTGTTTTGATTTTTATTTTCCCAAATTTTGTTCTGTTGTACTTTACCAATTTATGCGATTCTTTTTGTTAATTTTGATTGTTTATTGTTTATTGTTTGTTTTCAATATGGTTTTACATTGTGTAAGCAGCCTCAAGTTGCCATGGGTGAATAGGCGGTAATATAAATAAATTAAACTAATTACATAAATAAATAAGTGCCCCTTCTGTAACTTCAGTCACTAAGTGGATTGTTGTAAGTCGAGGACTACCTGTACTAGGTTGTGACTCGCCAGTCAGCAGTTTTATTTTATTTTTTTGCCCAGACTCTGGGCGGCAAAAACAGGGGTCTCCAACTTCGGCAACTTGAAAACCTGGCGGACTTCTGGGAGTTGAAATCCGACAGGCTTTACAATTGCCAAGGTTGTGGATCGGACAACTTTGAGAAGGCCGCGCGCAACTTCGCAAGGGCTGATGACGTCAAGACTCTGAACCCCATTCCCGAGAAGGAGGGGAGAGGGCGGGACTAGCAGGGTTGCCAAGGCGCGGAGGTGGGTGGACGAAGTTTGTCCCCGCGGCGCCGCCGTCGTCGCTGCTTCCCTGTAGGCAGGACTGCTGGCAGGCCTTGCGGCGCCCGGCGCTTCAGCTATTCGGGCGAACAGAGCGGCAAGGATCAAGGGATGCGGCGGCTTCCTCGCTGAGCTCGGCCGCAGGTGAGGAAGGGAGTAGAAACCTGCCCAGGCCCCAAGGAAGTGGTGGAGGGCTCGTCCGGTGATCATAGAGTTGGAAAGCCCACCCTGGGGGGGGGGGGGAAGGGATCCAGCAGCATGGCGCTCCCTTTGCCAGGTAGGGAGGGAAAGGCGTACCTGGCGACTCCACCGTGATGCCCCTCGAAGGGGTGAGGGGGGGGGGGCGAGGCACATCTCCCTGATACGGAAGGGGGCTTCCTTTTGTCCGTTTTGGTGCAGGTCCTCCCCTCCCGACCTCCCAAGGGAACGGGTGCAGGAGGTTTGAGAGTGACCAATGTCTGCCTGTTTCCTATTCGGGTCTTTCCTGGTCTTTACCTTTTCCTGCATCCTCCTCTCTCTCTTCCTTTTTTTGCAGCCCCAGGCCTGGAATTGAAGCGGTCCTTCCTTCGCAGGAGCCCTGCCTCAAGAAGGGAGGGGGAATTGCTTCCCCTAGTTCTCAGAAGCTTCTTCAAAATGGTGCTGCAGGGTTAGGTTGTTTCCCCCCCCCCCCCCCCC
>BLBF01000036.1:8049469-8085153 GCA_015471245.1 Laticauda colubrina | reverse complement strand
TTCCCCCCCCCCCCTCCCCGTAGACATTGAGCCAGCTAGACTTGAGATGAAAATCTTCCTGCAACAGAAGACTTGGGTTTGGTAATTTGTTTGTTTGTTCTTTTCATGGGCAACAGGCCAGCCAGACCTGAGATCAAAATCTTTCTGAGACAGAAGATTTGGGTTTGGTTCTTTATTAGGTGTTTATCTTGCCTTCTGTTATATTGTACATTGTCAAGATGGCAAACGTGGCTAATACTCATTCCTCTTCCTATTTTCCCCACAACCCTCATGGTGAGGGTTGGATTGAGAAACAGTTAACTGGCACAAAGTCACCCAGCTGGTTTTTCATACTTAAGGTGGGACTAGAACATTTCCTGCTTTATGTAACAGCACCTAAACTACTGCATCAAACAGTCTCTACACCAAGGACAGATAGTCCTCGACTTACAGCAGTTCATTTAGGGACCGTACAAAGTTACAACAGCATTGAAAAAAAGAGATTTTTGACCGTTTTTCACAGTTACGACCTTTGCAGCATCCCCGAGATCACGTAATCAAAATTTAGATGCTTGGCAACTGGTTCATTCTTATGACCATTGCTGTGTTCCGGGGTCATGTAATCCCCTTTTGCAACCTTCTGACAAGCAAAGTCAATGGGGGAAACCATTGGGATTAACTTAACAATTGCAGTGATTCACTTAACAACTGTGACACAATAGGTTGTAAAATGGGGCAAAACTCATTAAACAAACAACAGAAGTTTTGGCCTCAATTGTGGTTTTGAAGTCGAGGACTACCTGTAATGCCGACTTGGTCTTGGAAAATTGGTTGCATTTATGGGCAGCCTAAATAGGTTTGTTTTATTTTCATGTAACTTCAGTGGATGTGAAGAAGTATGTAGGAACTGAAAGAATTTAGCAATCTAGAGAGATCTGTTAATAGATTTGATTAGTGGGTTTGTTAGGAATGAAGGAAAGTTTGCAAGGTTCCATGTGCAAGGGGGAAGGAAAGGATGCAACAGTTCAGTATTTTGAGATGTTTATATAAACTTACCCTGGTTATTGGGTATTTTCTGAATTTGGATTCAGAAAAGTTGAAACGGCTCTCTTGTTAAGCAACCATTGCTAGGTTTGTTACCAATAAAGGAGAATATTTTATTGGTGCGGGTGGTTTTTTAGTACACCAGTGCTTCTAGTTTGCCATTGTGATCTCTACTGATCAGGATATCCAGGAAGGATAATGAGTTGTTTTCTTCTCTGATAAAGTAGATTCCTTTGAAGATGTTGATTAGTTTTGTGGGTATTCTCTAATTGCTGCTTTTTAAATTATGTCGGTGTTGTCTACATATCTGATTCATATTTGGGGTCCTATTTGTGGGAGTGCTATCATTTCCAGATGTTCCATCATCACTTTCACAATAAGTCCTGAAGTAGTGATCCCAAAGATGTACCTTTAATTTGTTGATAATTTTGTTCATCAAATTGGAAGTATGTTTTTTGAAGTAGTATGAAGTTAGGCAGAGATAAGAATCATGAGGGTTTCAGTTTTTGTGCATGTGGTTAAGTCTATGGACGTGAAAAGGGCTATGGCATCAAATGAGACCAGGATTTTATCCTCATCTATAGACATATCTCTGATTGTTTGAAGGCGCTGTAGTATGGAGTTGATTGTTTCCTTTCCTTTGTGAAGTGCCTAGTTTTTTTGTTAATTCTTTTGTGATGTTTGTCAGTAAGATCCCTGGTAATGATATAATTGGACAGAGAAGGTATGTCAGGCTTGTGTATTTTGGGGCATCCTTAGAAGCGTAGAAGGATGACTTCACTGCTTCTTATCCACCACTGTTCTTTGGTAATTTGGCCTCTCTTGATGTGTTTACTGAGAGTTTTCTTGATCCAGTTGTCTAGTTTCTGTATTGTGTTAGTGTTCACTGGGATGTAAGTTTCTTTATCTTCTACTAATTGTTTCACTTTTTGTATATATTATGATCTGTCTATAATAACCATGGTTCTGCCTTTCTTTGCTGGTAGGAGGATGACAGTCTGGTTTCTGAAGACTGCTCTATCCTCTGTTGATTTTGATTTTGTTGTCATCTTCTTCTGGTCTGTGGTGTGATGGTTTGTCTGATGTTTTCTTGGACCCCCTGTGGGAAGTCCAGTAGTTGTAAGGCTTCACAGAATTTCAGGTAATTGGCATTATCTGTGTTATAGTTGAGACCTTTCCGTGGAATATTATATTCTGCAATAGATAGTGGATGGCAGGACATGTTGACCACATGTTCAAGCTCTGAAAGCTCTTTGATTCTGGGGTTGAGTTGAGGAGTTTGGTTTGGAATTTGGTTTTTCTTTTTCCAGCATGTCTATGAGAAGTAATCATGATATGGGTGACCAGCCTCTCCATGTACTCTGGTGTGATGGTTAGTTCCAGCTTTTTCTTGTGTTTGCTATGATGTGCTGGTATTTTTTTAATCTGAAGCATGCATCTGTGATCATGAGCCGTATCATTTTCACCCACTTTCTTGGGCTATTTTCCATCCAGCTGTGTATTAAATTGGAGCTTTGTATCTCATACCAATAGGTTGGACATGCTGTGAGGCATTCATGTAGGAAGAAAAGTTGTTCCTTGGTGGAAGTGTACCTGCAGGCAATTTTTTCCTTTTTACGTGCTTTCTGAAGCATTGGAAACCCATATGTACTACCTGTAACTACTACCTTGTAGTTCAGGATTGAAATGAGGGGTCCTTACTGCCCTCTGACTTGGTTGTTTTCTTGCAAATGTTTCATAAGCCAAACTAGCTAACATCATTGGTGCAGTAAGAAGAAAAAAAGGAGGCATCTGCAACATATGGTGTAGTGACTGCAACAGCTATACATAGCTGTTACATAGGACAAAGAGGCAGAAGATTGGCAGAATGTATCCATGAACACCAGGTAGCAGTCAGTAGATACGATACAAGTCATTAATTTCATGACACATGGGCAGACCCAGCCATAGTTTCAATTGGGAAACTGTGATAATCCTAGACCAAGCCAAGTCTAAAATCCACTAGAGAATTTCTAGAAGCCCGGTACTCTGACAAATTAGCCATCAATAGACATAAACAATGTCTACATATTAGGCAAAGGAGACAATCAACAAAAGAGAACAAAAAGACCCAAACACTTCCCCACCAGCAATCAATGCCCAGATAAGTTTAGATGAACTCCAAAATTAACATCTGACCAACAGTCAGGAAGTAAGCAATACCCCAATCAAGGAACTGTCAAACAAGCTAACAATAAACAGCCCAATCAAAGAACCTTCAAGACCAATACCACCAACACTGACAGAACAAGGCACTATAATATAAACTGGCAACAAACCCTACCCCTTACTTGCATTGATAATGCTAGCTAATTTCGGTAATGAAATGTCTCCAAGAAAACAACCAGGCTCAAGGACCCCTTTTTCGTTGACTTTTTTCATATACAATAATACTAAACTGCCTGCCTGGCCAGCTTATCATTTATCCAACAATTACCTACCTGACTTACTTTATTATGTCCATTGGTCAATATTTTGTGATCCCTGCTTGTATCATGAATGTACGGTGTAATATTTGTGCAAACATTGCATTATGTAGTCCATGGCTATTTACCTGGAGTATGTGTGTCATGTCACATATTTCTACCTGTAGAATTGCATCAGAGAGGGGCAGTGAGAGATCTGTTTGAATCTATGATGCTTGGGTTGTGGGGGCTTTTAGATTCTGTTCTTATGTCCAATATCTGTATGAAACCTTTGACTCTGAAAAGTCTGGAGATTTGTATGCCATGGCATCAGTATGCTGATGTGGTTAAATTCAATCCCTCAAATGAGACTGCAGGTCCTCATTTGAGTTGAGGACCCACAGTCTCATTTGTTGCATAGACATGACAAAGTGAATTTGAATATGGACTAAGAGAATAACAGAGTTGAAAGGAACCTTGGAGGTCTTTTAGTTCACTCCCACTGTTCAAGCAGAAGACACTACTATTTCAGATAAATGGTTGTTCAATCTCAAAATCCCCCAGTGTTGGACCACCCACAACTTCTGAAGGCAAATTGTTCCACTGATTAATTGTTCTGTCAGGAAATTTCTCCTTCATTCCAGGTTGCTTCTTTCCTTGATTGGTTTCCATTTATTGCTTTTTGTTCTACCTTCAGATTCTTTGGAGAATAGGCTGACCCCCTCTTCTTTGTGGCAGTCCCTTAGACATTGGAACATTGCTATCATGTCATCTGATGTCCTTCTTTTCATTAACCAGGGGTTCCCAACTTTTTCTATACTTATCACCCCTAGAATGCTTCTGATATATTCTTGCACCCCTTACAAAAGTAAATAATTATATGCATATTATTATGCATTTGCACTATAATTTTGAAACTTCCAAACCCAAGTTTTTGAACTCCCTGGAGTATTGTCTTGCACCCCCGGTTGGAAAACCCTCAACGAGACATACCCAATTCCTGCAACTGTTCATTATATGTTTTAGCCTCCAGTTCCCTAATCCAGTCCCCTAACTTCCTGACAGTTAAAACAATCAGTGGAACAACTTGCTTCCAGAAGTTGTGGATGCTCCAACACTGGAATTTTTAAAGAAGAGATTGGACAACCATTTGTCTGAAATGGTATAGGGTATTGAAATGGTATAGGGTATTGAAATTGTATAGTGGTATTTCCTGCCTGGGGGTTGGACTAGTCACTAGAAAATCTCCAAGGTCCTTCCAACTCTGTTATTCTGTTAATCATCTTTGTTGCAGTCCTCTGCACTCTTTCTAGAATCTTAACATCTGGATGCAATATTCTATGTGTGGTCTTACCAAGACATAATACATTGGTACTAACACTTCATGTGATCTTGATTCTATCCCTCTTGTTAATACAGCCTAGGACTGCATTGGCTTTTTTTGACAGCTGCTGCACACAGTTCAGGTAACATACAGACAGCAACGTCTGTGGGTGTGGCAGATTAATGAAAGCAGTATTGTGTAATTGTGGTGCAAACCCCATCCCTTTTATATGTGTGTCATGAGCTTGTAGTGCAGTGGAGTGGGATTTGCAGCGCAACATCATGATCCTGTGTTCACCAGAGTGAAGAAAAGAACATTGCTTGGTGTAGAGATTATAAATACAATAGTTATTAAGTCTGAGAATTAAGTAGGCTATTTACTCTGTAGGAAGCAGCATTTCTTCTAAAACAGGGATTCCTAAACTTTTTGCCATTGTACCTCCCTTTGGTGTAACCTTAATGTGCACATTTCCCCTAAAAATCCAAACATTAAAATGAACACAAATGAACAATGAAAGCAATACAATGAAGGTGTGGGAAAGGTGGACTTATTATAACAATTCAGCTAAAAGGTTATTCAAACCTCCCCTGAGTTGCCTGCACCTCACCTAGGGAAACACCTTACAATTTGTGAAACCCTTCTGTAAAGAAGCAGGTGTATAATCTTTCATTGTACTCCATGCCTCAATGCTTAATGCCCCTGGTATGCTAGATATAATTCTGTCTGGATCAAGATAGCTTAACTTCAGTTATCTATGCTTTAATAGACTTACCAACATGATTGGATTACTTCAATACTGTATACTCTGTGTTAGGCTGTCCAGGAAGACAATCTGGAGAAACTGTAATTGATACATTAACATCTCTTTCCAGTTGCGGCTGGGATTACATAAGAACTGTATTGATAGCCTGTAGTGATCTTCTCTGAGTTAGTGAATCCAATTTAAGGTAAATAGCTGCCCAGAAGATTTAAGATCCAAATATTATTTTCTTCAATACCATCTAATCCAGCAGTCGCCAACCAGTGGGCCGCGGCTCACTGGTGGGCCATGAGAAAATTTTGATGGGCCACAGAGAAACCTCACCCCCAGAGCACCCCACCCCCCAAAAAAAGCAATCCAGGCTGCACAGAAACACAAGGCTATACAGTCCACATGGCCCACGGAAACCCTCCCTGCCCACTCACTTCTTTACCCGGGAAACTTGCCTGCTAAATTGGTATTTTTCCTTTTTCCGATGATCTGTTCTGCTGTGCCGGGAGATTTAGATTAGATAGGAAGCAGGAAATGGTTGAATTTCTTGCTTTCTAGCTAGTCTTTAATTTCGGCTCTGCTTTTAAGCACAGCCGAACCTCCCTTAGGACTGAAGGTTGTATTATTCAGTGCAGACTCATGGCAAGCAAATTTGAGAGGCTGAGCTTGCCGATGGCAAATAGATAGATTACTGAATGATTCTGTGAGCAACTCAATCTGTCTGCCTGCTTTGCCTGATTTGGGTAAAAGTTGTTGTGAGTTAATTTTGTGAGTTTGCTTGCAAGCAAAGTTTATGTGACAGACTGAGCTAGCTGATGGCAGATAGATAGATCTCTGGATGAATCTATGATTCTGTAGCAACTCAATCTGCCTGCCTGCTTTTGGGTAAAAGTTGCTCTTTTTTAACAAAAAAAAATCAATATTTGTATAAATATTTATAATATTTACATACAAGCCATGCCCAGCCAGTTATATAACCATCAAGCCACACCCACAAATTAGGCCACACCCACAGAACCAGTTAGTGGTCCCTGGGTTTTAAAATTATGAGTTTGGTGGTCCCTGAGGTCCAAAAGGTTGGCAACCCCTGATCTAGTCTCTGCCCTGACTCCTTCTGACTGAATTTTATTTATTTAAAACATTTACGTAGCCATTATATATCAATGTACAACCATTCATTTAGCAATCTTTTGAAGTTACAGTGGTGCTGAAAAAGGGACTTGTAGCTGGTTCTCGCACTTAGGACAATTGTAGCATTCCTACAGTCACTGTTCAGAATTCAGGCCCTTGAGAAAAATGGTTGTAGCATTTTGGGGTGGTGTGATTGCCATTTGAGACTTCTCCATCAGCTTCGGACAAGCAAAATTAATGAGGGAGCTTCTGTCTTGCTTTAATGGGTCCTGTAGAGTCTTTGCAAAATGAGGCGGTAGGGCAAAAATCCCATCTCCAATATATTGACATTTCCTGAGGGAAAAAGCTCATCTTGCTGGATATATCCTGGGAGAGATGAGGTTTAGCACTGTCATCTGTTCATTGGTGATTTCTTTGTCTCTTTTCTCGTAAATCTTCCTAATATTACAGGTGATGTGGATGACCAGCTTTGAGTATTGCTCTGGGAACAAGAAACTATTTTACACTACTTCACTTCCTTGAACTAGTTAGCTGCTTGTTCCCCAAACTGGTTTGGACAGTGAATGATAGCGTGCTTGCATATTTTTGAGAAGTTAATTTATCTTAGAATGCAAAGGATAAGAACTGATGGAAAAATTCAATAAGATTTTCTCTTCCATACTCATGTGCTTTCCAATGTTGTAGTGATTTCATATCCTCAAGTTGAGGTTCCTTTGCCTCTGTACACAAATAGTTAGCTTATGGAATTTTTTTTGCCATTTTGCAGACTGTCCATGGATCTACAATTTATTAATCTGTTTATGTGACATATTGTAGCAGATGCCTGGCAATTTACATTGGATTTCACATTGGGGGAAATTGTTTAGTGTGTATTATGTATGCTATTAAAATACCTGCAAGCAGCACTAAAATAGCCAGGATTTTGATACACTCATCCACAGTGTTCGTTAACAGTGGGCACTATTGGTGCTTGTGCTTTCAAAATTGTATATTTCCACAGAATGCTCATCTGGCCTTAGGGAAGGAGAGATTGGCCTGTAGAATGCTTTCTGCAGCTCCCATTTATCCTTTAATTCTGGGAGACTTCAGTCTGCTTGCTTGAAATACATTATGTGGGCTGAAGATACAGCTAGGCAAAACCAGACATCAAGAATGACATCGAAAAGGAGACAGCTGAAAAGCATGATTGTTTTCTCTCATTTAGCTTTCAAGTCATTACTGACTTTTGTTGATACCCAGATTTGTTCCTGCAGTTTTCTTGGCAAGATTTTTGGAAGTGGTTTTCAGTTGCCTCATCCCAAGAGCTAAGAGAAAGGGGCCCAAAGCCACTCAACTGACTTAATTTTTAATTTTTAATTTATATTTATATCCCACCTTTATTATTTTATAAACAACTCAAGGCCGCAAACAGCTACATACTAATACTTCTTCCTTCTCATATTTTCTCCACAACAGCCCTGTGCGATGAATTGGGCTGAGAAACAATGAGTGGCCCAAAGTTGCCATGCTGGTTTTATGCCTAAGATAGGACTAGAGTTCACAGCCTTCTGGTTTTTAGTTTGGCATGCTAAGCCTGTACCAACCGGATCACTTTTTGGATGATAACATTATTCCAATGTGACATTAAGAAAGGCCTGATTCTTAACAGGGCAGAAAGTGGTACTAGATGAACTGCAAGGTCATTTCCAATCATTCCACTCTTATGATTTGTTGTCCCAATTTTTTTTATTGACTGAAATGAAAGAGAAAAGGGACTCTTTAATGGCTGTGCAAGAACTTTGCAGGATTTATTCTTTGAAGTTTACTTTGCTACTTCCTTAATGGTCTTTCTCTGAAGCATAAATACTTTTCTTTCAATAAAGATTTATTTAATGATCTCAGAACTAAAATGGAGTTAAAATGGAGTTCTCATTCCCCCCCCCCCCAGTCATCTGTTAACATCTTGCCAGTGTTTTAGTCTGTTTTATTTGAAGATTTGTTTTGCTTTTAGCTGTCATGAATTTATTGATTGATTGAATTTTGAGGCTGTGTGATTCCAAAAACACTCTGGGCCTTTGACAATATTTAAAATATTTTAAAGAAACATGGCTGCTTGGATAAAACCACATAATTTTTTTAAAAGTTGACAGGGCCTCTGCTGACATAGTCTAACCCCAGGCCTGGTAATAGAGCCTGAAATGCTTGAAGAGTAGTTGGGGCAGTATTTGTCTCTGGGAAAATGCCATTCCAGAGGCTAGAGGATGGGATTTTTTTCAGAAAGGTAGACCAAAGATACAGTAAAGAATCACATGGCAAGGAAAGACCCGGCCATCACCGCAACCCCCAGGATGTGTTCCAGGTGGCAGATGATAGCCTCTTCAACAGATCTTTCTTGCTTGGCAAGAGTCTCACTGAACTGTTTGCTTTTAGCTAATGATTGACAGTGACAGTCAGAGAGCACAAGATGTGTCTTGCAAGGTGTGACAGCTCCAGACCCTGAGGGAGGAGTTTCCACCTAGCCCAGGCAAGTAGCTTTGTTATCTGGAAAGGTGCATAAATTTTGCCAAGAAAGGGCTGATTTGGGTTTTGAATGGGTGGGGGGAGCTGAAGAAGTTTTTTGGATGAGAAGCGAAACATCTTAAAAAAACCAACAACCCTGAAAGACCAGTTGCTTTTTGAAAAAAAGCACCTTTGGGACAAATGTGTAGGACAATGGAAAGGGAAAAAGTAGAAAAAGAAAACAAGAAATTGTATATGCAAAGAAAGGCCTTGGTGTTAATATTGGGCTTGTTATTAGCCTCAGTGTGCAATTGGTAAAGTATAATTCTTACAGCCTTTAGTGTTTTTATTTTTAAAAACGTGTTTATGCTCATTTTAAATTCAAGCAAGAAATCCATAAAAACATGGAAATAGAAAATGTGTTATACTTCATGTCATTTGATCCATATTTCTTCCACGAGTCGTTCATATAGTCTTAGAATGGCAGCATATATCAGAGGTCATCTAGTCCAACCCCCTGTTCAGTGCAGAATTTGCTAAGGTGTTTTAGACAGCAGGGATTGCAGTCTCTGAGGATGTCTGATGAAAGGGAATATAACAACTATCGAGACAGCCTTCAAAGGTGATAGCTCTGTCACGAAATTGCCTCAGGTTATATGACAACTTCTCCCTTAAGGCTTCTTTGTTGCCTTTTGAAATTTGAAAAAGGCTGCTAAAACCAGAATTCTTTGGTACATTGCTTACATATAATATTTTGGAAGTCACGTGTTTTAACTTTTTTGGTTTGAGGAGCAAGGTGCTCTTATCTCTGCTGTTCTGAAAACAAAAAATTCTCTTGGGTAGTATTCCTTTTTTTTTCTGTTCTTTCTTTTGAATATGTGTTAAATCATATTTCAAAAGCTTAAATTATCTGAAATGTTTAAACAATTTATGCTGGCAACAAATAACTCCACTGCAATGGAAGTTATCTGAAATTATAAGATGGACAGCAAAAACAAAGCATGGATTTTTAAAAGTATTTCATTGTGAATTCTGAAAAAAGAAAATGTGAAATACTTTAAGAGCTATGGAAATTATTCTTAGCATATTAAACATTTAAATACACTTTTATCTCTTTGGCTTGTGAATGAAACTTCTCTCCAGACCAGGAGTTCTCATCAATCCTCCTGTTTTTTACATCAGTCACCATGAACTGCTAGCTTGATAATAAAGCCCAAGAAGACTTGGGCTCCTTTGCTTGCTTTGCTGAGTTCTGAGACAAAAATGGAAGAGGATCAGGCACAGATATTGTGCCTTTCTGAAAATAAATACAAAACTTTCATTTTTTTCAGTCATATTTCAGGAAAGACAGGCAGTGCTAGGAGCTGCGTAATTTGGAAGTGGGCAATGGAATTTCAGATCTGTGTTTGACTTTGTTGTTGTCTGAGAGGCCTTGAGTTTATCAGAATCATTTAACCAGGATAGATGTTAGTTTTCAGATTAAAATAATACCAGCACTGAGCTCTAGGAAGGTAGGGCAGAATTTTAATGCTGAAGAGTAATAAATGCCCTATTTCTCAGTTGAGTTAAATCTAAAACAAAACATATGCTTCGGTTTGCTTTATGTGACAACTACTTGTTTCTGCCTTGATTGAAGCATGATGGAGTCCTGACTGTGGACATTGGGAGAGAGCCTACGTATTTCCATAACTATGAAGGAGGCTTGTGTGCAGAGTTGCATTTGTTCCTTGGCTGAATGTGAGCTAACAAACTGCCTGTAATGTCCTTAGAAGAGCCCTGGGAAGAGGGTGGCTGTATCCACAATATTCTCCTTGGGAAGATTCCAAATATTTTTTTAACTAAATATGAACCCAGCCAATTGGACTGGAGCAAGGATCCAGTCCATTCTGGCTACACAGACAAAATAGTGTGTGCCCATTGTGACTCAGCTGACACCCTCGCTGCTGCCAATTGTACCGAACAGCTTGCAAGGCAGGAGACTTCCTCTTTTCCAGTTGCCAGCAATCTCAGCACAGATTGCTAGAGTGCAATTTCCTTCCCCATCTTTAATAACAGAAACAAACGTTGCAGGAATGGAGATTTCAGAAGATTCTCTCTCACATCTTACTTATCTCAAAGGCCTTATTTCCTGTTATGCTTTTTACAGTTTGTGCTCTTGCTGTTCTGCAGGTGGGCCTGATCAGAATAATGTTCAACATAAATCCTCTGGAGAACCTCAGGGTTTACATCAGCAGCCGCCCACCTCTTGTGGTTTTTATGATCAGTGTCAGCGCAATGGCCATCGCCTTTCTGACTCTGGGTTATTTCTTTAAGATCAAAGAGATCAAGTCCCCTGAAATGGCAGAGGTAAAGTACAAATCAAGTTTATATCTGAATATCTATCCTCCAGGAAGGAATGTGTAGATAGAATGGAACAAATTATGTAGCTTAATTAATGGGAGTTCAGGATGACACAAAAGATAAAGAGACAAATGAGTGGCTTGTGTATGATCAGGAGGACTCCTCATTATGAGTGTCTGATGAATATGGACAACCTCGGACTGAGACAGGAACACTCAAAATGTTTAAGTTATCACATTATTTTAATGAGGCTAGTCAATCTTGCCTGAGAAGTAAAGGCCATCTGTTTTGTTGCTGCCATTCTTGAATTGATTTTAAACTGTTTAGCAATTCAGATTTAAAATTGTAAAAATGGAAGCACACCTCAGTTGTTGCACAGATTAATAGAATCTTAATTCATGGTTTTAGCATTGTGCCACATATCATTTTCCTATATTACTTTTTCCCATAGCTAATTAAAAGGTAGTCGTTTCAAATTGTAATCTCTTTCAAGATGCCCCAATGACTCTCATTTAACCAGAAGTGCCAGCATCTTGACATGGCTGTATCTCTTAAATCATTGCTGTTATTGGGTGAGATTGGGCGCTCTTGAATTAACTTTGCTGTTTGTTAATATAACATATATGCTGGCTTTGTGAGGGCTGGATGTGAGGGCTATATATCTCTTTATGTTTAAGGACTGGAACACTTTCCTTCTGCGATTTAATGATTTGGATTTCTGTATTTCGGAGAATGAAACATTAAAGCACCTCATAAATGACACCACAACTCCAGAGAATGCCATGACCAGCAGCCAAGCTCGTCCTTCCACTCCATCACCACAAACCCTTGAAGATTCTGGTCCTGTCAATACTTCCGTTGCCATCACTTTGACACTGGACCCCCTCAGACCCTTTGGTGGCATTTCCCGGAATGTCACAGGTTTATCTTCTACCATTTTTGGTCACCAAATTGGACTTTCAGGTATCATTTATTTCAAATGTTATACTTAAGGGCCCGAAACCCTGTGGAAGAAAGTAGGAATAGCTAAAAGCAAATGAATAGAGATCCATTTCTGCACTTCTTAATAGATGTTCTTTATCTAGAAATCATCTTTCTGAAAAGGGTAAAAAAGGAACAGTTTTTATTGAATAGTTTGGCATACAGTTTTTTGTTTTTTTCTATAGGCACCCACTTCCATCATTTTACCATTATAACTGGCTTCCATAAGTGCTGAGGTGGGATTGAATCAACTACTTCATAGTAGTTTATTGACAGTTGTTCACAGCCCAAATTTTCTCCTGGTTTAAAATGATGTAATATAGTTAGTCCTCAACTTACAACAATTCGTTCAAAGTTACGGAGACCCTTGTAAAGATTGACTTGTGATCGTTTTTCACATGTATGACTATCGTAGTATCACCATGGTCATGTGATCAAAATTTGGTTTCTTGGCAACTGACTCATATTTATGATGGTTGCAGTGTCCAGGGTCATGTGATTGCCTTTTGTGACCCTCTTACAAACAAAGACAATGGGGAAGCCAGATTCACTTAACAGCTATGTTACTACAGTGATTCACTTAGCAATTGTGGCAAAATTCACATAACAACTCTCTTACTTAGCAACAGAAATGTTAGGCTCAGTTGTGCTCATAAGTTGTGGGTGACCTGTACTTAAAGTCTTACTGACGTAAGATACTTTCTCACTTTCTTCCCCTCGCTCCCCCCCCCCCAAAGGCAGAGAAGCTCATGAGGAAATCAACATCACATTCACTCTACCTACTGCCTGGAATTCAGATGACTGCGTTCTGCATGGCCGCTGTGATCAAGTTGTCTTCACCACTTGCATGACGGTTACAGCTGCTGCATCAGTTTTCCCAGTCACAGTGTAAGGCTCTAACTAATCCTTATTCCTCCCAGGGAAGCTTTTCACAGCAGTTTTTCATGCCTTCAGGTTTGCCATTTTATGAGACACAGAGGCAGTTTTTCCAGCTTTAAATTTTTAAAGAAGAATTTATGTGTTCCTAGAAGTCTCAAATAGGAATTCTGTTTATTCACCATCGTTTCCCCCAAATAGTGATAGGCATATTTTGCAGGAGTGGGATAAATGGAGGAGGGAGGAACATGGAAAAGAGGGAGTAATCCAACTTCAGGACAGCATGCACTTACAAACTGGAAAGCAATGGGAAGGGGATGGTTGACCCAGGGGGAAAAGATGGGGGAGACTTGGATACACAGCTCAAAATTGTGTGTTGCTCTACAGTCAGCCACCACACTGTATTCCGGAAACATATATTAATGCAACTTTCTGGTACAAGATCGTCACAACTGCAAGGGACTCCAACACAAAATATGCCCAAGACTACAACCCTTTCTGGTGTTACAAGGGAGCCATTGGCAAAGTCTATCATGCATTAAATCCCAAATTGACGGTTATTGTTCCAGATGTAAGTGATTTTTTTTTTTACACTTTGCTGTGAACTTTGACTAGGCTTGTATGAGCAAGATTTGGACATGTGCTCCACAGAAGTGCACATGCTCTGTCCATTGTGTCACTGTCCAGATCTTGCCATAATGTATGTGTGGTGTGAGGGGGTTGTTTGGAATTGTTCTGCCTCAGCAATGTCCCTGCACTTTCCCAAGGCAGTTGCCTGTAGTTTCTCTACAGCCTTAGGAAATGCTTTCTCTTTCTCCATTCAGGATGACCGCTCCCTAATTAATCTGCATTTAATGCACACCAGTTACTTTCTTTTTGTGATGGTCATCACCATGTTCTGCTACGCAGTCATCAGAGGCAGACCAATCAAGTTGCGACAAAACAGCTCGGAGTTCTGTCCTGAAAAGGTAAGCGCCAACGTTATTTGTAGAGGAGCTAACTTGAGGGAGGGAGTCCCTGTTTCCTTAGCAACTATTGTAATTTTGGGAATTATTCATAAACATGTCTAAGCCCTAATGGTGCATTCATGCATTGGGTAAAATGCACTGGCACCTCCAATCTCTTGACATTCTGGAATAGATTAACCACTTAAAATTAGGGAGACCAGCAGAAGACTTTGGAAGACAAAATAGCTGTCAAGAAACTTGGGGCTTCTCAATTTTTTGACCCTTGCCTATTTTATTTTGGTTGTGTTTTATACAGAATTATAGAATTCTGTGTAGAATCAGAGTCGGAAAGAAGCTTAAAGATCAACTAATTTATTTATTTTTTGTTCCCTGCCATTCACTTCAGCTTGTTTAGATACCTTTGACTTCTATCATACAGTTTTATGTTCTTCCCTATCAAAAAACACAAGGTGACTTACAAATGTATGCTTGTTTTAATTTCATCATAACCTTGCAATGTAGGCAGGCTAAGAGAACATGACTTGCCTCGAAGCATACTGTGAACCACATTGATTAATCTTGCGGATTTGAAACCTACCTAGCATTTCCAAGTAACACCCATGACTGAAAATCCGAAGAATCTTTGCTAGACAATTCCAGAGGACGTTTCTGGAATGTTGACTGTCATAGGGAGCTATGCGTAAAATGTCTGCTGTGATGGGTGAGGCTAATTATAAACATCATGAAAAAACACCATGAAAAAAGAACAACTATTCTGTTGTTCCCTGACACCTTTTGTTTCCAGGGGAATATGGAACTTGGGGATATTATGTGGAGTTAATTCTTTTCATTTTCTGGTTGCCTGAAAGGAATATATTTAAATGCAAAATTAAACCACAGCTTTCAGCAAGGCACTCTACAAATATAACAAGATTATGTCATGGGGTGTACAGAATGTGTGTATGAATATGTATATGTGGATGTATTTATTCAAGGGGACCATGTTGTCTGGTGACAACAGAGACAGTTACAGAGCTCGACAAGTCAAGATCTGACTTAACTTTATAGCAGCTCCATATATCAAAGTCCATCTAAGAGGCGTTCCATATGTCATCTCTCATCATTTTCCCAGTTCAGATCACACAGTGACTTGTTATGACCTTATACAACTGATAGCTGAAATCTGACCATATGGTCTCCTTTTCTCTCTCTCCCCCAACTCCAGGTTGCTTTCTCAGAAGCATGATCCATAGCCTCCTTCCTCCAAAAGTGACCAAGTCTGCAATCATTGCCTGCTGAACCCAGAAATGGGTCCTAATTGGTTATGGATTTATCATGAGACGTTGGATTATTCCAACCAAAGACTTTTAAAGTGCCTGTAATGGTTATTTATATAAAGAGTATCCTTGGACCAGATTATGCCAGCGCAGCTAAGATTATTGGGAGTCCATTTCTGTTTTCATTGGAATGTTTTGTGTCTGTGTACATGAGAAGAATTGGAAAAATGTCTTACTGCATTGGGACAGTATGGATGCCTTTATGGGTTTCTAAAACAAAGCACCTTATTTCTCCCAGTGATCTATCTAGCGTTCCAGACAGTGCACATCTCTACTGTGACAGTACAATTCCAAAGTCACTGATGGTTCCACTGAAGCGTGTGTGTGTGTATATGTCTGTGTGAAAGAGAGAGGGAGGATTGCTTTTTCTTCCCATTTTCACCCTGCTTGCAAAAAGTTACCCACTTTTCTAGATTTGTTTTTTTAAAAATACATATACAAACAACCAGCATTCAATCACATTTTAATACTAGTTAAGAAAGATAATGATGCCCATCATTTTAGATTGGAAAAAAAAATACAAGAAAGGCAGTGTTCCAATTCTTTCTTTTGAAGCAGCAGTAAACTTTCTAAGTCAGAATAGACTGATTGTCCATTGTTCATGTTAGATCTCAAGTTGGGACCATTGTCTGCAGAGAAACCTTTTGTGTTGGGTTGCATATACTAATAAATTACATGACATAGTTGCGGTATATCAATGATGAATAAGTTTTGCCTTCACTAGAATCTTCCAGGTTATGGAACACAAAGTATTTGAATGTCCAGATATTTGCACCATTTGAATGTAGGAAAACATTGGGAAATGAAATTCTTCTATCTATATATGTAGATTAGCTGTTGCTCTCTAAAATTACAATTTGGCTTTGAGGGTGTCTAATGATGTAAAAGGATAGGTGGTCTCTTTGAATGGACCAAACTATTGCCTTGATTGCATCCTGAAGCACTTTTCTGCAGATTTGTTTGTGAAGAAAGGTGACAAAACTGTCTAGAGCTATGGAGAACAGATGAACTCTGTTCAGCTCTGGACATGCACAAGTTTTACTCCTTGCAACTCTTCACCCTCCATTCTGACTCTTAGCATTCATAATTTTGGTCAGCTTCCTTCTTTCAAGGAATATAGGATATTGTATCTTGACATTACATTGAAAACACTGCTAATTGCCTTAATGACTTTTCCATTTTCTTCTTTGATAGCAGCATCTTCCCGCATTGGCAATTGTTTGCACTTTCTGCTATGATTCTCACAGTAGAGATCCATTTCAAATGTCTCTGTCAAATAACGCATCACTTGTTTTTGTTCAAAAAAAGATTCCTTATTGAGTTGATTTGTTTGCTTGGTACCTTGATATATTTCCAAGATGGGGGAGACGTCCACATTCTAATGTTGAATAGCGAATGGGCTGAAATAAAGACGGCGTGGCATTTTTTAACAGAATTCCCTTCCAATGATTTTAAATGTGCTAGCTTGGGAAATAGATTCTGGAATTGGGGGGAAAAACAATACTATATTTCTACTTTTTGCTTCTATGGTCCATTCTATATAGGAACTACTGATGGTTCAGGAATGATTCTCAAACAGTGGAGGGCTACAATGGCTTTTAGGATTTTGGTGAAAAAAATCCAGGCAAGAGGTACAAATGGAATATTGCAGTGGTTGTTTGGATCATATTGATCTTGCCTTTTTTCTTTTTTCATGTTCGCTTATTACTTGAATCAGTTTGATTCTCTTTATTTTCTTTTAGAATCTCGTTTCTGTTGGTCTCTGGCCAACAGTATATCAGGGTTTCCCAACTTTGGCAATTTTAAGATGCATGGACTTCAACTCCCAGAATTCCCAGCATGGCTGGCTGAGGCATTCTGGGAGTTGAAGTCCACACATCTTAAAATTGCCAAGATTAGGAAACCCTGCAGTATATGAAGGTTCCCAATATTGGTTCCTCCCCCAAGCCTCCCACTGCAGGTTAGTCTTCTTGGCAGAATTAAAATGGCATTTAATTTGTCTCTGAGCCTGGTGGTCAGTGATTTGTTAATGCAATTTTTCTCCTAGGTTAATTTTTTTGTGTTTGTAAGATGTGGATATTGCTTTGCAAAAATAAAGTTTATTATCAATCCTACTGACAAAATGGGAACCTGAAGCATTTTATTGAGTATGAGTGGGCTCATTCTGTTTGCTTATGTTATAGTCTACTCTTCATAGCTGAGAAACAAATGAATCTCCTTAGAAGAAATTTAGGTCAGGCTTGTTGAAAGGAAATCTTATGTCAGATTTCTCAGTTACAGAAATGAAAATTTTTCTCAATGTTTATGTTGTGCTTTTTTACCACACCATGACAGGAACTCTGCACATGGTAGTTAAATTATTACAAAAATAAACCTAGATTAAAACAAGATTAAAATGAGCAGAACTACACAACATAACTATTAGGAATAGCAATAGTACATATGATTAATGCAATAGAAATCACAGAATAGCAAAAAACATTAAAGTTTTTTTTTTTTTTTTAAATCTAGCTATCATTCCCTACTGAGTTCTGACCAGCGCTATGTACTTTGCAGCAAGATATATATGGGAAATCAATTTTCAGGTTTTGGTTATTATTCACTGAAAAAAAAACCACTTTTCATGAATTGGACCCATCCCCTTTTACAAATGAAGATATCCAAAGTCTCTTTTTGGTGCACAGAAGAATGAGGTGTAAATGTTGAAAATACGCAATGCAGTTGAGAATTTTTTCAAAGAGTGTTTTAGCATCTATTTCATTGCCTGCAGCATTATGGGTTACAAGAAAGTGCATGATTCCTGGTCTGGAAAAATTGGACAACATTGCCCAAATCCCAAATTTGCTTAGTCAGTGACCCAGGGGAATAGGAAAAACCTAGTATATGAAATGGGAGATTCCAATATAAGCTCCTGATTAAGAAACATTGCTACTTTGGAAGTTCTGCAATCCACTTGTGGCTTTGATCCAAATAAAGCACCTTCATAATATTCTTTCAGCAGTTTCGTCCAAGGAACTTGCTAAATCAAATATTGGAGTGATGGTGGACATCTAAATATCATCTACTTCTGAGATCGTTGGTTATGGCTATAGAAAAAGAATCCATATTGTTGCTCCTGGGAAATTATTTAGTCACTTTTTATAACTGCGCCCTTGATAGGCAACTCAAAATGGTATACAATAATACAAAAACAAAAAACCAAATTTTGCCAGATGCAATCCAACAACCAAAAACAATCCAGACACGTTCACAAGACCTCATCCAATGCCTGGGGCAATAACCAAGTCTTCAAAACCTTACAAAAATCATTGTTGGGTCCATCTGGATGTTCTGAGGAATAGATTCCATAGTGCAGGTGCACCAGCAGAGAAGGCATGCCTCTTAAGTCCCACCAGATGATTTGTGTAACAGGACTCTGAACAAGCCAAGCTTATCAGATTTTATTCAACAGGTGCAAATAATTAGAAATAGGTGATCTTGCAAATAATCAGGCTCTGCTTTGATAACCAGAGGCTTGCACTTGAAAACCTGCTGGCAATCAGTGTAGACTCAAAGTAGCAGTGCTATGTGGGCGTACCAAGATACCATTATAACTAATGATGCTGCTGCATTCTGGACCAGCTGTAGTTTCAAAGTTGTCTTCAATATACAGCACAAGGGAATCCAGACAATGGAATTGAAACATGAGGGACTGAGTACAACCTTCTGAACCAGGAACTGGAGTAGCTGATGCATAAAATGGATTTATGTGGAGATCCCCAAGCCATGACTGCCACTTATCTTTCAAGAGGAATTATGAGATTAGGAATACCCTCAAAATGTATACTAGATCTATTAGTGTAATTAATGGTAAGGCCAATGAGGTATACCACTACATTCAGAACCAGAGAAAATACCTAGATCCAAGGGGCCTCAAAATTCATAATTATTCAGTCTTGATAACTTTCTCGGTACTCTTGATCCATATTTCTTGAGATAGCTAGACAATCTGGCTATATCTGATGATATCTAACTCTATACCAGTGACCTTATTTAGTGATGTGATGTACTGTAGATGTTAAGTGGGCACAAAGAATCAAGTTGTGAGAAACCTGTACCCACAAAGGAAGGGTCAATGATCCTCATTTCCCCATGAACATCTGGAGCCAACTTGGAGAAAAGGAATCATATGTCTTCCACTCATAAAATCAAGCACATCCAGAAGGATACTATGACTGATTGTATCAAAGGTCACCAAGACATCAAAAGAAGGCTAGGATGGCTATACCCTAGTTCCACCATGATCAATATTGTTTTAATCCTATACTCAGCTGAAAGATCCAGAAAACCTTGGATTTAAAGCACTCTGAAGCTGCAGCCTACCCATTTTCTCCACGATCATGCCCAAGGGAAAGTTGGAAACAGCTCAGAACTGATTTCCTAAGGAGGCAAACCTCATTGAAGTATGAATTCACCATGACTAGATAATTTCCTGGGAGGCCTTGAGCCAACCTGGAAGGACATGGATTTGATACAACTCATAGTCTCGAGAATTCTGTCCGTTCCTTGGGACCAATAGGCTAAACTCATTACAGATAACCACAGGACGTGGATGAATAAAGTTCAGCTCAGAGTAAATCCAAACAACCTTATCTGACAGATTTCTCAAAAAGTCCTTTCAAAGGTCAAATGATCTGACCTTCTCTTATCTAGGAAGAATGGGCTATCTTACACAGGACTGCCAGAGAACAGTTTGTTGATGCAAAAAAGAGTGGAAAATACCTGTTTTGCCTTTCTTATTTTTATGGTGTAAACCTTAATAAAGTTTCTTAATCTATTCCTGGCTGAATTTGCCCTTTTTCTTTCTCTGGAAGTGTTCTGGGTGTCTTATTTCACTTCAACTCCATAGGTTCCTCTGAAAAACAGGAGGAGAATCCTCTGGGATCCTAGAATTAATATGGCATTAATGTTTTTAAACCTCAGTATAATTTCATAATTGATTAGATTTACACAATTGTATTTGAGTCTCAGAATACTGTCATAAGTTAGAATCTTAAAGGATCAAATACTAATTGTGATGTAACAGTTTATAATTATAGTTTTGTGTCAGCCTCTGAATATTTTCATAAATTTCTTACTGATTTTGAAAGTAATTTCTGCAGGTACATTTGACATTAGAATGGGGAATAGATGCCAGAACTGAAAGCCTTTGTCTTATAAAGATTTGCGTTTCATCAACATGAAATACACAATTCTGTACCCATGAACACAGCCATATTGTTTCCAGGGACCAACACGGAAGTGGTTTGCTTGTTCACATGCATTTTTAATCTCACTATTTAGCAAAGGTTGCTGAGTTTTATGTAATTCTCTTATCCAAGTCCAATACTGCTTTCCAACATTACTCAAGGTTGGCTAAGTCTTTGTTAGAGAAGAGGCAGAACCTGGGGGCAGAATCGAGAGAGGACTCCGCCTGGAGTCCTTATATTCCCACAAGCAATCAAAGTCCAGCAGTCCCTGAATTCTTTATCTAACATCAATTTAGCCCTGACTGTTAGTTCACTAGATTCTTGCGTATAAGTATGAACAATATATTAGTCTGGCTTGGAAAGTAAAAGGAGGTTCCATGGTATTTGGAACAGCATTTTTAAAAGCAAACCTCAGAGAAACTGCAAATCTGTAAGAAATAAGAGAAGCCTCTTCTCTAAGGCTTGTTGTAACACTATAGTTAGAGCACTAAACCACACAGCAATGCTGAATTAACCCTTCTAAGACTAGTTAGAAGAAATCTGTTTTAAAAAAAACACATCCTAATTTCTAGCTTATTCAAATATCAAATCACTTTTGAAATCTTGCAGGAAAACTGCAGACTCCTCCAGCAGTTCTGGGGAGTTTGAAACCCAAAGGTTTCAAAAGGTTCAAGTGTTGTTTTGGTGGCTCACTGATTTGTAAGATTAAACCATTAAGTTAGAGAGACAAAGAATGGTAGACAATATTCTGAAGGAAAACTCTTTGGTTGTAACATCCTGAGTTACTTGAAGGGCTACAAATAGAACTTTTAAGAGATAAGGAATAGCAACCTGCCCACAAAACTATCTGATTTCAGCTAATTTCTCAGTCAAAGCTACCAGGGAAACGGATTGTAGAGGACTAAAACTAGTCAATATGCCACCCACCCAACATTCAGAGAAAAGACAGGTTCTGAATAAAATTGATGGTGATACAGAGTGAGTAGCCTGATCTACTAATCTAGGCTAAAATGAGTTTGGGTAATTTTGTTTAAGTTATCTTGGGGGAAACCAAAAATTGTCTTAGCAATTAAATCAAGTGGTTCAGCGTTAACAAGTCATGCAGCAAGTACCTATTTTTGGTTGTCCTAACTCACTGGACCTAACCCAAAGGTGCTTTTTCAAAAGGCAACTGGACTTTGTTTTTCCTTGAAGACATTTTACTTCTCATCCTAGAAGCTTCTTCAGGACTGGTTTTTTTTTTCTTTGAAGCCTCTGGGAGGAGAAGTGAAAAGTCTTCAAAGGAAAAACAGAAAGTCCAGTTGCCTATTGAAAAAAGCACTTTGGGACAACCCCGACCTGGATGACTGACCATCTCCACCGTCCCTGGACTTACTCAAAAGTACCATCTCTTGTCTCAAGGTCCCTTGGCAGACGGCCGCCTGTTGTGTCTCTCATAGTCTTGGGGCGAAGAGAGATCATCACAACGTTCTTGCAACGCCAGAAGCCTCAACCCGTTTTCTTTCTTTTCTTTCTTTCTTTCTTTCTTTCTTTCTTTCTTTCTTTCTTTCTTTCTTTCTTTCTTTCTTTCTTTCTTTCTTTCTTTTCTTTCTTTCTTTCCTTTCTTTCTTTTCTTTCTTTCTTTTAAATCGAATGGCGGGGCTGGACAGAAACCTCCGCTGCTCCAAACCATCCCGCTCCCCTTGCCAGTCCAATCCGCACGGCGGGAAATTGGCTTCGGGTGGGGAGTTCGAGAGGCAGAACGTGCAGCCGCTTGTTCCGGACGGTACTTTCCGGAGACGGCGAGCGGCGCGCAGCCAGAAGGCATCGGCTGGCTCGCTGGCGGCGGAAAACGGAGCTGGGCACCCCCGCTCGCTGGGTCGCTCCCTCTGCCTCCCCGCCGGCGACGCTTGTCGGCTCCTTTCGCGCCAGAGAGGACGCGCGCTCTGCACGTGCTCAGAGAGAAGCTCGTCACGTGCTCCCGGGCCAAGCAGGGGGCGGTGGCTGTGCATTTTTCACCCCCTTCGGCAGGCGGAGCGAGGAGGCTCGCCAGAAGGACGGGAGCGCGCAGGCAGAGGCGCGACCAGCCAGGAAGGGGTTGTGACTGGCCCAGCCCAGCTGCAGCTCGAGGCGGGATCGTCGCGGAGGAAGAAGGAGCGGGACGGCCTGGCTCGTTCGCCGTTGGCGGCTCGGAACGGCCGGGCTGCCATTCCCCCCTCGCCCGGCCCGCGCATACCGAACTCCGGCGACGCCCATTCTGCGCTCGGTCCGGATGTGCAACAGTTTCCCTGAAGTTGCGCCCGGAGCGAGCAGGCGGACGGGCGGGCGGTTCTTGAGCGAAAGGCTGGAAGGACGAGAGCAGCCGGGCTGGTAGGCGGCTCGGCCCGTGAGGGAGAGCCAAGAGAAGGGCGTCCATCCCTCCGTCCCTCGGCTCTGCTGGCGGGAGATGCTCGGCGACGCCGTCCTTTCTGTCCTCTCGGCGCTGCGGCTGCTCCCGTTCGCCTCTCTCTCTGGGCAGGAGCCGAGGATGTCCTCCTGAAGGCCGGGAGAGGCAGGGGAAGGGTGGGCTTTGCTTCAGGATGGGCGCCAAACAGACCAAGGGTTGCTCGCTGACCGGGAGCGGTAACAGCAGCGGCAGCAGCCCCCAGGGTCCCCTCCCCGCCGGCCGCCGACGGGTTTTGCCTTCTCGGGACCGCGGAAACTTCCTGACGTCCCTCGTAGTGAGATCGAGTGAAAAGTTTGGCAAGGGGGCTGGCGGCGGTAGCCTCCCCCCGTACCATCGCCGGATCGTCCTGATCCAAGATATGCTGAGGATGGTGAAACAAGGCAGGCACGAGGAGGCGACTGATCTGCTGAAGCACCTGCGCCAGGTAAGAGGGTGGGGTCGCAGCAGGAATCGGGTGGGTTTTGTTTTTGTTATTGTTTTTCTTGTTTTTTGGACTATTCTCCAACAACAGTAGCAGATGTCTGGATGCATGGACTGGACCTTACTTAGTTCCTGCTGGGCATATTGAGGGTGCTCGGCTTTTTAGCCTTTACTTCACCAAGCAAGCCAGAGAATTGTTCTCATTGAACCAATGGAATTGGGGTTTGACCCACTGAAGTGGAGGAGGAATTTGGAAATGAGAATTTAGGAGTGGGTTATGGTTTAAGATGGCATCGTTGCTGGCTGAGAGGCATTAGCCAATGTGAAATTTAACTCCTAAACTGGACGGATTGGCAAAGTTCTCCATTTGACTTTGAGCCAGGAAGATTCTTGGACATAAGCCAAAGAGATACAGTTCTTGAAGGGATTTTCAAAGGGGATTTCAGTGATTTAATCTGAGTGAAGAAGAGTTGGAGGTCCCTGACAAGAATGTCCTCCACATTTGGTAAGATCAAAATAGAATATTGTACCACAGTGAGCAAATATTGCTTGTACATAAGTCTCTTCAAAGCAATCTTTGCACCCGTTCAGTTCTCAGCTCTGTCACAGCATAGTCATTTTTGCATTTTCTTGCTCTGCAGAGAAACTCAGGTGGGTTGGAGCTGACTGTAGGAGCCAGTCTCAGTCACCTTAGGAAATGAAAAGAAGATTCTCTTCAAAGCTGTGATAGAGCTCAGCTCTTTGACTAAACCAGTAAAAGTTGCAAACCAAGCTTTTCTGATGTATAAAATCTATGGCACAATAAAGCATGGTTAAGCTCAGTCATTGTTTCCTTACTATTGGTGGGATTGGGGACCCCTGGGAAGAATCGTATGGGAAACTTTTCCTGTCTGGCACTTAAGGGCTGTGCAGAGATCCAGATTTGAAGGGAGAAATGATTCAGAACATCCGTGGGTGCACATGTAGCACCTGTTGGTAGCTTCTTAAAGGTGCCATATTTTTTCCTTGGGCTTACATGGCTCCCCTCCACAGTTGTTTGCATGATTCAAGGAAAAGAGAACCTGAAGGGTTTCCAAATGCTACATGCATATTTCTGGGTCCTTTGGATTACCTTTTTCTCTTTGAATCCAGACCTCTGCACAGCACTAAAAGGAATAATAAAGGAAGTGTCCAGATTTAAAGTGTAACATTTTGTTAGGCAGATGGATGGGTTGAAAACAGTTGGACTGCAGAATCTGCTCAGTGAAACTCCTACATGTAACCTATCAATGTATATCAATTGATCTGGTATGTGAAAAGAGTAGCAAGGATTATAAGGATTTGATTTTGTTCGGCATCTGATAGAGAGAAATTCTGGCACTCACTATGTTCCGGTTTTTCTTTCTTATCTAGATGTGTTGATTCTTAGCATGCACATTTTTCTTCAGTAGCAAAGGTAGCCCAGTTTGATTCGCAAGTGAATATACAGGGGGAAAAAGACTCTAATATGGAAGATTATTTGTATATCAGCTATAAAGATGGGGGAGGGAATTGGAGGTCAGTGAATCTTCTGCCATATTTGCCAAGATCAAATGCAAATGCTGGTATAATTGTTTTCTGTTTTGGTTTTTTGCTACAGTATAGAGATTAACAACATGTTTAAATCCACTGCCCTATGTTTCTTGGAGTAATTGAATTACATTTGCTGAGAATTAATTAAAGGGAGTCTGGACTGGCCTAGTGAACCCTGTGGATTACTTGGCATATTTCCTTGCACCGTTGCAGTGCATCAAGCCCCACAGGAGTACATTTCATTTAAGTTGGGTTAATACAATTAATTTCTCCTGTTTAAAATTAACCTCAGCGCCCCCCCCCCCCCAATTTATGGAAATTATCTTTTTTGGGTGCTGAGAATTCCCAGATAGATACTGTTTGTCCTCCTGTTATAGTTTCCAGCTTTCCTCCAGAGCAGAAATTGTTTTTTAATTTGTTATGTTCCTTTGGGAGATCTTAGTCAAAGGGTCACCAGCTTTAGCTGAATTGGATGTTCCAGAGAGGGAATACAAATGATGGTATTAACAAAATAAGCTCTGTTCTGGTGGGAACTATAATAACTGACAGTATCAGAGACATCCAAATCTCTTGATTGTCTGGCTATTAAAACCCCTTTCCGTGGGTAGTTTCTTGAATTCAGCTTGGAAATTGCTCCTTAGGAAGACTTCTTATTTATTGAATTTCTTAAAGCATCAATTCTAGGATAGATTTTTTCCCCCCTCCAGACTGCACTAAAATGGAAAAACAGTCTGAAAAAAAGCAATAGGAAAGCAAGCCTACATTGTTATAGAAAACTACATAGATGCATCTGTTTAATCATTAGGCATCAAGTTCCATTTAATGGAGTTTTTAACTTAGAATCATAAAAGCTGTAAAAAAATCCTAGAAAAATAATAGGCTGTTTAGAACTTGGGAAAACTATAAGGCCTACTGCCCCAGAAGAACTTTCCAAACCCCCCAAAAACATTTCAGAGGGCCCTTTTCATCCAGTTGTCTTACTTTGTTTGATTTCTACTGATTATTACAGTGTGCAGATATTTTGGTGCGTGATAAACATTTGCTTAGTTATGCTAGTCTCAAGCCATGGAAGACCTATTGCAAACCACCATTCAGAAATGAAATGTACTAGCCAAGAGTTTGGGAAGAATCCCCATTGTGGGGATTGGATTGTGAGGTCCAGTGGTTGGAAAAAGTGTCCTCAATGATTCTTCTTTGAGCCTAAGAATTACTTCCTTGTTCAGTTTACATGCAAAAAAAAATTAATCCTTTTCTTGGAACCTGTTGCAGGCTTATGGTTTTCTTAATCTAAGGCTGTGAGAGAGGTTTGAATAAATGCATTTCCTTTTATGTATTTTATTACATGTGTCTTAACACTTTTACCTTGAGAACTTGGTATACATGAAAGTCCCTCTGATTTTATGGTCATAACTATAGTGGGAGGTAGATTGGACTGAGAGGCAATGACAGTTCACTCACCTTCTAAACTTCCTAGCTGAATCTAGACTTCCTCCTTGTCTTTCAAGTCCAAGTCTTCCAACACTTTAAACACTATGCTACAGGGATCCTTAGAAGATAGATTCTATAGAAATACTTCTCCTTTCATGGAGAAGAAGGACTAGGGGGTAACATATAGTGTTATATGTTACTGGAATAGCGGTATTCCAGTATTTGAGGGGCTGCCACAAAGAAGAGGGGATCAACGTATTTTCCAAAGCACTAGAAGGCAAGAGAAGCAATCGATAGAAATTATTCAAGGAGAGAAGCAATCTGGAGTTAAGGAGAAACTTCCTAAGAGTGAGAATAATTAACCAGTGGAACAGCTTAAGTTCAGAAGTTGTGGGTGCTTCATCACTGGAGGTTTTTAAGAAAAGACGAGATTGCGATCTGTCTGAAATGATATAGGATCTCCTGCTTGAGTAAGAGGTTGTATTAGAAGATTTCCAATGTCCTTTCCAGCTCTATTCTGGTTGATTGGACCAAAACCAAACTTTGGATTGCAACAGATGTGTTAATATTATTGTGATGAAGGCTAGGAAATGGTTAAATTATGATAATGTGTTAATAAAATACCTCCATGAGGGAAAGATGTTTGGGCATTTGCAGAGGGGCTGTCATAGTAAATGGGGCCAGCTACAAAACATTAATTTTCCAGATGAGCACACTTCCCAAGAAGAGCACTAAGCTGCAAGTATACATTGGTTCTATTTTCTAAGAATTCCTGTGGGGACCCAAGCGTCTGTTGGAAATAATGCAGGGACTTTGCAATGTGCCAAATTTCCATTTCTTTAAAACTTGAAATATTTAAGAAAGAAATAATTTGGAGCAAGGAGCTTAACAAATACCATAGAAGCTGACTGTGGGCAAATTGGTGCCCATAGGCTTAAGTTGCTTTCTCCTCACCTAAGCTGTTTAAAATTCAAAGTATATGTGTGTATATATGGGAGGAAGTATCCTTTAATCTTATTTTATTCTTCACCACCCACCCCCACTTGTAGCAAACTCCATACATAGATGCCCCTTGCAAGCTCCTTTTCCCTTTATAGAGTAGCCATGCGGCTGCTATAATTTGGTTTTATGGTTCCTGGTGTTTTGATTGTTGCTTGGAAGGAATAATCCCCAATTGGAAAGACTCTTTCATGTATTGCATGTATTCTTATACCTGCTGTGATTGCATTAAATTATGACTGATTATAGCACAGCAGTTTTCCAGCTTGTATTTGAAATCTCACCTCTGTATTCAGTGCTCCTCAAATGCTGTTAATGACACAGGCTAGCAGTTTGCTTTATTTGCTTTATTTGTCAGAGATTCCGAGGTGTGGAATGTTTAAAAGTTTGCCAAAACTGGCCCACCCATGTCAAATAGCACCCATAGAAGCAGTTGGCCCATTTATTCTCAATGTTTGTTGATAAACTGGGCAATGTCTATTCCAAATGCTAGGACAAATGCTCTTTCTAAGGTGTTGAACCTGACAAGGTGGCTACTGGCTACTTGTTTCCCCTCATCTCTTGGGTAGGCAAGAGTTTAAAAGACCCAGCCCAGAGCATGTACTGTGAAAGTTGGAAAGCCTGTATACCATTGTGCAAATTTGCCCTTTGTCAAATAAAATATTAATTAAAATATTAAATAAAATATTAATTCTTAACAAAATGAAGGGAGGGTGAGCAAGAGACTGCATAAAAATAATTAAAAGGGGGTTTTTGTGGGCTCTATCCATTTTGCAATTAGAAAATGTGACACGCATCAGAGAAATCCCATCATTTTCCAGATGCCTGTTGCAAGATGCTCACACCATCTTGTGCCTTAATTCTTTGTGTTCTTGGGAAGAAATGCTGTTTGGGTGGTGGGGTGGATATCAGACAGACAGCTTGGCTGTTGCTAGGTGGACTGGCTTTCTACCAGCCCATTCACCAGTTGTGTGAAAGTGGAAGCATTTAGAAACTCTTACAGGAGTATAAGAGAGGATCAAGATGGAGAGAAAGTCAAAGATGGAACTGTTGATGCCTTGAAGGCACTTCAATAAGTCAAATATTAAGGAAACGATGCTATGGAAGAGACAGGAACAAATGTCCGTTCCAGGAGAAGAATTCAACCTAAGTGAAGAAATAACAGGAGCAAAGTTTTGAGATGAGTGGTGATTTCATATGTACTTATATTCACATGTACTCAGTCTGTAGCTAGACCTGCAGTCATTTGTGCTGTGATGATTTATGTTTGCTTAGCAAATCCACAAGTACAAATGCTAGCCTTGAGGATTAGATTGTAGGCCATAGAGGACATAATGGGAGTTTTCAGCATGTAGCTCTGGAGAATGCAGCAATTCACAAGGAAAACAGTGGCAAATTGAACATTAGTCAGGAACTGTTTGGTGTGGGTGTGTGGTGTCTGGACAGCTTGTACAATCTTCCTTCCTTGGAAGTTTTTCATGGAAGCTATTTTATCTCCCTATTCTATCATGTTTCTACAAGGAAATTCATAATATAGATTGGGTAACCATAATTTACATCAGTGATGGTGAACCTTTTTGGCACTGAGTGCCCAACGTGAGTGTGTATCCAAAATGCAATGCACATGCCCCACGCATTCACCTTCCCTGCACATGCACTCCGCACATGCATGGCAAAGACCCAAAGACCAGGTGGCTGGCAGGAGGCGTGTGTGCATGCATGGTGGAGCTGAGCTGGAGTGACAGTGCACATGCCCGCAGAGAGGGCTCTGAGTGCCACCTGTGGCACGTGAGCCATAGGTTTGCCACCACGGACCTAGATGAACATAGAATCATAGGACTGGAAGGGACTTCAGAGTTCCAACCCCCTTGCTCAAGGCAGGAGACTTTATATCATCTCAATCAAATGGTTGTCAAGTCCATTCTTGAAAACTCCTGAAGGCAAGTTTCTCTATTCATTAATTGTTCTCACTGTCAGGAAATTTCTCCTTAGCAATATTCTACCTTCTGTTGATCTTGATGCTGTCGTCTGTTGATACAGCCTAGAACTGTATTGGCATTTTTGGTAGCTGCAGCACATTGTTGGCCCATACTTAAGTGATCATCCACTAGGACATCTAGAAAAAAATATATATATATATGGTTAGATAAATGCTTTTCTATGAAATTGCCAAATGGGCATTTAGGGCAGAAAAACATGGTTTTCTCCTGGAAACTGTACACCAATTGAATATCTTGTACCATACTTACAGTATCCAAGGTGCTTGTTAGCACTGTTAATTGACACTGTTAATAATGTATGGACAAGGACTTTGGATTGGCATGAAATCCAGAACAGAATTGCAGAAAATAACTATGTTTCGTTGATATGGTTTTCTGGTTAGTCATTTTATAAAAAAATATTTTGTACTATGGCCCCATCTCTACTATATTTGGCATGCTTTGCTCACAAAAATCTTTCCCCTAAATACAAGTTCCAGACACTTAACAGACCATATTCTGTGCATTTTTACCAACATGTTTATTTTGTGCAGCCAAAGTCTGAACCATCGCTTTGGGAACCAACTATGAAATGAAATTTTCATTTATTAGATTTATAACCCACTTTTTGTTCAGGTGTACATTGTAGTTCTTCCTAGTATTTTTCCACACAACAAAACATCTCCAAGAGAGCTGATTACTCAGTGTGGTTCTGTGGCCCGAAGGTGGACTACAGCCTAGTTCTTTTTGCACTTTGTCTGACACCTTAACTTGCACTGGTTGTTTTGAGTAGATATGCAAAAATGCTACAATAAGAGCAGAAAGTTTAGGCTTCCAATCCAAAATTTGGTACATGTAGGTTAAATGATTGCATTGAGAGATTCATCTGAGACCTATTTTGATTCTACAGGATGGTAAAAATCTCTCCAAAACATCTTAGATGGAATAACTGTATTATATCATTTAATAAAAACACCATAAAATCTATAGTCTGTTATCCTAGAACAGTGTTCAGAAGTCCAGTAAGGAACCACTGACATATTTCTGATCAAGAAACATAGATTTTCTGCTAATATAGTCACCTGAAGAGAAGCTCAAATTGTGAGCATATTTACCCTGTATATATCACCTATACATTTGATGAACACTTGCCAATTAAGATAAGGGCAAGAAAATTCATAAATTAAAGGATAGTAGCATTCTGTCAGCAACATCCAAGCAAGAAAAACAGATCTACATAATTGGATCTGCTGTCAGAATAAAGAGATAAATGGGGAACATGGGGAAGTTTCCCCTTTTCTTTTGAGAGTTTCATTTTCCAGATTTAGAAATTTGAGAAAATATCAACAGAAAATCTATGTAAAGTTCTTTTCTCCCTCTTTATCCTATCAACAATATTTGAGCTTTATTTACTCTAAGTGGATAGAACTAATTAACTATAAGTTAATTTTGCAATTCTGGAGATTGTTTCTCTTCACTTAATATATTTTCCTGGGAATAAATCCAGTAGAACTAAACAAGACATAATAATGAGTAAAGGATTGGCCTATTAGGTATTTACTTGAATATATTCTGATTAGGAATGATAGTGCAATTTTTTCTGTTGTGTCATGAATTATGTTTCATGTAATAAGTAATAAAATCAAATTAAGGTTTGTAACTATATTTTCATATCCTCCCCTCAAATTCTGTCTTTCTAAAAGTGCTTGGTAACCTTCCTCCACCCACTCCTTTTCTCCCTAGTGCCAAAATATTGGAATAGGTTATATTTCAGTGCTGAACAAACTGAACAGACATTCCCCGTATGCCATAACAGAGAATAAGGGAGATCTGGTGGAAATTTTTCAGTCCCTTAAAAAAAAAAGGTTCTTCTAAAGTCACCAATTGACCTGGATAAAGATCCTTGAAAGGATCTTTCTCTTAGAAAATTGCCAGCCAGTTCCTCCCCCTCCCCTTACATATAACAGACCTCTCTGGCTTCTTGTTTTATCCAGTTTTTTTCACCAATGCCCAAAAAACTGTGCCTTTCCACTCCTGGATGCACATTGCAAGAATCAACTTCCCTCGATGTTCCTAAAAGAGGTAGCTGCATTTGTTCATTGCTGCAGTCTCTGCTTCTCCACCCAAACCCAAACCCTTGGAGCATCTTAGCATATAAATTTATTTTCATGCAAGCTTTTAAGGATCACAATCCATTCTTATCAGATTGGGGAGTGAAGTTGTATGAATAAGATTTTACCTGTTACTCCTCTGTGTCCATTCATTTGCTCTCAATGCCTGTGGAAAGAATTAATAGTGATAAAGTATGGAGCACTGCAGTTGCTGGAGTAGATGTGTTTGAGATGGTGGTGTGAGACCCGGAACCTCAGTAAGGATCGCCTTAGATTTGCAAGAATTCCTGTTTTGTTTTGTTTTTAAACAATCTTTATCTAGGCAGATTAGATTTTGGCAGGCCCGAAAGAATCAGTGTTGGGAAGAATTTATATTTTCGAGCTGTTTGGTGAAATGATATCATCCCAGAACTGTGTGGACCATATGCCTTTTTCTACGTCAGATCTAAATCTGCTTTAATAAACATTCTGCTAAGCTCTGCCTGAAAAAAAAGGGATTTGTAGGAACACCTATCTTTCAGAGATATTTCCCTAAAATGTAGGAGAAAGCTTGTGGCAGGGAATGGGGAGTCATTGTGAGTTTGAATGGGGACCATATACTACTCTCTGCCTTCCATGAAATGCTCAGCTATAAGCAGCAGCTCTTACTAAAGAAATCCTTGCTGGTAGAATGATTTGGGATTGTAATGAAATGTGATACAATCTCCATTCTCAGGTGGGAGAGCCCCTTATTATACCTAAGTAAAAGAAGGGATAAGCTAGCAGACGGCGCTGTTGGGCTGCATTCACACAACATGCTTAATTGGGTCAGGTAAAGCCTAGAAGTTGTTTTCACACAAAATGTTAAACACGACTAATGTTATTCTGGTTATTGTCATGTATGTGGTTTAATGTATTGCTCAGATGTTTATTTTGTGAGGTTATGGTTTAGGAACCTATTTCAGTAATGTAACTGAGTAGGTGGTATGAATGCAAATATTATTATGTCCAGCTACTGTAGAATCGGAAGTGGTGGTCATAAACTTCATCACATTCGCTGTTTTAAGCAGTTTGGGGGTCTCCAAGGCTATTCTAAAAACTACAAGGAGAACCGGAGGATTTTGGTTTTCTAATTGGCTTCAATATGACTAGAATGATACATAGAAAACTTGGGGAAGAATAGGAGCTAATCATTGTCAGGAAATTAGAGATTAAATAAATGTTTTCCTTATGCTACAACTTGCTTCATACACTACGAAACTATGTGGTTGGGCTTAGTTTTTGGGGAGAAAAATAAGGAAAAAAATCTGCCTCTGCCTACCAGCATCCACCGGTATTCATCTGGCTAACGTCCTGTCAGTGTGTGAGAGAGCTGAGGGCTGTTTGGAAACTGAAACTGTATTTGCTATGTGAGCAAGAAGGACACAGCAAGGATCCTGGGCATGGCTTCACTTAACTGTTCTGTATTAAAGCTGCTTGGTGCTGTGAAATTAAACTGAAACTCCTCTCCTCTGCTTGTGTTTTGCATTTGGAACAGATTTCTTTTCAGGTGCGGAGTGGGATAGAACTCCTTAGCATCAGAGCGTGTTAATAATAATATACAAAATACTAATGCTATGATGGTCATTTCAAAAAATCCTTTCTTAGTGAGTACCTAGAAGCCAAGAGGAAAAAATTTCAGGTTTGTAGGCGTTATGGTTCTGGAGATTTTGTGATGATGCATGAGTGGTATTTCACTTTTATATATATATAGATTGATTGATGATGATTTGAAGGATTCCTCTGAGAAGTTTCAAGAGTACTTGAGACATCTTCATTTGCACTTCCTACTTCCTGTTGGTTTGTGCAGTGGGGTCGCAACACCATCTGCCACCTGGCAACTTCTGATTTTGCTATGTATGTCGAAAATACATTCTTCCCTGCCTCAAAAGGCATGGCTTGTCACCATGAATTCTCTGACATCCTTGCTCTGCATTATATCTGATAATACATCTATTCCTCATACGAAAACAAATCTGAGGCTTTTAAGTACTGGTGGGAAAGTTCTGTTTGCCCTCATCTATCTTCCACTTTGTCCTATATGACTTAGAAAGAGCTATTGAGGCTGTTGGAAGAAACCACAAGGCTAGGGAGAGGCATGATTTCTGGCTTCTTTGGCTCAATTATCCTAAAGAGTTTGTATAACTAACAATTATGTCTTTGTTCAGAGTTATTTCAGAGATAAGGCCAATGTGCTTTTCCTCCCCAGGCACTAGCTCAAATAAATGACCCAAAGTAAAAGTCTTTCAAATGGAAGAACAAAAAGAAAAGCAAACTTTCAGAGGGAAAAATAATACAAACATTCAGTAAAGGATGTATTCGAGTGTTTGCATTTCTATGTATGTGCACACACACACACACATACACAGATACCACTCCCCTACACAGACTACAATAAAGGAATGTGTGATGCATACACACAAACTAGCACAACCCAACAGTGGTGTGCAGTAAATAACAAGCTTACAGAATGAGTAATGACAAAAACTCTGAACTGGGCACAGGGGAATCAGAGGGTATAATAACCTGGCACATTCCAGGCTAAGCCACAAGCCTGGCTTGTTGTGTCATCCAAATGTACCCACCACAAACATATCTATCCCTCTAGAATTGGTTGCTATTCTCCTATTCTAAAGCCCCTTATATGTGGAGTGCTTCTGCTCTGCCTCTAAACATCTACGATAGTTTTTTTTTAAAAAGGATCAGAATGAGATTTTCTGTTATATCCATGTTGTGGCCTCTAGGAAGTTAATAATATGTTTTAAAATTTAAGATGTTCTTATGAGAAACTCAGTGAATCAGGTTCCAGATGTAATAAAATAATGCACACTTAACTTTGAAATTCTTTGTTTTCTTGCATCCCGTCTTCTGCTCCACATATTAGTGGAAGTCCTGAAATGTTGCTGAGCAAATTTTTTGGCAATTGAAAATACTTTGGGTTAATCTTCTCTGTGTGTGTGTGTGTGTGTGCGCGCGCGCGCGCTGTTCAGCTTCCCTCGGGTATTATCCCACATCATTGTAGTGCTGTTAAAGTTGTAGCAACGTTTCAGCAGAATCTCATCTGCCATCATCAGGCTTCTGTATGGATGTGGGTCTCACAGCTTCTGGTTTCAAATTCGAGGCTGGTCTATTCTGATTGGCTAGGAGTCTGGGTCTGTGTTCACTGGACTTGGAGTTTGATTGATTGGTGTTTCTGGTTTCTTCTGTCTGTTTTGTGGCTTTGATTGGTTGGCAACAGTCTGTTCTTGTGTTGGAGGCTTTTAGTGCAGCTTGGCTCCGTGTGAAGGGACGGCTGCTCTTCATTAGCAAGCTGGGTTTCACCTGGGTGCCTGGTGGGGGGGTTAGGTTGGAGCTATCAGAGGGAGTCTGTTTTTGCCCAGGTGTTTGACTGGCTTGTGGCATAGAGATCTTTCTGTTTGAGAGTGCTGGCTTCCAAATGATTGACAGTCTGGTGGAATCATCTCTTCTATTCATGCTGTCAGGTCTTTTTTCAATCTCTATGGCTTCTCTGATGATTCTGTGGCTGGGGTTTTCTATAGTGGCCAGGGTTTTAGTGCCATTGAAGTTGATGTTGTGACCTGTGGTTTTCATGTGTTGGACTAGTGAGGAGGTGTGTTCCAGCTTTTTTACTGCATTTTTGTGTTCCTCTAGGCGGGTACTTATTCTTCTATTGGTCTGTCCAATGTATGTGGCCGGGCATGATGTACAGGGAATTTCGTATATGCCTTGGTTTTCCAGGTCAATTTTGTCTTTGGGGTTCCTCAGGATGGCTGCTATTTTTTTGTCTGTTTTGAAGGCAGTCTTGATGTGATGCCTGTGTAGTATGTGTGTATATTTATATCTATCTATCTATCTATCTATCTATCTATCTATCTATCTATCTATCTATCTAT
>BLBF01000036.1:8026790-8049459 GCA_015471245.1 Laticauda colubrina | reverse complement strand
TATCTATCTATCTATCTATCTATCTATCTATCTATCTATCTATCTATCTATAGTGTGTGTGTGTGTGTGTGTGTGTGTTCCAGCATAATTCTGGAATGTCTTGAGCAATTTCAACCAAACATGGTACACAGATGACTTACCCTATGGAAAAAAAATACTGTGGGGGGTAAGACACCTCTAATAGTCCTCTGTGTGTGTGCGTGTGTGCCTGGGCATGCCTTAAAATGTCTTCTACTGTACACCACAGTGGAGTTGCCATAGTAACGGCTTCACAGTACTCCACAAGGGGGCTCCTCTGATAAAGGGGGCTCCCTCTGATAAAGGGGATTAGTTCTTACAAAAAACAAGGGGGCTCCCTCTGGTTCAAGCAAAGAGAGTAAGTTGTTGGGGGAGGTGCCTGCTAATGCAGATAATCACCTCAAAAGCTATTCTGTGTAGAATTTTTCCAAAACTGTTGGCCAGAGCAATTAGGTCTCTAATTTTCACCACAGTGGTTGAGGTAACAGCCACACCCAAGATGTCTCCAAGGAAAGGTCAGATGATTGACCAAGTGCAATCAAAGACTACAAAAATGAAACACCAGTGTAGACAAGAAACTCCCGAGGAGAGGAATAGAAGACTTGTGACACTGTGCAAGAGAGCTGCTACATCTAGACATTCAGAGACAGAACAACAACGTGAGGCCTGACTACACTATAGGAGAGGCGAGCTATTACACCGACAGCTTCCTTTATAATTTGTATACTCTACTTATACTTTTAAAATCCTGTAAATAAAATTACTTTGATTTGACACTATAGATATAATTCATTTCTTTTCCTATCTAATACAGGATTGGGATAAATAAATACCTGGGCAATGCCGGGTTATCAGCTAGTTCATGTTAAACCTGAATTTAGTAAACAGGCTATCGGATCTGCTATTGAAAAAGTAATCTGTCGGACTTGTTAAGTTTTCAATCTAGAATTTCTAATAGTTCACTCAGCTACTTTATTTGCATTCACAGATATAGTCAGAGACCTAATTCATATTGCACTCTAATGTACTCTTGGTGTGATATGCAGATCCTGGTGTGATGTGGCAGTGGCATGACTCATTTATTGTGAACATTCTCAACCTGCGATACTCTCCAAATGTGTGGTTTTCAACTCCCAGAATTCACTCTCAACACAGTCATTGCTGAGTACATTGGGAGTTGAAACTCATGTATGTGGTAGGTATGGCTGAGAAAGCCTGCGTTATCCCCCAGTAGTGTTAATTATTGTTAAGAGGCCATTATGACATCTAAACTTGGCTAAAAGATGGCTGTCTAATATCAACTCAACAAGCTAGTTTAAGATATATTCCAGAAAAGTAAATTTGCTAGTTTTATGTTCTCTGATTTTATGTCATTTTACATAAAACATAATTCTTCCAGAACAAACTTGGGCATTGAAAGTAATGTGTAATAATGAAACAAGATGGGCCTCCTAATCTGATATGAAAGAGTTGTTTCATTTTAATCCTGAAGCAAGCTATTGCTAATACAGACACTGTGCTTACTCTTGTCTATTAGGCATGGTAGAATATTAATTTATTTTTTTTTTAAAGGCAAGAGAACTACTGAAAAGTGTTTTTTTTCCTTGTTTTAACCAAAGCCATGAAATTTTATTTCTATTTATTCTCCAACTTTCTATTACACTTTTCCTCCAGGAGCTGAAGGCAGTTTATATGGAGACTGTTGAGGTAATTCCCCATTAGGAGAATGAGCACATACAGGGAGACGTATAGAGAGTAGTCTTGGAATAATACACACAGAGCACACAGATACACTGTACAGTAAATGTTGCTTTTTACTTCCAGAAACGTTAAGCAAAGTCCAAACAAGCAATCCAAATTCATTCACAGGTAAATCAGTCAGTTTTCAATCCAGGGATAATCCAATTAGAAAGTCCAGTGTCAAAAACAGTTCAGTATTAGACTTACATTAAATCCAGAAATAGCAGTCAGTTAGGAAAAATGGAGGAACACCAATACTTTCCAGCAGAAGGAAAAAGAGACTCACTGGGACACAGTCTCTTCTGATACTAAGGCTAAACAACCAGGTTTCTGGCTCCATCTTGTGGCCGTTTGAAAAACCACACCTAATTACAGTTTTTGCAATCTCTTAAAGACATAGTACTAAAATGTCTATCCTGGCTTATATATTTCTAACCCAAATACCTGTTAGGTGACTTATATTCCTAACAGAGACATTCCTTCATTTTATTTAACTTTATTGCCATAAGGGATCCTTTGAGACAGCCTGGTTGAGAAAGAGAGTGATTGGCTCAGTCACCCAGTGAGTTTTATGGCTAAGGATGGATTTAAACCAGTCCCGGTCCAATCCCTGACTGGGCAATGTTTTGCCGGCTGGGGGTTTCTCTTAATACTTATTAGGAACCCAATTATGTAAATTGGGTGATAATGTGAATGGGGATGTGCCTTGGGTTTTTAAAATTATGTTGTACCTAATACATCTTTTTCATTAGAGATTTATGTACTTCTGGATTTAAAATGAGAACTTATGACACCAATATTCACCAATAGTGGTCATGGGAGGATGCAACTTCTTCATCTTTGTTATACAATTTTTCATGAGTGCTGCTTTCTCCCCAGTCTAGCAATCTAAGAGTCAGTTCACTTCCTGGTGTTCAAGAAGCACTTAAAGGTCATGATGATTGAAGTGGTTTTATGAAAATATTCTTCGGTCTTTTCCCACAGTTCAGAGCATTTGGTTGTTGACTTGTGTGAGAAGGAAATCAAAAATCTTCAACCGTGTGTTGCATCAGAGATAATTAATTTAATGGAACGGAATGGAATGGAATGAAACAGAATAGAATTCTTTATTGGCCAAATATGTCTGGACACAAAAGGAATTTGTCTCCAGTGCATAAGCTCTCAGTGCATATGCAAGCAACATGATAAATCATGATAATAAAATACAATCCTAAAGTATAAGATACAACACTCAGTGATAGTCATAGGGTAGTAAATAAGGCAATCAACATAAATCATAAGATACAAGCAACAATTGTCATAACATTCTAAAGGAAAAGGTAATAGGAAAGATGAAAAGGATAATAGTAATATAGCCCTACCACGTGGTTTGACATCCTACAGCATAAAACAGTGTTGTGGGAATTAGTTTTTTAGCAGAGTGATGGCATGTGAGAAAAACTTTCCTTGTGTCTAGTTGTTCTGGCATGCAATGTCCTATAGTGTCATATTGAGGGAAGAAGTTGAAATAGTTTATATCCAGGATGTGAGGGATCTTTAGATATTTTCTCAGCCCTGTTTCTGTCTTGTGCAATATACATATCTTCAATGGAAGGTAGGCTGGTTGCAATTGTTTAGTATAGTTTCAGTCTTAGATGGCAGGGCACTGCTTCGTATTACGGTTGCTGCCCTTTTCATAGCTTTGGCCATTTTTCTTGGTGTCACTTCCATCCTTCTCCATAGGTGGTATTCAGCAGGTTCTGCCCAGTTCTAGAGAACCGGTAGTGGAAATTTTGAGTAGTTTGGAGAACCGGCAAATACCACCTCTGACTGGCCCCGCCCCCATCTATTCTCTGCCTTCCAAGTCTCAGCTGATCTTTTTTTGTTGCCCTGCACAGGAGAATGGAGCTGGAAAGCAGGTTAGTGGGGTGGGGTGGGGAGGGAATGGGGATTTTGCAGTATCCTTCCCCTGCCATGCCCACCAAGCCAAGCCATGCCCACCAAGCTACACCCACAGAACCAGTAGTAAATGTTTTTGAATCCCACTACTGCCCTTCTCCAACACTATGTTCCTACGTGTAGCTGTTGTATAGTTATTTATGTTGGGAGCATCTACTGGGTTGAAACGATAAATAAAAAGTTGTTTATTTATATCTGATTTATACACTGCCTTTCTGCTCTGGTGAGCACTCAGTATGAATGCTTGCCAAGCATGATTAGCTTTTATGGAAGTAACCATCATATGTCTACCATAATACTGGCGGACATTTGAAAGCTTGGTACAATTGATGTCCTTTATGGAACTTCTGTTGTATGTTTCTGATTGACGTTGTTCCTGGTGGCAATTTAGCAACCCCAAATTTGTGAGGAAAGTCATTGCTTGTGTATGCAGAAAGACAGGGTGCAATTAAACTCGACTCCCTTGGAATTTAATTAAAGGCATGTTTTAATTTAAAGTGCCTTAGTGTCTTTCAGAGCAGCCCAGCTTCAACATTTCCTGTTAAAGTGCCCTCCCATCTATGATTTTGTTTCCTAAATGCCATTTTAATTTAATTATATGCCTAAGTTATGTGTCTGCTCAAGCATTTAAAAACTTGTGGGATGAAAATTTGACAGTCTGTTGTTATGTAATTGTTTTGGAACCTTTGAAACAGCTCAGAAGAAATTTATGAAAGAGACAGATTAAGAAACATTATAACTTTGTTTTCTTTCAGCATTCAATTTGTGCTCAGTCCCACACAGTCCTTATAAGATCTTCTAATTATAAGCCTAGATATGCTTTTAACAATAATATTTGACTTCTCAGAATAGATTTTCCTATCTAAGCCGATGGTCATCTCTGATTTCAATTTTTAAAAAGGTTTTCTTCCTGATAATAGGAAGATATACTGTTGCAGCTTGCCAAATTATAGAGTTGTTACTGCCTGTGCTATTTGTGATCCTCTGATTTGTTTTGCTTTATTATTATTAATTAAATACATTTCTATCCCACTGCATTAGAAAAAACCCTTGGTGAGTTGCATATAATATAGAACGACAGATAACTGATAATCAGAGTTGGAAAAGACCTTGTAGGTCATCTAGTCCAACCTCCACAAACGGGAGACCCTACACTATTTCTGACAAATGGCAGTCCAATCTCTTCTTGAAAGTCTCAAGTAATGACGCTCCCACAACTTCCTAGGGCAAGCTGTTCCATTGGTTGATTATTCTCACTGTCAGAAAGTTTCTCCTTATTTCCAGGTTAAATCTCTCCTTGTTCAGTTTCCATCCATTATTCCTTGTCTGGCCTACAGGAGCTTTAGAAAATAGCTTGATCCCTTCCTCTCTGTGGCAGCCTCTCAAATATTGGAAGACTGCTATCATGTCTCCCCTGGTCCTTTTTTTCACTAGACTAGCCAAGCCCAGTTCCTATAATGGTTCTTCATATGTTTTAGTCTCCAGTCCCCTAATCATCCTGCTTGCTTTTCTTCGTACTTTTTCTAGAGTCTCAACATATTTTTTATAATGTGGTGACCAAAATTTAAAACAATTTAAAACATACACACATAGTAACATCACTACACTGAAACTTCATAAATAACAGCAATAAAAAGCAGTCCTGAAACAAAAGCAATAGTAAAGACAATACAAGTGAAAGTTAAACATGACATCATAAAATCAGGGGAAGACACCAAAACAATTCTTTATAATAGTTTTTGAACCATTAACAAAGAGTGGGCTGGTCTAATCTCCACCAACAGGATGGTTCCACAGCATCAGTGCTCCAAAAGAAAAACAGTATTTTCTCACTTCAGTACCTCTCGTTTTGAAAAATGTGAGATTTGTAGCAGTTTCTCCTGTTTAATCTGATCAGTTGGGCTGATACTGATTGTTGTAGGTGGTCTTGCAGATATCTGGATACCTAGTCGTGAATAATTTTTATAGGTCAAAAATTGTATCTGGAAACCAATTGGCAACCAATGCAGGATCTGCAAAACTAGAATTATGTGTCCCCAATGCCAGGAACGAGAAAATCTATGATCCATTCAATGTTGGTCCAATTGCAAGTAGTTTTTTAGGACAGCTCCAAGTCAAGTACAAGTAGTCCCCAGCTTACAACAACTCATTTAGTAATCGCTCAAAATTACAACAGCAACGGCACTGAAAAAAGTGAGTTATGACCGTTTTTGACAGTTATGACCTTTGCAGTTTCCCCGTGATCATAAGATCAAAATCCAGGTGCTTGACAACAGATTCATTTTTATGACCGTTGCTGTGTCCCAAGATTATGTGATCACCTTTTGCAACCTTCTGAAAGCAAAGTCAGTGGGGAAGCCAGATTCACTTAACAGCCGGGTTATTAACGTATCAGCTGCAAGAATTCACTTAACAACTTTCACAAGAAAAGGTTGTAACAAGGGGAAAAACTCACTAAACAAATGTCTCACTTAACAACAGAAATGTTTGGGCTGAATTGTGGTTGTAAGTTGAGGACTACCTGTACATTGCAGTAGTCTAGCTGGGGTGGATGGGTGATGAGGGCATGAGGCCAGGCACAAGAAATCGGGAGTCAGGATTAGATCCAAAATGAGTACAAGTTTATTTCATGCATCCTCTAAACAAAAATCTGAACTACCAATGATCAAGGCAAGGCAGTAGGTAACAGTAAAGGGAATTCAAGAGGGCTGGATTTAGATTTTTTGTGGGCGTGAAAAGACTCCAAACTGATAACTTGCTTGATCCATCCCTTGGGCTCAGCCTGGTCATTTCCTACACATGAATCACTGTAGCCAGGTCCTCCAGCCCAGTACTGTCACAACTGGTACTTCAGCAAAGCTGGACATAGGCCCTTCTGGGAATCACCTTCACCTTGCTCGTCCAGTGGGAGCTGTGAGTCCAGAAGAAACCTCAGTTCGTGAACCTACTTCTTCAAGGATAAACATCCATCCAAGAAAAACTGTGGCTGGATCTAAGAAACTCAGTGTAAAATTAGAAATTGATCAAGGATCAGTTTCATTCTGTTCTCTATCTTCCAGACCCTGACGGTTTCCAAATATCAGAAAAGATCTTGGACAGGGTCTCTCATGCAGGGGTGGGATTCAATTTTTTTACTGCCAGTTCTGTGGGCGTGGCTTGGTGGGCGTGGCAGGGAAAGGATACTGCAAAATCCCCATTCCCTCCCCACCCCACTAACCTGCTTTCCAGCTCTGTTCTCCTGTGCAGGGCAACAAAAGAAGAGCCAGCCAATCAGCTGGGACTCGGGAAGCAGAGAATAGATGGGGGTGGGGCCAGTCAGAGGTGGTATTTGCCAAGTTCTCCTAACTACTCAATATTTTCGCTACCGGTTCTCCAGAATTGGTCGGAACCTGAGCAGAACCCACCTCTGCTCTCATGGTTCGGAGTAGCAATATAGCCTTCCCTACCTACCTGAGGCACGTCATGCGCCTTACCTTACTGCATTCCACTTTCTGCTTGGATTTCATCTCCCTCTCTTCACTAGAGGCTTACTGAAAGGGCTGCCTGCTGAAGGATATCATCTCCCCTCTGTGCTTGGAAGGGAATGCCTTTGATGGGGCTCAGATCTTCATGATCCCTTTCACCACCCCACCAAAAGAACATGCAAAAGAGAACTCCTTCCACAGAGTGCATAAACATTCAAATCATCAAGATCTGAGCTTTGTTTCTCACCCCACGGAGGGAGTTCAGCTACCCTTGGCAGGCAGCTCTTTCAGCGAGTCCCAAGAGATGAGCTGAAGTCCTCTCAGCAGGTGGCAGCTTGCAACCTTCCATGCTGAGTTCTCCAATGATTTTCTGGGGAAGCTGACAGAGGAGACTGAAAATGGCTATCCCATGATTGTAGGGCACTTGGCAGCCAGTTGTAAGAATGAACCAGGCATCCAGATTGTGATCGTGTGATTGGGAGGGAGTCTTTTTATGACAGCCAAAACTTTTATGGGCTGTCGTAATTTCCAACAATTCTTAAACAACCAGTTTTAAGTCCTCTATTTGTGATGCTGAAGGTTGTTGGAAAAATTTGAATTGAAAGTGCTCTCAATAAAATCAAGCTGATTTTCAGGTGAGATTTACCTCAGCAGATTGCCACATATACTTTCTAAAGATAACCACTTATGGTTAAAAATGGCTTAAAACTACTATCTTACCTAATATTGTCTTTGTAATTGCCATCTGTTACTAATAAACTTATGAAACAAAGAAAATATTTTGGGAAAATACAGATTTGCTTCCTCTACAGTTGGTTGGCCATTGTAAGAACAGTCTGCCTGGATTAGATGGGCCAGCCAGGGGTCTGATCCTGCTTATGTTCAAAAAGGCAGCTGGTACTTCACTAAGTAAAGGCTAGGTCCCACTGGCTGACGGATGCAAAACGTATGCAAAAAGGACACAGCGGACGAGCAAAATTTCAGGGGTGGCTCCATCCGTTGTTATCCGCTCCAAAAAGTGCTCCAAATTTGCATAAACAGAACGGAAAGGAACGGAAAGGAACGGACGGGGGTAGTATGGAGCGAGGATGTTCATAGGAAGCGGATGTTCATAGGAAGCCTAGCGGATGACAGTGGATGGAAGTGGATGACACATCTGAAGGGCTTCCGGGGGAGAATTGCGAAGCGGACGCATAGCGGAAGAGCGGATGTGTAGCGGATGACGCAGATGCATCACGGACGCCTATAGGATGCATAGTGGATGCATAGTGGATGCATAGCAGATGCAAAGCGTTCACTGCGCATGCGGGGAGGATGAATTGCGTCAGCTCCGCGGATATAAAAGGATGCATCTCGCAAGCAGTCAGCATTCAGAGGAAAGACGTGCTGCCACAGACATCTTCGAATAACACCATGGTTCGTCAGTCAGGGAAGAAGAGAAAGCCTGTGCCTACTCCTGCCAGCCCTAGCAAGAAGGACAGAACCACCATCCCACCCCCTGGCACTGACTGAAGCTGCTGGTGCTTCTGCTGCTGCTGCTGCTGCTAGTGTTGCTGCTGCTGGTGCTTCCCTGCTGGTGCTGCTGGTGCTTCTCCTGCTGGTGCTGCTGCTGGTGGTGCTGCTGCTGGTGATGCTGCTGGTGCTGCTGCTGCTTCTCCTGCTGCTGCTGCTGTGGTGGACCAGCCCCAAGGCCCTCAAAGCCCTGCTGCTCAAGCCCCTGAAGGCCCTGCTGCTCAAGCCCCTGCCAGAGGGAGGAAGAGGCAAGGGAAGGAGAAGGGAGAGAGGAAACAGCCTCCAGCAAGAGGAGGAGGTGCTGGAATGGCTGAGGGAGAATGAGTACCTGTGGAGAAAGGGCCACAGACTCTATCGCAACACCAAGAGGAAGCAGGCAGTTTGGAGAGACAAGGCAGAGAGCTTAGGCTACACTTCAGACCTACTCCTTGGATGGTGGAAGCACACGCACACCTGGTATGGCAAGCTACACCTCAAGAAATCTGGGCAGGCCACTGTCAAGCTCACTGACCGGGAGACCTATGTCATGGTCAAGTGCAGCTTCCTGGAGGGTGAGGTCCGCCACCGAGGAGCAGCCCCTCTGTCAACCCTCTCCCTCAGACATCCCACAGACAGCCAGTCCTCTTCCAGCCAGGAGACAGTTGCCCTGTCCAGGCAGGTGTCTTCGAAGGGCCCCATGGCAGAGACCCCCCCGACAGCTGCACTCTCCATGCCAGAGGACGTGGAGGATCCCCTGTCACAAATGGAGGAAGAAGCGGCAGCCACCAGAGACCAACCCACACCCAGCTCCACCTCCACAGAAAGCAGGCAGAGAGGCAGAGGCAGACTGGCGGGCCAGAGCCACACTGTCCTGTTGGAGATCAGGGACACAATCAAAACCAGCACAGATCTTCTCTCTCAGCTGGTCCACAGCGACATACCATCCTCGAACCGGAAGCCCTTCATCACGTACGTGAGCCAGACCCTCATGGACCTGCCCGAGGCCCAGTACCAGGTGATGAAGCAGAAGATCACAGCACTTCTGCACAACCCTCCAGGCCCAGCTGAACCTGCTCCAACCCAGTCCAGGTCTGCTCCTCCACCCCAGGTGATGTCACAGCCCTTCCACGGCTTTCAACAGCCCCTCACCTACCAAGGCTACGAGTACCAGGACTTCCCACAGCAGAGGCAGCCCTTCCCAGTCCAGGCCCAGGTTCATCACACGCCACAGACGCCTCACCTCGCCCAGCTGCAGACCAAACAGCCCCACTACACTCCTCCTTCCTCCATCCCACAGCCAAGCCCGTCAACAGACAATCTGTTCTTCAGTCTTGCGCCTGACATCCCAGGTCCTTGATGAAGGGCCTCTCAACCTTACAGGACTGAGTCAGCTCTCTGAGAGCTTCCTGCACACACCATCTCCTGTTGTACTCTTGGGGCCAAGCACCTCAATGGCGCCTCAGACCAGCACTCCAGCCACAGCCACCTTCACAGTCCCTGGCTGTTTGACAGCTGAGACCATGGACATGCCTCAGAGTGACTGAGAATAGTGCCAGAGACTGAGTTGTTACCTGTTCACTTTATTTTTGCTTAAAGACACTTTACTTGGTTCATTTTGCTTTTTTAATAAAGTCATACAGTTTACTGAAGAAAGTTATTAATAAAGGTTATCTTTGCTTGAGACACTTGGTTCATTTTTTTTACTTAATGAAAACTTTGAAAACTTTGAAAAAATGGTTAAGCCTTTGCATGCTTGTGGGATGGGTAAGGTTAGCTGTGGGATAGGTAAAGATAGCTGTGGGATGGGTAAGGATAGTTGTGGGATGGGTAAGAATAGTTGTGGGATGGGTAAGGATAGCTGTGGGATGGGTAAGGATAGCTGTGGGATAGGTAAGGATAGTTGTGGGATGGGTAAGGATAGCTGTGGGATTGATAAACCTCCAGTGCAAGCATAGTGGGACTGTATGGTCCACCCTCCCAGCTGCAACACATATGGCCCTTTTTATCAATAACAATTTATTCATTGATCAACACATTTCAAAATAAACAAAGCTCTTTATTAATGCCCTATTCATTGTAGGGCCACTCAATATACATGGCACAATCTCATCAGTTATGAGACAGGCTCAAGGAAGCATCCATTAAGCATCTACCATCCTGTCTTGCCACTCCACTGCTCCAGCTGGGGAGTTGCATCAGTGTCTCAGGAGGTTGTGCTGCTTCTTCCCTTCACGTGAAGCTCTGTTGGGGCCTTGCACATCCACAGTGTCTATCAGGCTTTGTCCTTGCCTCCATTCACCAGGCTCCATGTCCCCATTGCCTTGTTGACGGTCCACAAGCCTGTTCTGCAACACTGGGTAGTGGGTGCGCATGAAATTGTGCAGGATGCAGCAAGTTTCCACGATGCTCCTCACAGTCCCTGGGAGATGCTGCATGGTGGTGAGAAGTACCTGGAAACTGTTGGCCAGGATGCCAAAGGCATTCTCCACCACCCGTCTTGCCCTGGACAGCCTGTAGTTGAAGATCCTCTCTTCACGGGTGAGGCATCTTGAAGTGTAGGACTTCATGAGGTAGGTTGTGAGGGAGAAGGTGTCATCACCCATGATGAAGTAGGGCACATCTTGTGTGTCGTTGGGTAGGGGGTCTGGATGTGGGAAACCCATGATGAGGTTGCGTTCCAGCCCATCCTTGAGGTCACTGGCGTTGCATATCTGGGCATCTGAAGCTGACCTGTTGCCTGAAGCAGGTGCCGCAGAGTCAGTGCCACCTTCAGTCCAGGGTCCAGGTTGGGATGGAAGTTGGTGCTTGGCTTGGTCAACCTGGGTCTCAGACGCTCTACAATTTTGTCAAAAATGGCTGGTGGCATCCTCATGAAGTGCTGGAATGCACGAGGGTCTTCATTCCTCAGCTCCACCATCAGCTTGTCATACAGTCCAAACTCCACTCTTCTCCCGATCCATTGTCGGACCCACACAGCTCTTGGATGTCTCCTCCTTCTCCTTGCGTAGAAAAGGTGAAACCGTCTGAAGAGGGCTTGGTTCTGGTATTGAATGATCGCAGCTACCATAAGGACTGTGTTATGATCCATGGTGGAGATCAATGGATGATGTGGAAGAGCAAGAGCAAGGATGAAGAGGTCTGTACACCACGGCTGCTGGACTGATACTGAGATCCAGGTGATTCCCCCCCCCCTTTTTATAGGAAATATCGGTTTTCTGCTAGGTGTCCTTCCACATACTCTAGGCATACTCCAGACATCATAAATATCCGAGATACATCCCAGATACAAACGTTTTGTCCGTTTTAATGCTTTATATACGAGATGCATCCGCTTTCATCCTTTCTATGTCCGTGCTACTAACGCTATGTGGACGTTCCATGTACCTTTCGCTTCCTCCCTCTTTCCGCTTTCCGCTGGAGCAGATGTGAGTTGCGAGGATGTCCAGAGGATGCCGAGAGGATACAGTGGACATTTAACGGATGACAACGGACGTAGAACGTTTGTTGCCCGTATGTGTCGCAGATGTACATTGTACGCGGCGGAAAAGTTCATCAGCTCAAAAAGTTTTGTGCAGCTCAAAACTTCTTGCGCGGATGAAGTCGCAGTGGACGGTTGCTCGATGGATAGAGCGTATGAAACATGTATGCAGTGAGTACACAATGGATGCATCGCGTTTTCCAATGGATGGCAAGCTTTTTTGTCCATTTTACATCCTCTTTGCATCTGTTGGTGCAGTGGGACATGGGCTTAAATGAGACTATCATCATTCTCTTCTGCTTTATAGGATGGTAAGCTTGTGAGACAGTTAAACACAGGATATTTTGTAAAGAGGCAGCTCCGATTGCTGTTTCCTAGTACCTTATGGGAAGAAGCAAGATTTTAGGCTGTGTGTTATTGTTCCTTTTGAATAACCTCAATTTCTGAGAGTTTTTGTAAATAAAATTGACTTGAAGCAAAATTGCTTTACCTAAAAAAAAGAAAAGAAAAACAGTGGGCCTCAAGGGCTTCTATCAATAACTATAGTGTTCCTGAAGACTTCTATAAAGCTATTGTATCTATCTGTCAGTTATATAGGCATAAAAGAAGTTGCTTTTTGAATCTTGTCCTTATATGCATTTCATTTTTAAATGTTCCAAGTAGTCATGCAGTGCATCAGGGGAGTCTGGCCAGTAATGATGCCTTATGTATTCACTCTGAAAGGCAAATTGGCCCATTCAGGTCTGATTTGCTTTGTATTTGCTCCATGCTGGAGAGGGAAAATTTGCCACAGATAAAGGTGGAAATGATCTCATTGCTTGATGGATGCATAGCTATTTCCAGCCTTGGCTTGAATTTATGCCTTTCTCATTGGTAAAGCTTTAGATATAGTACTAGTAATATGGAAGTTTCAGACTCTTAAAGTTCAAAAGGTTGAATAATGCTGAATTTCTCATCAAAAGTAGGCCATGTAATTATGAAGGAACCCTCCAAGCGCAATCCTTGTCATGAATTAATACAAAGACTATTTATTTTATTTATCTACTATATTTGTATGCTGCTCAGCTGATTGTTTAAGTGACTCTGGGTGGCTTACTAAATGAAAAAAAATAAATTGAAAAATAACTAAAATTAGTAAGAATTAAAGAGACAAAAACTAAGAGTACAAACAGTAGTGAAGGGAGGTCTTCTATTTTACACAATCAATATAGAGCACCTCATAGGAGCTCAGCAGAGCCAAAGATTTAAGGCCTTTTCAGAAATCCAAGAGGATGGGAATGGATCTCACCTCCAACAAAGGAAGGAGGAGGGGGGACATGGTAGAGATGTAAAAAGTCACACATTGCATACAAAAATAATTGGAGAGGAATTTTTTTCTCTCTCTTTCATAATGTTAAAATCAAACTAATCCTCTGAAACTTGAGACTTAAGCAGAAGATCAGGACAAATAAATATTAATTCTAATTATCTTTCCCAACCAGCATTTTTCAAGTTTGTTGGGATTTATTTGGCTAGATTGGCTGGGGGATTTGAGGAATGGCACTATATTTGGAGGGTCTTCAGCTTAAAAATGATAGATATAAGCATTAAATAAATTATAGCTTATTCTTCAGTTACAAAAATGTGAAGAGAAGTTGAATTAGTATATATCTGGCTTGGACCCATGTTGAGTGTGAGTCATCCTGCCATGAAAAAGTTCCCCATCAACAGCAAAAACAGTTGTTTTGTGCAGAGCTCTTATCTTCTTTCTGTGCCTGTTCATGCACTCCACGCAAGGGGAGCAGTCAAATTGCTAGGAGAGGAAGTCAGATGATTGGGTATTAATGTAGGCCATAAAGAAAAGGGCAGTTATTATGTTTTTTTTCTCAGCGAAGCCAAGGAGTATGAATGATGAAGGAGGGAAAAGCCAAGACATTCCTTGTTCCAGACAATTCCAATTCAGCTACATTGAAGCTACATTCATACAACATCCCAAACTAGGTCATTTATTATGTTGGTTCCTTTCCTGTAAGTTAGTATGTTGTCACAACCCAATGTAACGAGTTTATGGTTTAATATTATGTGACCAGAATATGTGTTACTTCAATAACTAGCATAATTGCAACCTTTCATTTATGCAAGGCATCTCCAGAGGTCCCAACTAGATGGGTTGATTGAACAAAGCATTCATGTATGGTTGTTTCCTCATCTGTTTGTTTATATGTGCATATGTATATTTGTGCAAGTTCTTATTTTTGGGGAATTTCAAACCCTCGAGATGATGGAAATGGTACTGTGATAGGATTGTTGCCTGTTTGCAGGATTGTATCCATCAATACATCCAGTCACAGAGGAAGCTAAGTATGCATTGATGTCTTCAAAATGTTCATTTACTTGTTCCTCTGCAGGATTTGGGAATGGAATCAACTTCACTGGATGATGTCTTATATCGCTATGCCAGCTTTAGAAACCTTGTTGACCCAATCACCCATGACCTGATCATCAGCCTTGCCAGATACATCCATTGCCCTAAACCAGTAAGTACTTGCTTGCAGTTGTTTGGGTTTGTTTGAGGAAAGAGTAAAATTGCTATCTATAACAAAAGGGTTGCTAGAGCTCACATCCTTTAGAAGGAATTGCTAATTGAACCATCTGAGAACTGGATAATATCTTGATTGACTTTTCTACCTTGTGTAGTGGCAAACCAGAAAGTGATTCTGGGGCTGAATTTATAGGATGCAAGCAGCTATCCAGGAATATTTCAGCAGCCACTGGTGGATGAAATGTTGGGAGACAAGTATTTATAAAAAGGGCTACTGAGTGTGAAAGTAATTGTAATTAGACAGAGGCAAAATGTTTGGGCTTGTGATAGAAACTCTGTTGGACCAAAATGGATGAAAAAGATGAGTTCAAAAGTCATTAGCACAAGGGAGAAAAACTCTTGCTGTAGTAGCTAGATTGTATCCACAGAACTTGCTTAAGCAGGTTAAATGAAGAACGGCCAGTTACATTCCATAAAATATTATTTGCAGTTATCATTAACCTTGATTTTATATGTGGATTGTTTATCATAAAGTATAAATTCAGTCTGTTTTAGAATAGAATAGAATAGAATAGAATAGAATAGAATAGAATAGAATAGAATAGAATAGAATAAAGAGTTGGAAGGGACCTTAGAAATCTTCTAGTCTGCTCAGGCAAGAAACCCTATACTATTTCAGACAAATGGTTGTCCAACATCTTTTTAAGAACTTCCAATGTTGGAGCATATACAACTTCTAGAGGCAAGTTGTTCCACTGATTAATTGTTCTAACTATCAGGAAATTTCTCCTTAGTTCTAAGTTGCTTCTCTCCTTGATTAGTTTCCACCCATTGTTTCTTGTCCTGCCCTCAGGTCCTTTGGAGAATAGCTGGACTCCCTCTTCTTTGTGGAAGCCCCTGAGATGTTGGAACACTGCTATCATGTCACCCCAGTCCTTATTTTCATAAGACTAGACATATCCAGTTCTGGCAACTTTCATTGTATGTTTTAGCCTCCAGTCCCCTAATCATCTTTGTCGCTCTTCTCTGCAATCTTTCTAGAGTCTCAATATCTTTTTTTACATCGTGGCGATCAAACTTGGATGCAATATTCCAAGTGTGGCTTTCCCAAGGCATTATAAAGTGGTATTAACACTTCATGTGATCTTGATTCTATCCCTCTGTTTATGCAGCCTAGAACTGTGTTTTTTGGCAGCTGCAGCATATTGCTGGCTCATATTTAAGTGATTGTCTACTAGGACTTCAAGATCCCTCTCACAGTCACCACTATTGGTGTTTATGTTAGTTTATGGTTAGTTTATGGTTTGTTTGGTTAGTTTATGTTAGTTTATGGTTTGATATATTATTTGCCAGGTTAATTTATGAATCAGGATAAGTGTGTGTCAATTCAGCCATTCTGTCATCTTGGTAATCCTTTTCATCTGATATCTAACTTTTATGTCACAATAAATTTTGTACAATCCACAGAAATCAGGTGGATGGAGAATCTAGCTGATCTTGATTGATTTTGAAAAGTTGAGCAAGGCCAGATCTACTTAGTGCTTAAATGAAAGACTCCATGAAATCCAAGGTTGTAGTTAGTTAGATTAGGAAATTTGTGGAAAAAATCTTAAAAGAAAGAAATTGGAAACCACTGTTGTATTGTTGCCAAGAAAACTACAAGTTGCCAGATGTTGAGCCTGACTTGGAAGAGAATTTGCCTTTGTCTGAGCTACAAAATATCTAGGCGTGTATGCAAAGCACACAATTTCTCTGTGGCTCTGACGGAATGGTTTATGCAGAAACAGGCATAAATAGGAACATTCCCTCCATTTTCCTCCCCATCCTTCAATATCTGATTCTAGGGCTGTTCTTGAGCAGAGTTCTGTAGTTCTTGTTTAAACACAACTGCATATTTATTTGCCATGGGGAATTCCTTGCTTCTATTTGTTTTGTTAATGGGCTTATTTCTCTCTTTTTGGGATATTGTGTTCCTTTCTCTGGATATTCATTGCTTGTTTCCAATAAGATTATATTTGTCATTGGACATTTTTCAACTGCCTGCCTGCAAAGGACATTTATGGTGGGGATTTGGCCTTTTTAATGCAGGAGAGAGAACCCGAGGATTTACTGCAGCCTGGTTCCAAATTTTTGATGCCTTGTTTAGGCCTTGCTCATTCAATAATTGCTAAATTCTACCCATAGGCCTCCTTAAAAAAAAAACCTAGTAATTTCAGTCTAATATTGTTGCTGGAATTGTTCCCCCTATCAAGACATCTTGGCAAAGGTAAACTCTGGGGCTAGGAAGCAATGTTGCCAATTTCTAAGAAATACCACTTTGTCAAGTCCAGTCTGGCTGTTGTTTTGTGACTAGGAGCGCCTGTAACCTGGTTTCTTGTTTTGCTTTATGGTACTTTGGAGAATAGGTTGACCCTCCTCTTCTTTCTGGCAGCTCCTCAAATATTGAAACACTGCTATCATGTCACACCCCCCCCAGTCCTTCTTTTCATTAAACTAGACATACCAAATACATGCCAAGTGTTCTTCATATGACTTAGCTTTCAGTCCCCTAATTGCCTTGTTGATCTTCTCTGCACTCTTTTTAAAGTCTTTTCGTTTTTTATACCAAAATGGTGTCCATATGGAAACGGACCAAAACGGTATCCATATGCAGGTGAAAAAAAGCTGCTCTTCCATGAAGAACATAGTTGTTTTGTGACTACCATTGCATTGTTTATTAATGATTTGGAAGAATAATTGCCATTTGAGTACTTATTTCAAACATCTAAGGGGAGATTGTGTTTAACTGAATAGACAACAATCCTATTGATTCTTTCTCTCTTGAGCATATGTTTTTCTACATATGAAAGAAGGGCGATAGGAGCTCTTCTTCCTGACAATAGTGAGTGCAAATTACATGAAAATGAGCTTTCCCTAAACGGCTTGAAATATTTTTATTCTGCTCTGTCACAAGGACCAAGCGCATAAACTGCTGAAGAGAAAATTGAATTGGGGATAAATGACTTAATACAGCAGGTGCATTTAGATGCTTCCCAGCAGAGGGGAAAAATGAAAGGAAAGTTGTGTATGCTGGCTGGGATGGGGCGACACAAAACACCTAGGACATGATTTTTACAAGTAGGCATGCCCTGGAGAGACATTTCCAAGCTAAGGCATATGATAAAACTTGATTGCTAGGCAATCCGGTGCTTTCCTTAAGTGGACATTTATGATAATTATTGCTAAAACTCCTTGATTTAGAAATGAGTTCCACTGTTGTTGTTTTTTGATGGGCTTACTTTATTGAATGGTTAAATCACTATTTATTTGATGGTGCTGCTTTCAGATGGTAACTATAAATTAATTGCACCCATTGCAAAACTCTCATGAGGTTGAATACTAATGCTATTCTAAACAAAGTCTTCGGTAGGTATTTGGATTCTATTTAGCTTTACAAGCTCTCCAGGTTTTCCTAACAGCATGGATAATAGATGTTTGCAATGTGAAAATGACACATATTGCAATACTTGAGCAGCTGGATTATTACTCAGAATTCAACATTGATAACTTTAAACTTCTACACAGCAAGAGACTAATAATTTACATTATTATGTTGGATAATAAAGCAAAGCTGGCTGAGGAATTCTGGGAGTTGAAGTCCACAAGCCTTAAAATTGCCAAGGTTGGAGACCCCTGACTCAGATGACGTTAACTTCAAAACAGTACTTTTCTTTGAGCTGTAGGAAGTTAGCACCCACCTCTCTCCTAGAAAATTGGAATATCCTAGGAAATATTAAGGCGGAATATTTTCTTTAAAAAAGAGTAGAAACTCAGAAGCAGAAACTCACCTCAGAAGCAGAAGCTGACCCCCACCTTTGTTACCTCATCCCCACCTTTGTTAATGGGTAGACCATTAAGGCCTGGGCCAGAATACTTTACATAACAAAGATCTCCAGGTAAAGCTATAGCAATTGCTCAAAAGCCCTTTCAGTGCATCATCCAGCAAGGCTCAACCAAGCCTGGAACTCAGGACAGCCTACGGAGTCGCCCCTGGGAGTCTGACAAACAATCAGAATACAAGCTCAAATTCAAATCCCAACAGAGGGTATAAAACTCAGGTACTCTCAGCACCTCAGTCCTTTTTCTTGATCTTCTCCTTCACCTTGAAGCATGTGATCAGCCATCCTTTTCACTCTAGAGCTCCAGGCCATGTGGTCCTGTCCACCATTAAACCTTCCAAACAGCCTCCATGTTTCCAGTGTCTTTTTCCCCACTTGGAACTGAACCCAGAAGGATATTTCTTCCAACAGAGCCTGGTGATAATCTTGGGCTCTGTAGTAGCATACTAATATTTTTACCATGCTTGATCTCAACACAGAGTTCCTCTAACTCCCCCTCTTCCCCCCCATAGTTAATTACTTAAACAGACTAGTATGGATATGGATTTTTATTTTTATTTTGCCAAGGGCTAATTAAGGCATCATTTTAGAATATGTTATCTTTTTCTCCCTCCCTCCCTTTTCAGGCATACTGTGATCTACATATGAGGCGGATGGACTAGAAACGAACAATTATGCTTAGCAAAATTAAGGAAAGTAGAAAAAAAGGAGAGATGGGTGGAGGAATAGAATCAAAGACTATTTTGGAAGCTCTACAAGTTAGTGTTATATATACTACAAACAGGTTGAAATAGTGATTGTTTTGCCCATTTGATCACCAGATGTAGAACCCAACTTAGTGGCGTCTGCTTAATTATACTGTTTCTCATCTTATTTAGAAAAAGAAAAAAGAACATGGGACCTTCAGTCATTTTTTTGTATATATTCACAGAAGCCCCAGGAATTGATTACACCCCAGTTTTAAGTCAACACTCTGATAGGGCTTGGACCTGCTATGGGTACAATTATGTCTCAGGAAGGTATCTGCTGATGTTTCTGGCTGAACTGTTTCTCTTTCGGCTTTGGAAGGGAGGCTACTGAGCACTTGCCCTTGGATGCTCAGAGAAAATTCCTTCAGACTTTTAAACTGTCACTTTTAATCATTGTCCTTCTCAGCAATTTTCTAACTCAGTGTTTCTCAACCTTAGCAACTTTGCAATGTCTGTATTTCAACTCCCAGAATCAGTTGCTTGCTGGAGGAATTCTGGGAACTGAAAACTTCAAATCTTAAAATTTTAAGGTTCAGAAACACTGCTTTAGTTACTGCAGAGATGGAGTGTAGAAAAATGTAAAGACAAATAACAGAGTGAACTCATCTCTTGGTGGCTACATGAACCTTCCATACTGTTTGCTTGACAATTGGCCATTGGTTTCATTTGGGATGTTTGTGTCTCTCTAGTCTAGTCTAAAATTTGGGAATTTCCTGATAGTTTTCTGTCCAGCAATGAATCTGTAGAGATTCATCCAGTCATCAGGTCATAGTTGTCCCAAAGATGCTTTTTCAGGGGGTAACTGGACTTTGTTTTTTCTTTCAAGACATTTCATTTCTCATCCAAAAAGCTTTTTCAACTCTTAACAGGATAGTGGCGAATCAAGGATTTATATTCCTTGCAGACAACTGGTCATTTGCATCCTTTTAGAGGTTTGTTGAAGCACTTGGGGTTTATCTGTGTCCTCAGGAGCACTACTTAGCTGACCCTGAGGACACAGATAAACTTCCAAGTTCTTCAACAACTCTCTAAAAGGATGCAAATGACCAGCTGTCTGCAAGGAATAATAATCCTTCCATTCCCCTATGCTGTCAGAGCTGAAGAAGCTAAGAAGTCTTCAAAGAAAAAACAAAGTCCAGTTGCCTCCTGAAAAAGCATCTTTGGGATGTCCAGTTATGATTAGATTTGGTTCTGTTTAGTTTTTTTCAAAATCAGCCAAAATTGGTTAAGCGCAGCCATTAGGCCTGATTTGATCTTGATAGGCATCAGATATTATAAACTCTTCCTCTTCTCTTATTCTCAGTATTTCCTCTCAACTGTAAAATATTAGGTGCTTGTTCAGTGATGGGATGTTCACAAGGCTATTGTTAATAACAGGAGATGTTGTGATGACATCTTTATGCTGATGCATAGTAGCAGGTTCCCAGCTGCTCCTGGTAAATAGAACTAAATCTGTGCCATTGCCTCCAATAAGATGTTAACAGGAGAGGAATACGGATTTTTTTAAAGTATCTCAGATCTGGTTGGCTGCTCTAATTAGTGTTAACACAGGCATTTGTAGAAACTATTTCCCAGGAAGTGACAGAGCAAAGAGGCAGTATAAAATACAATTGCATTTTGTGTGTATCAAAATGCATTTCAAGTTGCTGGTATATTAATTAGCTTTGTTCCTTTATGTCATGTTCCATGACAATTATACAGTGTAACAACAATGTATTGAATATTTTTGGTGATAAGTTTAACAACTTTTCTTGATATAAAATAGGAACAGGGGAAACTACTCCATGCCTCGTCAAACAATGGTCCATCTTTGTCTGTGCTGATCAGAATCAGTTAATCCAAAGTCACAGACCCAGCTCTATCTGGAAAGGACAGGCATTAACCTGAGACCTATGGTTTGCCAGGAAGTATCTTTATCATTGAAGCAAAGTGCTCTCTGAGAATCTCAGGCAATGTTTCCTAAAGAAAAACTCTTTTATATTTTATAATGGAGAGGAGGAGAATTGCTGTATTTCGCTGATAATACAACCTACCCTGAAAGTAAATCCTAGCTTGATTTTACATGTGTGCGCAACATAAGCCCTACCCATCCAAATAAGCTCTAATTAAGATCCCGCCTACTCCAGGGTACAATGGTATAAATTAAGGGTGGGGATGCAGGGGGTGGAACTGCCCTACTACTTACATTTGGAAAGTTTCAGACAGGCCTCGCACACCCCAATACCTGCCTTGCTAGCCCATTTCTTCTGAGGCTGGCAAGGCTTTCCTGAAGGCCTCTGACAGTGAAAAGGAGGCCAGGGGTGACACGCGCAAATGAGGTAAATCAGTGATATCTCCCCTCCACCCCCCAAAAAAATAAGACCTGGTGCTTTTTTTGGTGGCAAAAAAAAAAAAGATAGGGTCTTATTTTTAGGAAAACATGGTTGATGTGTTTGACTAGGATTTGGAAGTTACATTGAAGTTCACAATGATCAACCCATTGTTAATCAATTATAGTTTCTATAAGAAAACTAAGTTTTTCTCCAAATATTTACCTGTGAATAATGGGGATTGAGGGAATCTGACACTTATTCAGGAAAAAGAGAAGAATACAACACAATCCCTAATTAAAAACAAAGAGGAGGTGAAAGTGACTGTAGACATTATTGCTTAAAACCCTGGATGCCTTTGAAGTACACTTTCTTCTTCCAGTACAGCCTCCCTGAATTTATGTTCAGCAAAAAGGTTGAATAACTAAGGAGAGAATATATGACATGGTTTCACATCTTTACTGATCCAGATTCAATTTGTTTATTTTTTTTGTGTATTTTTGTATTTTCAAAAAAATATTTTCCAGTATTTATGGAATGTGGATTGGAAAAAGATGCATTTGGTTTTAAAACTGGAGGAAGGAATGTCAGTAACCTGATAGTGTTACTCTAATAGCTGAAAATGCAGAGAATCTGCAAACTCTAATGATGATTAGGAGCATAGCGGGAAAATAGGAGTAAAATTACACATACTATAAAATGGGACTAAAATTAAACATAAAAATATCAAAGAAATGACAACTGATACAACATACAATTGGAACTGACAATGAAGATATATCAAAGTGGTAGGCAGCTTCTTCCTTTTAGGATCAACTACCGTAAAGGAACAAGAGTCTAGAAGGACACTTCAGATTAACTCTTGGTAAAATAGCTATGAAGACCTTGGAAAAGATATTCAAATAACTTCGCAAGCAATGGAATGTTTTGTGACACATGGAAATAAAAATTCCAAATAAGAAGTGTTGCAACTTTTGAACTTTGCTATTGGGGAAGACTCCTGAGAACACGGAAGGAAGGAAGGAAGGAAGGAAGGAAGGAAGGAAGGAAGGAAGGAAGGAAGGAAGGAAGGAAGGAAGGAAG
>BLBF01000036.1:8010497-8021976 GCA_015471245.1 Laticauda colubrina | reverse complement strand
AAAGAAAGAAAGAAAGAAAGAAAGAAAGAAAGAAAGAAAGAAAGAAAATCAAACGGATCGTTAAACAAATCAGCCCAGTATTCTTACTTGAGGTACAAATATTGGGTTCAAATTATCCCACTTTGAACACATTATATAAAGATCTAGCTCTTTGGAGAAAGCTGTAATGCTGGGAAAAGTAGGAAAGAGAGATATGACCAGCAACAAGATGGATGGACTCAGTTACAAGACGATGGGTATGCTGTTGGAAGACCCAAAGGATGAATTAAGGACAGATGATCCTGGAGGAAATCTGTGTACAACTGCCTTTTCCAGCAAGTTTGAGAACATGACATGGCTGAAGCAAGTAAGACAGATATGTTTTTATTTTGCCTTCCAGTGATCTGCATAGTTTTATATATGCTCCAGTATTTGTTTCTTTGTCACCTTTGCTGTATAAGGAATGTGTAGGAGCCTTCTCCAACACCACAAAAAACTGTTTAGTTTTTTTCATGGGCCAACTTTTACAATCATAGGCTATTATGGGAAATATGACAATAGATACTAATCTGCCGATAGAATAGAATATTTGTAGATCGGGGTTGAATTGGGGTCCTTGGCACTTTCTGAGCTTGGTGGTTTTCTTGCCAACATTTCATTACCAGACGAGGTAGCATCATCAATACTGGAGGGTAGTGGGATGTGCTCCCACAGTATTTATATACTAGTAATTGCCTTGTCAGAGTTGAAGGAAGTTTTTTGAAGTTTGGCTGAGGCTCATGATTTAATTAGGGCGATGCTGAAATTATGATAGGTTACTTGATTAGACTGTTGTTTACTGTTAGCTTGTTTGTCGGCATTGGGAGTTCCTTGATTGATTGTTGGTCTAGTGTTAAACTTGGTGTTAATCTCTGCTCTTATGGGTGTTGATTGCTATTGAGGAGATATTTTGGTCTTTTTGTTTCCTTTTGGCTTTTTTGATTGTCTCTGAATGGTATTAGATCAAGGGTGTCAAACTTGATTTCATTGAGGGCCGCATCAGGGTTATGTTTGATCTTGGGGGTGTGTGGCCAGCTCAACATCACTCGTGTCAGGAGTACGTGTGGTGGCCCAAACACTCTGCCAGTGAAAATGGAGTTCAGGTGGGCCTTGTGCAGCTCTCCTAAGCTCCATTTTTGCTGACAGAGGATTGCAGGAGGCCATTACAGCCAAAAACAGAGCTCGGAAGAGCCACATGCAGCCCTCCTGAGCTCAGTTTTCGCTGGCAGTGGCAATGTGGGCAATCCTTCACTGTTTCCAGGGTGGCCCCGTGGGCCAAATTTAAGCACCCAGTGGGCCTGTTTGATACCCCTGCATTAGATCTTATTTCTTTCTCTATGTCTTCTGATGGACGAATCTGCACTTAATTGCCAAGCTAATGTCCTTGCTTTTCAATACTTGATTTATATTCTTCATTGCTGTGACATCCAGTGTGATTCAGTGTTTTTTTCCTTGACTGTAGTCACTGCTTTGATCAATCTGTGATCCTAGGAAGGTGAACTCTTGCAAACATTCAATCTCTTTCATCATCAGTTGTTATTTTGACATTTCCATTCCTCACACTGGCCATAAGCTTGGTCTTTTTGATGTTCAGGCCGACTTTGGTTTCTGTGAGGCGACTTGTTTTGTCCGCATATTGAAGATCGTTTAATGTTCCTTCCTCCAAGTTTCCTCATGATCACTTTAGCATACAGATTGAACAAGAAAAGTGAAAGAATGCAACTTTGCTATACTCCTTTATCTTGAACCAATTGTCTCCATATAGTGTTAACAGTGGTTTTCTGATAGATATCGAGTAACTGCATCAACTAGACCAGATGTTTTGGTACTTCCAGATCTTCCAGCTTGTCACAAGGTTTTCTTAAAGTCACTGAAGTGGATATAGAAGTTATTTTGATAATCCTGAGATTTTTCCATGACCCAATATAGATTTCCAGTATAGTCACTAGTATCATGACCCCTTCTGAAGCCATTTTGAATATCTGGTAATTTCCTTTTGATGGTCAGTGCCAGATGTTGTTGTATGATCTTAAGGAGAATCTTGCTAAGAGGACGCGGACAATTATGTCGCAATTAGAGGAGTTTTTGGAGTCACCCTTTTTGGGGAATGGAATTAACATTGATCATTTTTAATCCTATGGCCAAGTATTCATTTCTTAAGTTTTCTGGAACAAGGCTGTGATGGTTGTGGTAATACATGCCTCACAGTTCTGTAGGGCTTGTATGAACGGTTGGGGCCTACTTGGCCCATTGCCCATAAAACCTATTCCTAAAGGATGGCTGGTTCTGCTTCTGCTTCCCCTTCTTCATCATCCTGAGGAGATTGAAACTGTTGCTGGCGTATAGCTCTTCTGTATGTTCTTTCCATCTTGTTGGTCAGACAGTTCTTTCAGTTACTTGCTTGTGATGATGTTTTTATCAGCAGTAAATGGCATTCAAATCTTTTTGACTTACACAAATGTATTCCTCTTTGTTCTATATGTAAATTGGGTGACTCCAAATCTGCAAACCTGATTGGTCAAATAAACTAAGCATTGGATTGGTTCACTAGGAACCAATCCAAAGAGCTGCTGAAAGGCGGCAAATTTAAGCAACTGCCATTGGCTACAAGCAGGCAAGCCAGCCTGTATAAAAGGCTGGCCTCAGCTTCAGCCAAGTGTTCCTATTACTGAGTAGTTACAGAATAAAGTATTTGTTGTTGGAACCCGGTCTACCTCGTGTGTTTTCTGAACAAAACACTGGCGACGAAGGTGGGATCGTCCTGAATGAAAAAACCTGCATGCGGTGATAAGAAGTCCAGATGACAACCAAGATGCCTGGAAACAACGCACCGCCCGCACCCTTCAATCCCAATGAAGAGGATTGGGATTCCTATGCAGACCGCTTCCAGGTGTATTTGGAGAGCAATGAAATGGAAGACATTTCAGACAAACGCAAGAGAGCTGTATTCCTGACTCACTGTGGGCCAACGGTTTTCAAGATGGCAAAGGCCCTTGCGAAGCCCCGAGATGTTAAACAACTAACGTGGCCAGAATTGCAAAGAATTCTCAAAGCACACTACGCTCCAATGGTGTCAAACTTAATAAAGCGACACGAATTTTACCGCAGAGACCAGAGAGAGGGAGAGACCGTCGCCGATTTCGTTGCTGCCCTTAGACAAATAGGGGGTGAGTGTGATTTCCTGAACATTGACGAAGCGATGAGGGATCGCGTGGTGTTGGGTCTGAGAGACTCGACCGCACAGAGTAAATTACTCAACAAGCCCAACATCACTGTGACCGAAGCCATCGCGGAAGCCACAGCCGCTGAAGCCGCGAAAAAATCGGCTGTCACAATGAAAAAGATGAACACACACAGCGAAGAAACAAACCCAACCAAAGACAGAAAGCAGCCTGCCACCACAACCCACTACGAAGAGTCTGGCGAAACATTCGAATCGAGCGAAGAAGAGACGAGGTCCACCGTTTGCTCACGAACAGAAAAGAGCGCAAAAGAAGGAATTGGCGGGAGTCTGCTGGCTGCGGAGGAAACCATTCCCGAGCTGAATGCAGATTTCTCGATGCCATCTGCAGGCATTGCAAGAAACGAGGGCATATCGAGAAAGTCTGCAGGAACAAAAAAAGCTACAGCCCAACGAGACGCAGAAATTCCCCAACACAAGCTGAGCCTAAACGAGCTGAGAGAAAGTGGCAACAAGAGAAGCGGGCCAATACACACCAAACTATCACTATAAAGAGCGCTCAGACGGAAAGCGGGAAGAAAGTTAAAGTCATTGTAAAAATCGAAGGAAAGCACTGCAAGATGGAAGTGGACTTGGGGTCCTTCCTCTCCATGGTATCGTGGGACACAATAAAACAGCTAGTCCCAGATATCAAACCCAAAGAATTACAGAAGCAGCACCTAACTCTCAAGGACTACCAGGGAAACCAAATCCCTGTAGTCGGCATGGGACATTTCCGAGTCACCTACAAACAATACGTCAAGGTGCTACCGCTGACCATAGTCGACCGAGACAGACCAAGCCTCCTGGACATCGAATGGTTCGCGCCATTGGGCATTGGGATGACCGGGATCGATCGAGTGACTACAACCGGCTGGGAAGACAACCTCATCCGAGAATTCCAGGACGTTTTTGATGGCTCACTTGGCAAGTATCGGGGAAATCCCATTTCTTTCAGTCTAAACCCCCAAATAGCCCCATGAAGAATAAAAGCCAGGCGAGTTCCTTTTGCACTAAAGGCAAAAATAGAGGAACAGCTGGACAAATTAATAGCCCAAGGGGTGTTAGAACCTGTGGACCATGCCAAGTGGGAAACACCTATAGTCACACCTGTCAAACCCGACGGGTCCGTTAGAATCTGTGGTGACTATAAGGCTACCCTGAACCACGCATTACAACCAAGTGCATACCCGGTGCCTGTAGTCCAGCATTTGCTTCACTCCCTGGGAAAAGGAAAAGGTTTTGCTAAACTTGACCTAGCACAAGCCTATCAACAGCTCCCAGTGGACCCAGAAACTGCTGAAGCACAGACTATAGTCACACATAAGGGCGCATTCAAGTGTCACCGACTCCAATTTGGAGTGAGTGTGGCCCCAGGCGTTTTCCAGAGTCTAATGGAACGCCTCCTAAATGGCATACAAGGAGTCGTACCATATTTTGACGACGTCCTGATCTCAGCCAAAGATGAAACCCAATTAAAAAAAAGACTCAAAGAAGTACTAAGTTCAGAGAATCTGGCCTCAAAGTGAAAAGAGAAAAGTGTTGCCTAATTAAGAATAGCGTCAAATTCCTGGGCTATTTAATAGACGGAGAGGGTATACACCCTACAGACAAAAAGATTAAAGCGATTAAAGACGCACCAGAACCAAAAAACAAGACCGAACTACAAGCCTTTTTAGGACTAATTAACTTCTATAATGTATTCCTGCCAAATAAGGCCACTATAGCAGAACCATTGCACCGTCTTTTAGACAAGAAAGCAATTTGGACTTGGGGTTACAGAGAAAAGCAAGCCTTCCAAAAAATTAAAAGCTTGCTAACATCATCAAACATTCTCATTCAATTTAGCAACACACTGCCCTTAAGAGTGACCTGCGACGCCTCCCCATTCGGAGTAGGTGCCATCCTAAGCCACCAACTACCTGATGGCAGAGAAGCGCCCGTCGCATATTATTCAAGGACTTTATCCAAAACCGAGCGGAATTACAGCCAATTGGACAGAGAGGCACTAGCAATTGTCGCAGGAGTGAAACGTTTCCACGAGTACCTATACGGGCGGACTTTTCAAATTATAACAGACCACAAACCGCTAATAGGAATTTTGGCGGGAAACAAACCTACACCAAATATCCTCTCCCCAAGAATGACTAGATGGTCAGAGTTCCTAGCAGCCTACTCATACACTCTGACACACCAACCGGGGAAACAGATTTCACATGCGGACGCTTTAAGCAGAGCACCCTTGCCAGCGACTGAAGAAGACGCGGCACCAGCGATGACAGCATTACAAATAGAGACTTGCCCTGATCTACCCATATCAGCTTATGATGTTGCCAGAGCCACCGCAAAAGACTCTTTGACTGCCCGTGTTCTTAACTGGGTAGGTAAAGGCTGGCCAGAAAATCAAAAAACTGAAAACTTTAAACCTTTCCGGACCAGACAAACCGAACTTTCTATTCAAAAAGGTTGTTTACTGTGGGGTGATCGGGTGGTTATTCCTAACAAACTACAACCTAGGGTACTTAGTATGCCAAACCAAGGTCACCCGGGGATTGTAAAAATGAAAAGCCTTGCTAGAAGTTATGTCTGGTGGCCGGGTATTGATAGGAACATAGAATACTGGGTAACCTCGTGTAACAAATGTCAAGCAATTAGACCATCCCCACCCAAAGCACCCATTAGAGATTGGGAAATCCCACGGGGCCCCTGGTCACGAATCCACATCGATTTCGCTGGTCCAACTAAAGGACATACCTTTCTGATTGTTGTGGACGCCTATTCTAACTGGTTAGAAGTAAAAATTATGCCATCAACAACAACTGAATTAGTAATAAAACAACTGGACAGCCTTTTTGCCACCCATGGCATTCCGGACGTCCTCGTGTTCGATAATGGACCACAACTGACCAGCCTACACTTTGAACAATACCTAGCCTCCCTAGGTATTAGACATGCCCTAACCGCGCCGCCCCATCCGGCTGCAAACGGTAGGGCAGAGAGAATGGTCCGATTTACAAAGGAAGGTTTAGAAAAAATGGACACTGGAGATGTACAGCATAAAATAAACCGATTGCTCACACTCCAGCACATAACACCCAGTACCACAACCAACAAGTCCCCAGCAGAGCTACTCATGGGGAGAAAACTAAGGTCACACCTTGATAGATTGCACCCAGAATTCACGCCAGAAAACCCCCCCGACTCCTCTACATGGTTTAGAAAATTTGGAATTGGCGATTTAGTCTGTGCCAAAAACTTCACTGGGGACCCAGTATGGCTACCAGGACAAATTACCCAAATAACAGGCCCCAAATCCTACCGGTTAACAGTAGATGATGGCAGGGAATGGAAGCGGCACATAGACCAGCTTCGATCCCGAAATATAGAAAGAACCACAGACATACAACCACTCGTCGAAAAAACCGACAAATTGCCAACTAAGGGGGGGGGGAAATACGAGAATTAAATAAAGAACCGTTAAAAAATAAAACCAATGAAACATATTGTCAGTCTTCAAGATCTTCTGCTATTGCTTTGCATCTTTTCGACTGCCATAAGTAACGGGGGGGAGGGGAAAGGGAGGTAGGAATAAGTTGGGAGTGAGCTGGAGGTGTTACATTCGTCTGTTGTATAAATGGGAGGGGGGAGCATAAAATAGAGTTAGGTTTCTATTTCTCACTTAGCTTTCTTCTCTCTGCGCAACTGCAACCCGTTATCAAACTATGCCAAGGTCAACGGAAAGAGGCCTCATCATCACCTGAAGATGCCACATGATCATATCCACAACTTCTAATTGGAAGTGTCATTTGAACTATTGGGGGTGGGAACATTTCCATCACTTTCTATATGTGAATTGCGCGCCTAAATTCTCAGATTCAGAATTCTTTGGTTGCTACCACTTTACTTTCAGTAAAAGATAACTTTTCTCTAACTTAAAGAGTCTAAGTATTTCTTTCTTGGATTTTGAATGGAGCTCCGCCTGACACATATGAACAAAAAGAGCAAATAAAAGACTCACTGTTTGGAGAGACTTGCGTGAAGAGCCCATCGGAAGGGGCCAGCCAGGTCAGCTCGACCTGCCCGGAGGAAACGGGAGGGAGCGGCAAAACCGCCAGCCTAAGAAACTCAGGCGGCGGTAAAATGGCTGACTCACCCTTCCAGACGGTTCCAGGGAGAAGAACGGACGACACAGCAGCCCCATCTGAACCGGTCAAAGTCTTCACTAAGAATGAATTGCGCAAGTCAAGTCGAGTCCGGAAAAGCCCCGCCTACCTGCGAGACTACGTCACCACGTAGGACTGAACTAAGAGGGGAGGGGTGTTCTATATGTAAATTGGGTGACTCCAAATCTGCAAACCTGATTGGTCAAATAAACTAAGCATTGGATTGGTTCACTAGGAACCAATCCAAAGAGCTGCTGAAAGGCGGCAAATTTAAGCAACTGCCATTGGCTACAAGCAGGCAAGCCAGCCTGTATAAAAGGCTGGCCTCGGCTTCAGCCAAGTGTTCCTATTTACTGACTAGTTAAAGAATAAAGCATTTGTTGTTGGAACCCGGTCTACCTCGTGTGTTTTCTGAACAAAACACTCTTCTTTCTTTGCTGTCTTTCCTTATTGCTCTTTGGAAATCTGTGTTCAGTTTCCTCCTATTTTCCTGCTGCTTTGGCTGATTTTCTTCACTCAACTATTCTGATGGTTGCATCTGAGAGCCATGTTCTCGAGCTTTATGGTTTGTATTTAACAGCTGTTTCAGTGATGATCAATTTAATTTCTGGCTACAGTTTGCCAAACAGCTTCTCAGCAACGTCCAGTAATTTAAGCCTATTTTTCATTTCAATTGCATAGATGGTTGGGATTTTGGTGATATCAGATTCTTTGGTAGTGTTGTCTTTTTGGTGTTTCATAATTTGTCTCAGCTCTGAGCCATCAACTATTCATAATATGCATTGCAACCAGCAACTGGATATGTCTTTAACAGTGAGAGCTGAGCTCGTCCATCAATGGCTGCTGAGGACATAGTCAATCGGATTACAGTGCAGCTTATTTGATGAAGTCCAAGTGCATATAAGCGACACTTGGGCTGTTTGAACCTGGTATTCATGATCTGAAATCAATTTTCATGGCAGAATTGACCAAACTACTGCCTGAATTATTCTTCTCCCCAAATCCAAAGCTGCCAGTGATGCCCTTTTACTGCTTGGGTGCCAGCTTCTATATTGAAATCACCCAGTATGAAAACAGTATCTTTTTTGGTTACTTGCTTCAGAGTTTTTTTGATGCTGGCGTAGAAATTCTCTATTTCAAGCTCCATTGCATCAGTCGTTGGGGCATAGTCTTAGACAACTGTGATTCTGAGGGGATTGGCACAGATTCAGATTGTTATAACGCGATCATTAATTGTCAAGTAGCTTTCCAATGCTTGGATGAATTTCTTGCTTGTGATAAATGCCAAATCCATTTGTTTTCCTGATGTCATGTCCTAAGTAATAAATAGTGAATTCCTCAGACTGGAAATAGCCATTGTCTATCTAGTGTAGCTCACTGATGCCGAGGAAGTCAATTTTCCACCTGGCCCTCTCCCATTTGATGGTATTCAATTTACCCTGGCTCATTCCTCAAACATTCCACATTGCCACCCAATGTGTCTTTGTGCAGCTTTACCAATGCATGTTAGATTTGCCCCAGGTGCACCAATGATGCCTTGACTACTCACTGAAGATGCTTGCTCTTCCCTAGTAGCTTATTGGATAGCTTCTGACTTGGGGGTCCTATCATTGACACCATATCTGATTCATTTGAGAGGCTTTCTATAACATTTCTTGGGTGAGGTTTTGCACAGTAAGTTGGCCAGTCTTATCTCGGCCATCCGCATTTATCCAGGCTTTGGACCGGCAAACGAATTCACGGCTCAGTGTGTGTGTGTGTGTGTGTGTATGTGTGTGTGTCTGTCTGTCTAACTGTCTAGAACTTATTAATTAGGTGGCAGCACTAAGTTGAAAGTCACAGACTATCACAGTGGTGGCTAACCTTTTTGGGCTCGCATGCCGAAAATTGTACATGCGCACACTCGCAGGCCAGCACCCAGAAGGCAGTGCACATGCAGGGCCCCCCACCCCCCTGCACATGAGCATGACCCTCCACATGCACCATGCATCTCTGCACATGCATGTGCAATCCCCACGCATCTTTGCACATGAACGCCAGACACCCCCAGCATGCCCCTTGCATCTGTGCATCTGTATGCATCTCCTGTGCTGTCCCCCACGCATGCACTCCAGATGCTCAACAATCAGCTGGTGGGCAGGCGGCACATGCACATGCACAGTGGGGCTCTTCCAGGTGATTTCTCATGTGCCGCAGAAGTGGCTGTATGTGCCACTTCTGGCATGTGTGCCATAAGTTCGCAATCACAGGGCTATCAGGATGGGCCATATTTGTACTAGTTGGAAATCCCATGGATCAGGGGTGGGATTCTATCAATTCGCACCTCTTTGCTAAAACAGTTGTTAACATTCTGAGCAGTTTGGAGAACCAGTTGTTAGAAGAAATTAGTGGCCTAATCCTGTAAGGAAGGCAGGAAAGAAACATTCTGGTGTTGCTTACAGAAACTGCCTCTCCGTTAACCCTTATTACATTCTTGGCAGGACTAGACTTCCTGTCTCAAGTCTCTGGAGTTTTTTCCCCCTCCTTTGCTGGTACTTTGCTTGTGTGGAGTGACCATTTAAAGTTACCATGGCACTGAAAAAAGTGAGTTATGGCCATTTTTTACACTTACGACTGTTGGGGCATCCCCACAGTCATGAGAGGCCAGGGGTGGAGATGCATGCCTTGATGTGATATTGAGTTGGCCACACCCAGCCAATAACATGACCATCAAGCCATGTCCATCCAGTCACATGACCACCAAGTCACACCCACCACCTAAGCCACACCCACAGAACCGGTTGTTAAAAATTTGAATCCCGCCCCTGCTGTGGATGTATATCAAACTGGAAGTTGAAAAAAATTGAGAAATGAAAATAACAATAAACCTATATCCATGTAATTCCCGAAAAAAAAATGTGAGGGAGAAGGAGAGGGAGGAAAAGGAGAAGGAGAAAATAGGTCTGTGGGATTTGTAATCCTCGAACTTATCTCAGATATCTTGCAGTATTTTTGTAATACTAGGGCTTATACTACTGTTTTCATCTGTTTCAGACCTCAAAAATTCCGGAAGACCCTATCCCTTCAGTATCTAGTAGTCATAGTCAAAAAAGACTATTAGAATTTAAATATGAAGCTTCTGAGCCTCTAGTTGACCACAATACAGTCTAGGCCCTCTGGCATTTTACAAGTATGTTTTGGACATACTATGAGGAAATGGAACTCCCTTGAGAAGTCCATGATGCTTGGAAAAATTGGGAGAAAGAAGAGACAAGTTACAATTACAGCAACTGTGAATGCACCAGTGAGAGGCCAGATCTGGTGGTGGTGGGGGAAACAGATAATTCTGGGCAGATTCTATCCATGCATTCAAATTTGAAATGTATTTATTTGTTTATTTATAACATTTGTTTGTTGCCCATCTCGCCACAAGGCAACACCATCTTGCTTGAGGACACTTAATTATGTGGTGTTGTGTACCTTTATTTGAGTAAAATAGAGTAAGTGGGCACTAGGAGGGGGGGCAAGCTCATATATAATGAGTGGAAGGTCTTATTTGGGAGACTTACGATCAGCAGCTGTGCCAAATGCCTAAAGAATTCTGTCTCAGTTGGCACAGATGCTTGAACTCACTGGCTGAAGGACTTTGAATTGTTTAGGGTCATTATAAATGTAGGGACATGTGACAAGTATTTATGGTGAGCGGCTGCTGACCTTAATTTAAAAAACCGCCAGTAATAAAGAAATTATATTGGCACACCTCATAATGGTAACCCAGATTCTCCAGAACATCAATTCCCTTTCTCCAAAATACTTTTTCAGATCAGGTTTATAGCCCACAGGTTTATGCTGCTAAGCTACCTCCAGCAAGGGCCTACTTTGTTAAGTAAAATAGGTCACCATGAATATTTCACAAAATCTGATAAATAATTCATGTCCAAATTCAGTAGGGGGTTGATCCTATAGAGTAATTAGTTAACTTCCCTAGGAGTGGATGTAGGGCCAAAGGAGTTTGGCTTCACTAGCATCTCCTGCTCATACTTCTCCCTTCCGTGTGTGTGTGTGTGTGTGTGTGTGTGTGTGTGTGTGTGTGTGTGTG